>OY992878.1:68452347-68984847 GCA_963921405.1 Cepaea hortensis
CTGTTCACCGGGACAGAGTTCACTGTAAAGCATGTACATTTTTTCTGTGTTTGTTATCGCTACCTCCTCCTTTCTCTCTCTCTCTCTCTCTCTCTCTCTCTCTCTCTCTCTCTCTCTGTTCTCTCCCCCCACTCCCCCACACCCCACGCCCATTCTCTTCTCTCTCTCCCCCATGATTTCTGTTCATCAGGATTGAGTTCACTGTAAGGTAAGCTTTTGTGTTTGTTACCCCCCAACTCTCTCTCTCTCTCTCTCTCTCTCTCTCTCTCTCTCTCTCTCTCTCTCTCTCTCTCTCACTCACTCTCTCTCTTATGATTTCTGTTCACCGGGAGGATTGATTTCACTGTAAGGTATGTTTCAGAGTTTGTTATCTCTCTCTCTCTCTCCTCTCTCTCTCTCTCTCTCTCTCTCTCTCTCTCTCTCTCTCCTCTCTCTTATGATTTCTGTTCACCGGGATTGAGTTCACTGTAAGATGTGTTTCTGTATTTGTTATCTCTCTCTCTCTCTCTCTCTCTCTCTCTCTCTCTCTCTCTCTCTCTCTCTCTCTCTCTCTCTCTCTCTCTCTCTCTCTCTCTCTTCTATGATTTCTGTTCACCGGGATTGAGTTCACTGTAAGATGTGTTTCTGTTCTAATGCCAGCAGCCAAGCGCTACATAACGTAGCATAACCTAATCTCATTGTGGCTATATTGGCCCCATATTTTACCATACAAAATTACGGGAAGTCTAAGACCCTCGTAACATAGATATACAGTCTAAGACCCTCGTAACATAGATATACAGTCTAAGACCCTCGTAACATAGATATACAGTCTAAGACCCTCGTAACATAGATATACAGTCTAAGACCCTCGTAACATAGATATACAGTCTAAGACCCTCGTCACATAGATATCTGATAATGTTCAGATTTTTCTCAGAAATATCGCGAAAGACAAAGTAGCGAGTAATACAAATAGTCAACTCATTTAATTCTGTCTTGGCCTAGAATATGTGAAGGCTTAACATTTTACTCGCATACGACACTATTCGCCATGTGAAGAAGACGAAGAAGAACACCTTTATCTTATGAAGTGTGTGAAGCTAATCAATCAATCAATCATGTGCCATGCCGGAAAGCTAAGTCGACCCCAAATCTGTGTTTGGGTATAAACTTATTCGAAGACGTGTAATACAAATGTATATATTCTAATACGTATTATACTAATGTAGAGAGCGATACGCTAAAGAGAAAGAAGAACAGAATGTTGGCGTGATCTAAAGCTTGTGAAGTCGCTGCTCTGGCATTCAACGCTCACGCGCAGCTTTATGTTTGCAGTCTGCAATAATAGATTCCAGTAATTGGAATAAAGCCACTTTCCTCGAAGCTTTTCATCAAATTTCCCACAATCTTTCTTCCCTTGGAGCAAATATCTGCCGATTTTTACGAAGCGAACTCCATTTGAAATAAGAAAATCATATGCATGGCTGAATAGGGAACTTTTCCAAGAGACCTCATTAACAGACTTGGGGTCTGCTGGAAAGAACAATCCGCCTGTCCCTCGCAGTTCCTTTCCTAGCCCACGGCTCTTCGTCGATCTGACAGACTAGCCAAAATAAGTCGTTCCCTGGCAAGTTGCAAGCCAGCTCGTGCAGCACATTTGTAATCACATCAGCATCGTTACATTTGCTCTTCGTCTGTTCCAGCTCTCTTGCATCAGGACTCACGCTAACCAGCCCCCTATGTATTTGTGCGTTATTGCCTTCGTTCGGTCTGAGGGGAATGCAAATGTAGTTGTGGTGGTTGGCTTCTCTGGGGCGGCCAGATATGTGCAGGAGTCGTTCTTGGAGATAATTACCAGAGATTACCATGAAATGTTTTTGACGCCAATAGAATAAAGTGATTTTTTCTCTCCCAAAACGTGACGCCTAGCAAATAACCCATATTTCGTCGCGCTTAACAGCGGAAACAAAACCTCTTATTCTTAATGCTTGCACACGTGTGTTGTGGCACCCACTTATGGAGAGCATGTGGTATTCATTTTTTGTTGTTAAATGTTGTATTATCTTCGAAGATAATATTTTATGTAGTTTGTATGCATGCTTTGTTGAGATCGCCGTAGACCCATAAACGACTTTATGCTGTCATTCTTAAACATTATGTGTGGGATACTGCGGCCCATGAGGGAAGCAAGGGATATTAACACAGTCATCATGTATGTCGTAAGAGGCGAATAGTGAGTGTGGGAGAGAGTCTGGCCTATGCATCACTTAGAAAACTGTATCTGCAATATCAAACCAATCATAATCAAGTCTGTCTATAAAGCACCTGGCATGAGGTGATTGAGATGCTCCTTTAGGAGATAAAGGGAAGAAAGAAAGAAAGAAAAAAAAGAAGACGGAGAAGAAGAGGAGGAGAAGAAAGAGGAAGAAGAAGAAAGAAGAAGAAGACTGAGAAGGGGAAGAAGAAGAAGAAGAATAAGAAGAAGAAGAAGACGACGACGATGAAGAAGAAGGGGGAGGAGTAGGTGGTGGATGAGAAGGAGGAGGAGATTCAGCAGGACGAAGAAGAAGAATAAGAAGAAGAAGAAGAAGAAGAAGAAGAAGAAGAAGAAGAAGAAGAAGAAGAAGAAGAAGAAGAAGAAGAAGAAGAAGAAGAAGAAGAAGAAGAGAAGAGGAAGAAGAAGAAGACGGAGGAGGAGAATCAGCAGGAAGGGAAGGAGGAAGAAGAAGAAGAAGAAGAAGAAGAAGAAGAAGAAGAAGAAGAAGAAGAAGAAGAAGAAGAAGAAGAAGAAGAAGAAGAAGAAGAAGAAGAAGAAGAAGAAGAGGTGGAGGAGGAGGAGGAGGAGGAGGAGGAGGAGGAGGAGGCGGCGGAGGAGGAGGAGGAGGTTAATTTAGTCTCTCTGTACGCAATGCCATCTGTGTGTGAAGCTGGTTCCTATAGTATACTATATGCTGAAATTTTCAAGGTGTAACGAAACGAAAAGAAGAAACCAGTGGGCAGACGACCTCAGTCAAGCGGGTGCCATGGGTACTCAATGCCACTCATCCAGTTGTTACAGTAACCTACTATATACTGCGGCTCGGGGTTCATGGGTTTGACTTCGCATGGGAGCAGATGTTTAAAATTGACCTGGGCCCCCACACCGACCCAGCCATAAATGGGGCACCAGTGTATCAACATCACACATAAAAATAGTATCTGCATCAGCATGTACCCTGTCAACTGGCGTGGGCGTTCATGTCTCTCCACAGATCTCGGTCCTTAATGTTCTGGATCAACTCAGCTGCTGATTTCCCTCAATGCCACCGTCTATGTCAATCGATCATAATTTATCTCCATCTGCCTCTGCTTCTTTTTTACTGATCTTTTCAGTTTTCACGGTGTTCTCCTATGCCTCTCTTCTCTTCATATAACCAAAGAATAATGTTTGTCTCTTCCTTATTGGTTTTATATAATGTTTTACTTACATTTGCCTCTTCCAGGCAATCGTTTGTTACTGTGGCAGTCCAAGGTAATCGACACATTCGTTTAAGAAAACACATCTCTGTTGCTTCTAAGCACTTCCTGATTTGTTCATTCACGTTCCATAATTCCCTGCTATACAGTTCTTGCTTGCTTGCTTGCTTGTGTCCGTTGGCTTAAGCTCCAACGCGAAGTCCTGTATGTCGGATGAAGGCATCCTGTTGTCCAACATCAGTGTGATGTCATACAGGACCTGAGGTTTGCGTGAGTATCCGTTGTCCCATGTCTGGCTTATTGTTGTGCAGACTGGTGGTTTCTCGGCATACAGGCAGGCACTCTCCGACTTCGGAGGAATCGGCGATCCTACTGACTTTAGCCAGGACCCCGAAGGGACCTGTTGCCCAGGACACTCGACGAGGACGCGTCAATAGGTCTTGGCCAGTATATAACCCGGCACTGGTGCCCTGGAAACACCTCTGCGTCCCCTGCCATACAGTAAAACATTATTCTATATAACATTTCAGAACACTCTTTCCTGTATTCAATAATGTATACTTATTGTATAAGATAATGTTCGTTTTCTGAAATGCTGCTTTTGCCTGGCCTATTCTACTCTTAATCTCTGTCGTGCATCTCCCATCTAATGTTATAACTGTCCCTTTAAATTTACCAAATTGGTCAAGCATTTTATCTTGTATTGTTATCTCACATTTTGATGCCATCTTGTTATTTGATGGAACCATTGTTTTTGTTTTCTTGAGATACAAGGAACATCCCTTCTTGCAACTACACTGTTACTACAATGTTGAAATGTTGCTGTAGATCTTTGGCATTTCCCGCCATCAGTACTGTGTCATCTACATAGCGTGTTTATTTTATAACCTCCTACTCCAGTGGTTCTCAACCTTTTTTTTTGCCCATGCCCCCGTTATCATATGTTCAGATTGTCATTTCCCCGCTTTCGAATTTACTCCCTATAAACCCCCCCCCCCCCTCACCCTTATGCAGTATACATAACAATTGAAGCTAAATTTAATAACACATACTAGAACAAATCTAGACATCTACATAAAACGTGGTTTGCGGGTCTACTTACATTACAAAACGAATTTCATTAGGGCGAGAAGTAGAGAACCGTAAAATTTAAAGGGTAAAACAATATCAAGTAACTGGTTCATGTATTAATGCGATCTTCAAATATTCTTAATTCCCCACCCCCACGGAAACCGTAAAATTCCCCCTTGGACAGGGGGGGGGGGGATTGCCCACCTGTTACCACTGTCCTACTCATAACTATAAAATTCCTGCCCGCTCCGTGGCAAAGGAATGCAGACGCAGTTTGTAACCCAGCATACCGCGTTCGAAACACAGCTGTGGGCGATTTGGCAGCAGACCACCTTGTGTGTTTTATGAAAAAAATGTGCCGGTCATTCAGAAAGCAATGCAAACTACTGAACGTAAACTTCACAAACAGACTAAAAAATTGCTGGAATTGACTACTACGTCGTGTAGAGATTCGGCGACAAAACCCTACCTTCTCTTTGCTTTATCTGGTCATATTTACTCTCTTTATTTCCCATTTTAATTGCTGCTATTTGTTTAGAGTAAGTATTCTTTACTATTCCAAGATCTTTCCCATCAATGCTGATATCTTCCAAAATTATTATCATGTTTAACTTTAACAAATGGTATAATCTATAAAGCACGAACATATGTCTTTCTGTGTCTCTATTGATCTAGCTACTGATGTTCGTAATGTGCATATTGTATTACTTGTACTTTTTCCTTCAACAAATCCATCCTGCTCTTCACCAATTTTCAGTTTTATTGTCATCTTTGTTTTTCTCATTATAATTCATAGTAGAAAATCTTTGTTTACAATTGCTCCTAGTCTTTTTGTTAGAGCTATAAATACATATTTAAGTATGCCACGAGGTATATATATATCCATAGTTGAATAACATCTTTCAACATTATAGTTAATACTTCTAATTTTTCTATGGGGATTTCGCATGGTCCTGCTATATTTCTTTTCTTCATATATTTGATAGCGTCTGTGACTTCTTCTTTTAGAATAGCTGGACTTGTAAAGTCTTCTGTTAATTCTGCTTTTTCTCCACCATACGACTCACTTATATACCCATTCCATCTTTTATTATAGCATATTCGTAATATCTTTCTTGTTTTTTTATTTCAAATATCCTATATTTACTCGTATTTTTCTTCCCTTAAGCTCAGCTTGTCTGTGCTTATTTTTAATATAATTTGATTGAATGTTGTTGCACTGCTCGTTTGGCCAAATTTCTAGTGCATTTACGCATTTCTCTCTTATTTCTTTATTTATCGTATTATACTCTTGCTTGTCATTTTTACTTTGCTTTCTTTTGTTCATCACTGATAAGATTTCTTTAGTCATCCATTTTCTTTGCTTTTTGTCTTCTCTCCGGAAATATTTCTTTGCTTAGTTGATGAATGTGGTCATTTAACATTTCCCACTTTTTATTTATACTCTGTATTTTAGCTATTGCATTGTGCCTATTTTTCAAAATCACTCTGTGCCGCTCTTGAATTATTTTATCTGTTTTTAGAATATCTTTATTAAGTCTCATGTTCTTAACTTCATTTTTTCCTCTCTTCTATCGTACTTTTATTTGTCCACATAGTGGTTCTTAAAAATATGGTAAATATATAATATGTATCTAGCACCATATACTAAATGCGCCTAAAGACTTATCCTCGTTGCCCATATCACCGCTGTTTTCTATAATGTTATTTTAGACACTTTAGTCTCTATCCTGGTTATCCATTTAATCTTTCTTTCCCGTAATGTTGTTATTTTAGACACTTTAGCCTGTATCCCCGTTGTATATTTAACCTCTCTTTCCTATAATGTTGCTATTTTAGACACTTTAGTCTGTATCCTGTTTGTCCATCTAACCCCTCTTTCCCATAATATTGTTGCTTGCTTGCCTGCCTGTGTTCGCTGGCTGTGAACTACTGCGTGAAGTCCTGTATTTCGGATGAAGACATCCTGTTGTCCAACATCAGTGTGATGCCATACAGGACCTGAGGTTTGCGTGAGTATCCGTTGTCCCATGTCTGGCTTATTGGTGTGCAGACTGGTGGTTCTTCGCCATGCAGGCAGATACTCTCCGACTTCGGAGGAATCGTCGATCCTACTGATGTTAGCCCGGTCCCCGAAGGGACATGTTGCCCAGGGCGTGGACGTGTCAGCAGGTCTTGGCCAGTATAGATCCCGGCCCTGGTGCCTTGGAAACACCTTTGCGTCCCATAATGTTGTTATTTTAGACACTTTAGTCTGTATCCTCACTGTCTATATAACTCATCTTTCCCATTTTGTTGTTACGTTAGACACTTTAGTCTCAATCTTCGTTGTATATTTAACCTCTCTTTCCCATAATGTTGTTATTTTAGACACTTTAGTCTGTATCCTCACTGTCCATATAACCCATCTTTACCATAATGTTGTTATTTTAGACACTTTAGTCTCTATCTTCGTTGTATAATCAACCCTTTTTCCTATAATGTTATTACTTTAGACACTTTAGTCTTTATCCTGGTTGTTCATCTAACCCCTCTGTCCCATAATGTTGTTATTTTAGACACTTTAATCTATATCCTCATAGTTCATATAACACAACTTTCCCATAATGATGTTATTTTAAACACTTTAGTCTGCATCCTCATTGTCCCATAATGTTGCTATTTTAGACACTTTAGTCTAAATCCTCATTGTCCATACAAATCTTTTTTCACCCATAATGTTGATATTTTAAACACTTTAGACTCAATACGTCATGGACTGGAATAACTAGAACGAGACATCACATAGAGCATGTGCATTTCCTACGGCGATTTACGCGTGTGAAACTTGGGCATTCAACAAATCAGCTGTCAATCACATATGTGCTTTTGAATGAAGTGTTGCAACAAATCATTATAAATTCATTGAACGAAAGTGAGAACAAACACGTCTCTCCAACACGAACTGAATATTGAAGACGATTGATTATTAAACCAACGAAACATTGAAGAAAATACAATATTTTGTGTGTAAACAGATGGGTGTATCGGACGCGGGACTGAGAAGTTTTCCAGTCGGTTGTTATGGGAGCGGGGTTCTGCAATGGACATGCTACCGAATGAATGAATGAATGAATGAATGAATGAATGAATGAATGTATGTATGAATGAATGAATGAATGAATGAATGAATGAAACAGACATGAATGCCTGGACAATTTAACTGTGGATGGAGTTGTACAGGAAAGGTTGAGAAGAGGCAGATCACAAACCTAGATGGATTCAAGATGTGATAGATAATTTACAGATGACAGCAATAGAGACAGAAGATCTGGTCTATAATATAGAGACATTTAGAATGACTTATTCCGGCACATGGTACACCATCGTATGACGGATGAGACTCAAGTATATAAGAGTTAAAATAACCACGGCTTAGTATATAGTGAATTATAATAAAAGCAGTTTGAGGATAACAGAATTAACTTGTGCGTTGCCAGACTCAGCTGAGTGCCACAGTGACCACTTCCTCGTTGGAGCAAAATTTAAAATGAAACTTAAGAGAGCTTTCTATACTAAATTACAAAGATTACACCCAACATATAACAGAGAAAAACTGCAAGACATTACAGTCAAAGAGAAATTTACAGATGAAATAAAATGTAAACTTGAAACTCTGCAAAACCCTTTGGAGGAAAGCATTGACCAAACTTGGTTGAACATCAAGAATACAATTCAGTCTACCGCAGAAGAATGTCTCGGTGTGTTAACCACGCATAGAAAGAACAGATGGTTCAATCAAAAATGTGAAGAAGCAGTCATTAGGAAGAAGAATGCCAGACATGTATGGTTAAATGACATCAATAACATCCAAAAGGAAGCGCATTATAGAAATGAATGTAAAGAGGCTACAAAAATAGTCAGACAGCAGAAGCGAGAATATATGAGTAATATAATCAAAGATATGGAAACTAATCACCAGAAAAATGAATCCAGAAAATTTTTTAAAGAACTGAAGTCAATGAAACGAGGGCACCAACAAAACACATATGGTTTAAAAGACAAAAATGGGAATATGATAAATACCAATGAGGAAATGTGCAACACATGGAAAGAATATTTTATTGAATTACTAAATTGTGAAGCTCCAAGTAACATTTTCTCACAGGAAGAGGTTCTAACATGCGAACCACAAATTGAAGAACCTACATTTGAAGAAATCCTATATGTAATCACACGACTTAAAAACAATAAGGCAACTGGGACTGATGGAATTGCTGCTGAATTTATAAAGGGAGGTGGCCATGCATTACATCTAAAGCTATACGAACTAATAATAAAAATCTGGAGGACAGAAGAATTACCCCATGACTGGAAAGAGTCATTATTGATACCTATCTTTAAGAAAGGAGACAAGTTCCAACGTGGAAATTATAGAGGAATATCACTACTGTCCACAAGCTATAAGATACTATCCGCAGTATTACTAAATAGACTAAAACCATATTCAGAAGACATATTAGGTGACTACCAGGCGGGTTTTAGACAAAACAGATCAACAATAGATCAGATATTTATCTTACGACAAATAGCCGAGAAACATTGGGAATATAAAAGAGATCTCCATAACATTTTTGTGGATTTTAAAAAGGCTTATGATAGTGTCCATAGGAATAGTCTATGGAATGCTATGCAGGAATTTGGAATACCAAGGAAGTTAATCAACATGACCAGACTATGCATGGAAGATACTTATAATATAGTAACATATAAAGGCAGGAAATCAGACCCCTTCCAAATAACATCTGGCTTGAAACAGGGTGATGCACTATCGCCGCTACTCTTCAATCTGGCTCTAGAGAAAGTTGTAAGGAAGGTAAAGGAGAAAGTGATATCGGAGGAACATCCAAGCTGCTTGGTTATGCAGATGATATAGATATTATAGGGCAAAGTGAACAAAAGACATTGGAAATATTGACTCACTTAAAGGAAAAAGCCCAACAGATGGGGCTGGTTATCAACCAAGATAAGACAGAATATATGGTAATTTCAAGAGACGGAATGGCTAAAAACTCTGGCCACATACAAATAGATAATATGACCATTAAAAGAACGGAAACATACAAATACCTGGGTACAATCTTCAACTGCTCCAACATCATAAGGGAAGAAATAAAAACTAGAATCAACTCTGGAAATAAGATATACTATGCACTACAACATCTACTAAAATCAAAGGCGCTATCTCGTAACACCAAAATCACAATATACAAAACACTGATCAGGCCAGTTGTGTTGTATGGCTCTGAAACCTGGAGTACAACGAAAGGAGACGAAGCCTTGTTACAAACCTTTGAGAACAAAATTTTAAGACGCATCTTTGGACCCATTAGGGATACACAAAGTGGAGAGTGGAAAAGAAGAAGTAACAAAGACATTTATGATCTGTTTAAGTCCCCGCTAATCACTGGTATCATGAAGGCTAATAGACTACAATGGCTGGGGCATATAGAAAGAATGGAAGATAATAGGGAAACAAAACTCGCTTACACTCAGGAAATAAATGACCGTAGACCCCGAGGTAGACCAAGAAGGCGGTGGAGAGATAATACATGTACAGACCTACAAGCACTTGGAATCAACGACTGGCAAGAGAAGGTACACCAGAGAGACGAATGGAGACGGATTGTATTTGCAGCAAAGAACCTCAATGGCTCGGAACGCTGAAGAAGAGGAAGAAGAAGAAGAAGAAGTTGCCAGACTCACATGTCGAGTCACGGCTGTGAGTCCTGGACTGTTAGTAACAACACATTTTGCACGTCTATTGCAGGATGTTGCAATCAACCCAGGTTGATTTTCTCGGTAGTTGTACATTATGTAGTTTGCCATTGCTTTCTGAAGGAGGTCAGCTTTTTAGTCCAACTTAATGCCGATGTAGGGGGTTGAACCGCCTACCTCATCATTAGCGCACTGGAAGTGTAAGAACGAGTGCTCATATCCTATCCACCGCGACGATGTCTATGAATAATTAGTTTTTTTTTTTTTTTTTTTTTTTAAACGTAGAAGACGTGGTTTTATAGATTTGGCAAGTTTACGTTCAGTAGTTTGTCATTGATTTCTGAACGACCGGCATTCTTACCATTTTCATAATAAACCTGCCAAAGGCTGTATGCGGGATACTGCGTACGTAACACCTTCGCCACGGAGCAGGTTTTATAGCAGAGTGCTGAAAATTCCCTGGGCAGCCAAAATGAGTAATCTAAATTCTTGGAAAGAGGCAAAGACACAAAGACAACTTATATCAAACATCGGATAGGGACAATCTTAAATTGTTTGCCATTTTATGAGAAGATAAAACAACTTAAACATGTGACAGCTTGAAAGATTTGTGAACAGAGAGATAGAGGAAGACAGCGAGAGAAAATTCTGAACAGTCTTTTGTCCTGACATTAAAGGGTGTCAGCACACGAACTAATACGTGCTGTTTGGAGATCGCAAGATGTGGCGAAACGTGATCGCCCTAGCCAGTCGGGCAAGACACTTGATGATGAAGGAAGCACAAACAAGGATTGATTTAGACAATATCTGATCCGCTGTCTGTACTTTCCCAGAGAAGCTTTTCAAGATAAATTTTCATACCAGTGATGCCAGAAATGGTTAGAAAGAATAAAGACCCTTCACAACTAAGTATCACATCCTACTGTTGGTAATCCAGCGAAGTAAAAGCCACACATCCACGGTTTAAGAATCACACGAAATGAAATTATCTGGCGCCAGCCTTCAGCACTAGAACGTCAGCTATTCCGCCTCAACGGCACTTGCATTTCAAAGTGGAAGATGATAATGAATATGTTGATATGAAGTTATCGTCAGGAATGTGTGCGGTGTGTGTGTGTGTGTGTGTGTGTGTGTGTGTGTTTGTGTGTGTGTGTGTGTGTGTGTGTGTGTGCGCGTGTGCGTGCGTGCGCGAGCGTGTGCATGCAGGCTCTTGGAGTATATTAACAATCTTAGATACTGTAAAATCTTCTGTAAAGATATTTAATTTTGTTTTCAGTCGTGTGAATATCAGACTTGACAAGAAGTCCGTGAAAACTTAATTCATATGATATATAAAGTTTTAAAATTAGTTATAGTACCTCTGGTATTTTACACTTAGAGAAGTAATTTCAAGGGAAACAATCTGCAATATAAGCACAACAGAGAAATCAACACATATTAACTCCCTTACATCAAAGATCCTATGGGAGCGTATCGACCACCACGAACATAGCAAAGTTACAGACAGTAAAGTATGACACCAGGTGACAAGAAGCATACCATTTACTTTTTCTATTATGTAAATATTCCTGTAGAAAAAGAAATATATTAACAACATAACATCATCATCATCCATTGCCTTGCCGGCTGGCGTCGGCGATCATGCCTCTCCACAAATTGCAATCTCCGACATCATGGATCAGTTCGTGTGTTGACTCCCTTCCGTGCCATGACACAAGACTGTCAATAATCTTCTCACGCTGTCTTCCTCTATCTCCCTTTCCACAAATCTTTAAGGTTGTCACAACATATACCAGTTTTTGTCTTCTTATAATGCTGATTTATTTGGTTGTTTCGGGATTTGAGGTTTAAAGATTGAGCACAACCCACTACTGGCAACGCTGATTGTATTCCGGCACGAACCATGGGTCCTGTCCACGTCAGATTGGAAGCACTAATAGATGTGTCAAAAGGCATCCCTATCTCACTCCTGTTCTTATTTCGAATGTCTTTGTTATTTTTTTTTTTTTTCTTTTATATAGGACTCTGCATCTTATACGCAGATATACAATATTGATTGCAGAGATTCAGAAGCTCAACATTTAGTTAGTGACACCTTTTTATACTTAATTGATTCGGTGTCGAGCAAAAAGTAAGTTTAGACCAAACATGGTACACAATCAAATGTACAAGTATTATAATGTAAATGTCCATTCACTGAGCAGTGACATCGCGGAAGATACCAAGAAACAACATAAATAACACGATGACCCTAGTATGGCGATGTATCGTTCTTCTGTCCAAATGGGAGATCACATTTGACGATATATTATCCTTTGGCACTTAATCAGTAAAACAAGTGAGTTGTATCAAGAACATTTCACTGCAATAGAATCATCATCATCATGTGCCATGCCGGTAAGAGTGGGCGGTCATGTTCTGCCATCTCACTAGATCACCAGCGTCATGGATCAACCCAGTGTTCTTGTCTCGACCATACAACATGGCCAGGTGATCCGCGTATTTACTTCTCTGCTCACCCCTTATTCTCTTCCCTTCGACCTTGCCAGTTGTCACAAAGTTCTCCAATGTATTTCTTCTCATAACGTGACCAAAAATTTGTCACCATCTATGCCTAATTTCTCTAATCAGATTACGGTTTTCATTTTTTTCTTGTAGGACTTGGTCATTGGTTTTTCTATCTCTCCTTGGCATTCTTTGCATTTTCCTCAGAAACCACATTTCCACAGCCATCATATGTTTTTCAGCTTATCTGCTCATTGTCTACGATTTACATCCATACAAAAGCACTGGTTCTATGTAGCACCTCAAAACTCTATTTTTCGTTGAAAATAACATCTTTTTATTGGTCAGTATGTTTTTCATCTTACAAAAGTATGCCTTCGCCATGGCGATTCTTGTTCTAATCTCTGTAAGGCATCTCTCATCAGATGTTATGACTGTTCTGAGATAATTGTACCGATTCACTTGTATAAGAATATTCCCATTTACTTGTATATTACACTGTGGTATTTCCTTCTTCTTAGTGACGACTATGATTTGTGTCTTCTTACAATTTAATTCTAACCCAAGTTGTTCGCCGTGGACACCAATCTTATCTACCAAATGTTGCAGTTCCTGTTCATTGTCTGCAATCAATACTGTATCATCCGCATATCTAATGTTATTGATGTTATATCGCCATATGATAATTCATTTTATATCGTCAACATTTCTGAAAATATTTTCATTGTACAGGGAGACATTACATATCCCTGTCTCACACCTTTCTTAATAGGCTGATGTTGTACTACTTCATTATCAATCCTTATGGCAGCTTGTTGTTTCCAGTATATGTTTTTTTATGAGTTTAAGGTCTTGCCCATCAATTTGTAGATCTGCATGCATCTCAATCATCTTGACATGTCTTATTTTATCGAACGCCTTTGTGTTGTCAATAAGGCAAACATATAAGTCTTTGTTTACTTCTAGGGAACGTTCAATCAATGTTCTCAGCATATACAGAGCATTTACTGTACCCTTGCTTTCAAGAAACCCACATTGTTCTTCTCTTATTTCGGGTTGTACTTTCTTTCTAACTCTTTCCATGATAATTCTTAGCAAAATCTTTGTGATATGGCTCATTATATTATTTGTTCGATGTTGATCACATTCCAAAGCTCCTGGTTTCTTCAGGATTGCAATAAATATAGAATTACATAGTTTACTAGGTATATCTCCAGTGTCATATATTGTGTTCAGCAGTCTGGTGACTTGATCTATTCCATATTCTTCTAAGGCAGTGATAATTTCTTTTGAGATGTTGTCTGGACCCGGGGTCTTGTCAGATTGCATATGGTAAAGAGCATTCTGAACTTCTATCTTCAGAATTGATGCTCCTTCATTTTTACTCAGAATATTATATTCTTCTTCTCTTATATAATCATACAGTTTTTTAACATAATCTGACCATGTATGTAAAATCGTATGTTTTTCTTTTATAATTTTTCCATCTTTTGTTTTCAGGCTGCCTGTTGATGTAGGTGATCTTTTATTAGTAAGCTCCTGATTTCTTGTGTGCATTAATTTGGTATTTTTACTGTGTTGTGGTTTTTTTTTTTTTTTTTTTTTTTTTCCCCAAATCATTCTTCTTTTGCTTCTTTACATAATATTCGGACTTTCCTGTTAATCTCTTCATATTTGTCAGGATTAGTTTTGTTGTGTCTTCTTGTTTCCATTAGTCTTAAAATTTCTTCAGTCATCCATTTCATACGACCTACTTTCTTTAATTGTGGCATAGTTGTTTCTGCAACCAAATTGATTGAATTCTTCAACATTTCCCATTGACCATCCACATCTTGAAATAAGATCTCTAGATCAGACAATACATCACATCTGTTCTTTACTTCTATGTTAAAATTGTCTTGTATTTCTTTTGCCCATTCTACAAGTTTGTATCCTCTCTCGTTTCATTCTCCCAAACTATGTTTACCTACTGTGCATCCATCACGTTGATTTCCTACTTTCGCATTGAAGTCACCCACTATGATGTTTATTTCTGAGTTTTTACATTTCTTCAAAGCATTCCCAATGTCATTATAAAATTCCTCTGCAATAGAATGCTGTCTATAAGAACAGAACTAGTCTCTCAGTGGATACTCTGCTAACCCTGGAAGTGAACAGGCAGGCACGATGGCAATGGCTGGAGGAAACCTCGAGGAGCCCTGTTTATCTCAGAGCTTTAGGGGGGCAAGAACACTACTAAAACAATATATGAGGACTGCATGGAGGAAATAAAACAAAAACCACAAAACAGAATACACCTATCTAAATTAGCTTGACAGAAATGCAGAGGCCGAAATCTTCAGAACTAGAACAGGACAATGCGGACTTAGGCACCTATCACTGACTCCGCCTCTTGCGAATGTAAAACACTCCAGCAAATCTCATATTATGTGCCGATCTGAGGGAGGAAATCTGGCGGACCGGAGCGGCTCTTCGATAAAACCTCGGAGAACCGTTATAGAGCTCAAGAGAACCCATACCGGATTAGATGCAAGGCAAATGTTCATTGGAGAAACATAATATAGGAATAATCACATTATTTTACCGAAGCTGCCTTGTAGAGATGAATATGAGCATCGCCGTGGCACAAATATCCGTTTGCAAAACGAGACAACATACTTACTGACGTATTCTGTTTTGTGGTTTTTGTTTTATTTCCTGCATTAAAATTGCAAGGGAGATAATCCTGTTTGTTGGCTGAAAGACGTCAGAAAACATGGATTATATCCCTTGACAAAGGCGCTTTACAAACTAGAATTTGAGAAGACTGGTACCCTCGGGATTTTAAGGTTTGAATACACAACATGTTTACATTTTTCAAGCAGTCCTTGTAGATCGGTAGCAGAGAATGTTTGGGCCGAGGGCAGTATGAAGGCCACGAAATTTTGGTGTGGCTGTGCCAAGGCAGCATAGGCGGGTCTGGAAATTCAATAAATCTAGGAGCTTTGTAAACGATCATCAATAAATCTAGTAGCAACACCATCAATACCAGCTAACATCTCATGCACCACCAAGAAAAAGCAGTTCCAGCAGCCAGATTAATGATGAGTTAATTAAATGGTTCACCACATCTAGCAGGCTAAATGTTAAGCTTATAATTTTGTATGCATCGCTAAACTAACTAGTTGCATAACCTTTACAGGACGTCGCAGTCAACCACAGCATTTTTATTGGGCTGTTCGTGATTTCTTGGCAAGTTTATGTTCAGTAGTTTGCCATTGCTTTTTGAACGACAGGCATCCATACCATTTTCAGAAAAAACTAATGCAAGGCGGTCTGCTGCCAAATCGCATGCAGCTGTATTTTGAACGCGGGAATGTGGGATTACGAACTGTGTCCGTAACTACTTCGCCATGAAGCCAGCTTCAAACTAATGATGTTATAAATATCCAAATGGCTCTCCTCAGAAAAAATATTCCCCGTCCCCGTTGTAGATAATAAACGTTATATATATATATATATATATATATATATATATATATATATATATATATATATATATATATATATATATATATATATATATATTTGAATCGCATATCCTTTACAGGACATCGCTGTCAACACCAGCAGCTTTCAGCTGATTGATGATTTCTTGGCAAGATTACGCTCAGTAGTTTGCCATTGCTTTCCGAGCAGCCGGCTCACATACCCCGTAAGTTACCGACGCGGAGAGAACCGCTACCAATTCTCACGCACGCCACGTTACTCACGACCTAGATCAGGGAGACCGGCTAAAACGTCTTTTTGGGACACATAATAATATCAAGTAAAGTAAATAACAAACTCGCTTACACGCATTAAAGCGTACTGGGTACAAGGTGCCACCCTCGATGTTAAAGACAAATCGGTGAACTATGTGGCGACCATTACAGCGGCCGCGTTTGAAACAATTTGGGTTTCAAAAAAAAAAAAGAGTCAATTGAAACATCCTCACCTCAATGGTGATCCGAACACACGATCACCTGACAGACAGGCCAGCGTGCTAGGCCCTGTCCTACCGCCACTCCCATTGAACATTTTATATACAAATGAACAATCTATAGGGAGTATTTTTAATAACTGTGCAGTGTTTGAAAATATTGCGGGTTCAAGTTTTGTATTCACCCTATGTAAAGGTCATGCAACTGTCAAACTGTCATTTACTGCCAATACAGTACCTTGCGGTGTATGGCAGAGGGGTCTTTGAGCCTGAGGAATTAAGGCCGCCTGGCTAGTGCAGTCGCCGCGAACTGTGCAGGTTAAGACTTTCTTTCTGCCCCCGACAGAAAACAATCCCACACCTTACCGAGGGGTCAAACCCGGGTCTCCTGAAGGAGAGTCCGGCGTTCTAGCCACTCGGCCAGCCGCTCCTCCTGCAACATAATAGGTAAATACAAAACTTGGACCGGCAATATTTTCAAACACTGCACAGACTTTAAAAATGCACCCTGTACTATCTGTATTCTGGCTTTATGGCGAAGGGGTTATGGACGCAATTAGTAAACCCTCTTGCCGCGTTCGAAACACAGCTGCGGGAGATTTGACAGCAGACCGCATTGCGTTGGTTTTTATACAATGGTATGAGTGCCGGTCGTTAAAAAAGCAATGGCAAACTATTGAGAGTAAACTTGCCAAGCAATCGAAAACAGACAAGAAATGCTGAGGTTTACTGGTCCTGTAAAGGATATGCAACTAATTTTTATTTTTTTAAAATCGATATGTATTGCACGCATATTTGTATTTAAAAATAGCGTGGATTATGTCTGTTAAGTGCATAGTGTAATTTACTTGCATGAATAAATGTAATGTTTATTTGAACAGAGCAATCACAACATCTACAAATGTATGGGTTTTGTATGCAGTTTATGACTTTAATCCTTACGTGATTCTCATGTACCAATTTTTTCATTTTATAAATTGCATTTAATTTATTGAGTCCTAGAATGTTTCACAGCAATCGCCCACGGAAGGAAATAATCATTATGACAATTGCCAGAGCAGAACATTTAAAGAAAGGGCAGTTGAAGATTTGACTGGGAAAGGCAGATTTTATTAGTGTCCTTTGGCCAAATGTAAATAAAAGAAAGAAAACACATTACACGATGGTTGGGATTCAAGAGAAAGAGCCAATCAAACGCTGTATATTGCTTTCCGAACAACTAATATATCTCTATAAATTGCTTTCTTCGAAGAGGGTTCATGCGTGGGCTATGCTTCGAACTGATGACAGCTGGTCGTGAGAATTTGAAACGTTGTTGAAATGACAATTCTTGATAGCTTGCTTGCTTGCTTGTGTTCGTTGGATTGAGCTCCAACGCGAAGTCCTGTATGTCGGATGAAGGCATCCTGTTGTCCAACATCAGTGTGATGTCATACAGGACCTGAGGTTTGCGTGAATATCCGTTGTCCCATGTCTGGCTTATTGGTATGCAGACTGGTGGTTCCTCGCCGTACAGGCAGACACTCTCCGACTTCGGAGGAATCGGCGATCCTACTGACTTTAGCCAGGACCCCGAAGGGACCTGTTGCCCAGGACGCTCGACGAGGACGCGTCAGTATGTCTTGGCCAGTATATAGGACTAACCCGGCCCTGGTGCCTTGGAAACACCTCTGCGTCTGCAGTCAGACGAATGTGTTCTGTCATCATATTTGTTAATTACAAGTAAACCATTCCAACAACAAATGATGACACAGTTCTCCTCTCAAATAGTGCTTGGGATTATAAAAGCTGATCCTGTCTGTGAAGAGACAGTTAAAATCAAAATCGTTTTTCTCAACTTTATTTGTTGTTGTTTCATATCCCTTATAGGACGCCGCAGTTAACACCAGCATTTTCAGCTGCTGTTGATGTACTAGGCAAGATTACGATCAGTAGTTTGCCATTGCTTTCTAAGCGACCGGCTCACATACCCCGTAAGGTACTGACGCGGCGAGAACCGCTACCAATTGTCGCGCACATGACATCACTCACGAGAATATACGGGAATACGGAGAAAGACGCTAACACCTTTGCCAGGGAGACCGGCTTTCTGAACTTAGCATAAAAAAATACTATCCATGGACAAAACAACAAACTAACCCAGGATCATAACCAACAATGAAGAAATAGAAAACGTCACACACTTGGAATATCTTGGTTCTGTTATCTATATCTATAAAAGAGACTATGTTTGTGGTTGGGGATGTATTTTCTGCGTTCGCGAACGGTCCATCCGATTAAGATGAAATTTTCTACACGTCTTCCTTTCATTCCTGTGCAACCGACTGTAATAGTTTCTTAGTGTAAAATCGGATACTTACTTACTAAAATTTCATTTTATAATTACATGACTTAACATAAGAAATATTCTATAAAGGGACATAACTTTTAGTAGCATTGATATATCTTAGGTTAAATCCCCTGGCTATAGATAGCTATATAAATAAATAGATACATGGATAGATAGATCTGACCCGATAGAGAGAGAGGGTGGGATAGACGGAGTGAGAGACGGACGGGCAGGCAGGCAGACAAACAGATAGATAGACAGATAGATAGACAGACAGACAGACAGCCGGGTCGACAGACAGACAGACAGACAGTCGGGAACGGGAACTTATATGACTACTTATATGAATTAAATTAGATGCTCCCCACCTTGGACTGAGTGAAGCCGGGCCGGGTCAGACAGACAGACAGACAGCCGGGTCGACAGACAGACAGACAGTCGGGAACGGGAACTTATATGACTACTTATATGAATTAAATTAGATGCTCCCCACCAGGGACTGGGTGAAGCCGGGCCGGGTCAGACAGACAGATAGACAGACAGACAGACAGATAGTCGGGAACGGGAGCTTATATGACTACTTATATGAATTAAATTAGATGCTCCCAACCAGGAGCTGGGCGAAGCCGGGCTGGGTCAGACAGACAGACAGACAGACAAACAAGCAGACAGACAGACAGACACACAGACAGACAGACAGACAGACAGACAGACATATAGATAGATAGATAGATAGATAGATAGATAGATAGATAGATAGATAGATAGATAGATAGATAGATAGATAGATCCCCACCAGGGCCTGGGCGAAGCCGGGCCGGGTCAGCTAGTCAGCTATAAAGGGCATTTTTCAAAAGAGGTTAGACGCAGGCTGGTCTTAGCAATGCAAGGTTAAACAGTATTAAAAACTTATGGAAAAACATAAACTGGAAAATAAGTTACAGTAGAAATATTGAGAACACGCATCTTCACTGTAACAACATATGGATGTGATTTGCGGACCATTTTGTAATCACTAAACAAGAAAATTTAGACTCTGAAGCACAAATGTTTGAGAAACATGTTTAGAATCTCGTGGACCAAGAAGAAAACTACTGAAATTCTACAAGACCTGGACACTGAAAAAAAAACTATATTAACCGTTAGTCTAAAATGTGTACTACGAAATGTCTGCGGAAGTAAAGGGGGAGGTGTGATACCCACCATATCACCTGCAGAGCCCGATTGGTCTATAAAAATATTGGTCTGGCATCACATGCCAAAACGTGCATAAAAGCCTGTGTAAGGGCCGTTTACTTACTAATTACTTATTCATACTAAAAGTTAAAGGCAATCTCATAGCAGATATTACCGTTAGGAATCTCAGACATTCTCATATTCAGGTCGTGGCACACATCTGTCTGCCTCACGCTAGAGACAAATAGAGACAAAGTTAGAAACATTGTTATCGGGACACGCTTCTTCAAAGGGCCTCTCTGCTTGGCTTTACTGGTGCACCATAAGACAGATGTGCCCATAACCCTTTAGGATCATGAGTGTAGTATGAAAGAACATCGTTGCCTGGAGAGAATGGTGCCTCAGGGAAAGACAGTATCTGGCGGACACTCATTACTTCGAGGAAATGCCAGACAGACATAAAATCAGACTGCAAATGACACTATTAAAATTAGGACTCTTCACTGGCTGTTGAAGATGATGACGGCGAACGTATGCGATTGACCCGAGTGCTGTTTTGTCAGTTTTTGACACAACTCAAATCAGCTGAATTCATTTCTAAACATGACAATTAACTAAAGATGAAAATTTAAAAAAAAAACAATGAAATAAGCAGGCATGATTATAGAAAAATTATACAGATAAAAGATAGCCCCTAATGTTTACCATTTGAGTTTATTGTGATGTATCTTTAACAACAACAAACGTCTCAGGGCAGAAACCTTCTGTGGGCATATGGTGTGATAGGGCCATCACTTGTTTTTAGACCTTAGTGCAACGGGGACCAGGTGGCCAGTCTCTCTCTCTCTCTCTCTCTCTCTCTCTCGTAACGAACGGTGAGTGCAGGCATGCAACCCTCGTCATTCCACGCTTATGACACTGTTAGCATAATCTCCAACGATTACGCCAACATGCGCGAATGTTCAAGTCGTGATTTTTTAAAGTGCCCCGAAGCAGCTGCTTGCTATGGTTTATGATGTGATAGCGTGTGTCGTCCCCCCCCCCCCCCCTACGCCCACATTTTGTAGACCTGAGTTCACGTAGGAGAATAGGACGCCAATCATTGCATGTCTTTCACAGACAACGAGCTAAGATGTCGAACCGGCATCCGACCGTTGCTCGAGACATTATTAGCGCACTTCGCTAGCAATTTCGCTAAAGTGCCCGCTCCAGTCGGTGATAACTAACCGTAAAACAAACAGTCTGTGGAAAGAAGAGAACTCAGCGAATGTTTAAAAGCTCAAACTGGTTCTTGTAGTGTTATTTCAACATCCTTTAAAGTTGCATGTTTTCAATTAGAAATTAAATGAGATCTGTAGACGAATAGCTCATACCAGATGTGTTAACTGTTACTTTCCCAGGCAAAGCACCATGTGGGATTAGTTATTGTTGCTGTGCACAAGCAACGCATTGTATGTTATTAATTTATTTACCTTTGATCTTAGTTCAGGAAAAATTGCTGTCTATTTAGCCATGCAGGACAGTGTATGATTAGTATACTCTTGGTATGTATTACACTCCACGTTGCGTAGTACACTCTTGGTAATACATTCTTCGTTGTGTAGTACACTCTTGGTAATACATTCTTCGTTGTGTAGAACACTCTTGGTAATACATTCTTCGTTGTGTAGAACACTCTTGGTAATACATTCTTCGTTGTGTAGTACACTCTTGGTAATACATTCTTCGTTGTGTAGTACACTCTTGGTAATACATTCTTCGTTGTGTAGAACACTCTTGGTAATACATTCTTCGTTGTGTAGAACACTCTTGGTAATACATTCTTCGTTGTGTAGAACACTCTTGGTAATACATTCTTCGTTGTGTAGTACACTCTTGGTAATACATTCTTCGTTGTGTAGTACACTCTTGGTAATACATTCTTCGTTGTGTAGAACACTCTTGGTAATACATTCTTCGTTGTGTAGAACACTCTTGGTAATACATTCTTCGTTGTGTAGAGCACTCTTGTTAATAAATCCTTCGTTGTGTAGAACACTCTTGGTATTTAATACATTCTCCGTTGTGTACTACACTCTTGGTATGTAATACACTCCTTGATGTGTAGTTCGCTCTTGGTATTTACTACATTCTTTGTTGTGTAGTACACTCTTGGTATGTAATACATTATTCGTTGTGTAGTGCACTCTTGGTATGTAACACACTCATTGTTGTGTAGTACACTCTTTGTATGTAATACATTATTCGTTGTGTAGTACACTCTTGGTATGTAATACATTATTCGTTGTGTAGAACACTCTTGGTATGTAATACATTATTCGTTGTATAGTACACTCTTGGTATGTAATACATTATTGTAATACATTATTCGTTGTGTAGTACATTCTTGGTATTTAATATATTCTTGGTTGTGTAGTACATTCTTGGTATGTGATACATTCCTTGTTGTGTAGTACACTCTTGGTGTGTAATACACTCAATGTTGTGTAGTTCAATTGGGGTATGTAATACACTCTTCGTTGTGTAGTGCACTGTGCCAAGTACATTGTGGAATCGTTCCACACAAACATGAAGGGTATAATCTTGTTTTATGGTGCAACTTCAGAAGAGTTTGAAATTAAGAGTGAAGTTAAGCAAGGTTGTGTACTACCCCCCCCCCCCCCCCCCAACACCCTCTTTAGAATATACTTTTAATTTCTGCTGAAATATGCCATTCCTGATCAGGATCGTTGTGTATACATTCACTCACGCTCAGATGGTGGCCTCTACAATGCTAAGAGATTGAAGGCCAAGACCAAAATTAGGAGGGTACTGATCAGAAAGTTGCTACTTGCAGATGATGCTGCATTTATGACCCACAATGAGGAAGAATTACAATGTCTACTATCTGCATTCGCCAATGCTTGCTCTAAATTTGGTTTTACAATTAGTAAATAGAAAGCACAGATTATGTCACAAGGTGCACATGGGGTACCACCAATCTTTATTGACGGCGCCGAACAATTTAGTTTAATTATTTAGGATCAGTGGTCAATAGCAAATTATCCGTAGCCAGGAAATCAACATCAGGATTGGTAAGGCAGCAACACCAATGAACAGGTTAACAAAACGAGTCTGGGACAACAGGAAGTTTACTGCCAAAACAAAAGTCCTTGTCTATCAAGCCTGTGTCCTTAGTACTCCTCTTTATGTCAGTGAAGCATGGTCAACTTACTCACACCAAGAGAAACGTTTAAACAGCTTTCATATGCGGTGACTGCGAAGAATACTTGGTATTAAGTGGCAAGACAAAATCATAAATACTGAAGTATTTGAAAGATCAGGTTGTGTGACGGTGTATTACATGCTCAGTCTTTGTAGACTTAGATTCATAGGACACGTTCGGAGGATGGATGATGGTAGAATACCAAAGGACATCTTTTTTGGTGAATTACATATGGGTAAGAGATTTCGGGGTCGGCCTCTACTACAATGCAAAAATGTGTGTAAGCTGGACATGACTGATACAGGCATTGATAATGCACAATGGGAGCAAGTGGCCGCGGAATGTGTTGCATGGAGGGCAACTATCAGAAATGGAATAAAGACAAAGGCGAAAATGGTCGCAGATAGGTCACACACTGAGACGTAAGATGGCGCGTGGTGATGAAAATGCCCATGTGTTCACATGGATCCATTGTGGACTAACATTTACAGCGCGAATTGGCCTGATCAGTTATATTCGCTACCACTATGGGTTGTAGTTATTATGTCTATTTGAAGCACAATGTAACAAACTATCGTCTGTCAAGACGGTAAGGTGTTAATGAACTGTTTGGTTTTGGTGCGTATACTTGTACAACATTTATATCTATTGGTTTGCCTTTCATTTTGATCATAATAACTCTATCTTAAATACATCAGTAACCATTGATTGACTTGGCTGTTTAAAAAAAAATAAATTAGTACCACCCCTTTTTCGTGTGTACCCCTCCAGAATAAATTACTGTGTGTTTGTCAATTGTAATTTTGCCCGATCACTTCTATCTCATCTCACTTATGCCTAGGATATTAAATTTCATGCTTTCAATTTCACTTATAAATAACATTGTTCAACTTTCCAAGCTCATTTAACATTCTAACATTGCATGTACCTATTTTAAATTTATTGCTTGCTTGTGTTCGTTGGCTTGAGCTCCAACGCGAAGTCCTGTATGTCGGATGTAGGCATCCTGTTGTCCAACATCAGTGTGATGTCATACAGGACCTGAGGTTTGCGTGAGTATCCGTTGTCCCATGTCTGGTTTATTGGTGTGGAGACTGGTGGTTCCTCGCCGTACAGGCAGACACTCTCCGACTTCGGAGGAATCGACGATCCTACTGACTTTAGCCAGGACCCCGATGGGACCTGTTGCCCAGGACGCTCGACGAGGACGCGTCTGTATGTCTTGGCCAGTATATAGGACTAACCCGGCCCTGGTGCCTTGGAAACACCTCTGCGCCCCTTTAAATTTATTAATTTCAGTTATGATTTTGCCATCAGTAGCTGGATGACGGTCTGATGTCACCTGTGGCTGATGACTGTCACTACCGGACGAGGATGTCCAAAGACAGCCATTAACGTCGTTCACAGAAACTGAAATGTGTTTTGTCATGACGTCTTGGGAAGATAATGTGGTGCTTTCCACTTGCCTTCCACATCTACATGGTGGTTTGTTTCCTCAGCCTTTGACAGCCATTTCCGACTTTCAGGACATGTCTATTAGCTACTGCAAAATGTGGACAAGTGTTATATACTCATCTCATCATCAGGTTCCTCTTGTACTTTGCAGTATCGAAGTGAAGCATAATCAGCGGAAGAGTGCCCGTTAATGGGCTTCATGTATTGAAATTCCCATGGACTCTGTAAATCCCTCTGTACATCATTTACGTGGCCGGCCTCTTCCTCTGCTTCTGTTTGGTGGGTACATCATTGCTTGTTGTGGTATACTGTTAGTTGGTAAAAACCAAAACCATTTAACTTGCTGTTTTCTGATAAAATCTAGCGCTGCTATAACCCCCCCCCCCCCCCCCCCCCGCCCCTTAGTCCTGATTTCTTCATTTCTGATTTTCTCTCTTACTGATACATTGAGTAGTCTTCTCAGGAATTTCATTTCTGTTGTTGTGATTTTTCTTTTCTCTTGTTCTGTCATTGTCCAGGTTTGGCACTGGTAGAATAAAGTTGAAGAAAGAGTGAGTTGTACAGTGCTTTCTTAGTAATTATTGAATTAATGCATGTTTGTTCTTTAGTATTGATGCCGTTTGTCAAATGATGTGTTATATACGGTGACCGTAAATTGTTTTAGTTGCTTGATTCCTGAGATTTCCTATATTGTATTGATGTCCACGTTTATGTTTTACATCTCTTGAGTTTTAACTTAATTTTATTTATTAGCAAAAAGTTATCTGATCAGCGCCTCTAAAATATGTTTCATCTCGTAGTAATGATTTAATTTCTTGTTAATACAAATATGTTCAATTTTATTTTCTGTATTGTGGTATAGTGATACCCACGTTGCTTAATGTATTGTTTTGTTGAAAAGACTTCCGTTTGTGACATTCTGACTCATTGTGCAAAACTCTTTCATTACCCCAAGTCTGTATTCCCTTATGATCATTTCACAACCCGCATTATCCTAACCTGTCTTGTTATTGAGGTCACTCATCAGCATTTTGATATTACCATTTCTTTGAGTACCTATTATACTTTAAAGGTGCAAGCTATATTTCTCTTTAAGTGATATATCCTTTCCATTTTATTTGTCGTAACACTGGATCACGTTCCTTTTTACTCTCAGTTTTGTTGTCTTAAATGTTGCTGTTATTATTATGGACCTCACATCTTCCCACGGTATAAGCCCATTCTCTCCCTATTTACGTAGCATTAGGATCACTCCTTCAGCATACTGGGCATTTGTCTCTGCATGCCGAGACTATTTGATATAAGCTTATACTGTTTTCCCTACTCTGTTCCATCTTATTTTGAATATGTTTGAAATGCCAGTCTTTTAACATTTGATTTATCCTACCATCTGTGCTGTATTTCCTAATTCATACATAGTTCTAACATTCCAGATGTTGATTTTGAACATATTTCTAGATGAAATGAGGTAAACCAGCGGTCCCGTCTCATTGTAGTCATCCCGGCATCATGCCATACTTCCTCTAGAAGGGCAATAATTCCATCTTGGCTGGTTATTAAATTTTCTTTCCAAGTCTTGTTCCTGGCTGACTGACGATTTCAGCTAAATGTGTTCATAGAATAGAACAGCCATTCCCAAGCCAAACCATCTTAGTCGCCTTTTACGACATGCATATCAGGTTGCAGTGTTCATATTTTCTGCCCCTTATAGGCGCAGGTAACACACGGACAAAATGCATGCTACAGAAGTTCATTTAGTAAATCACCATAAGATTTTCAGTTTATTAGGAACTAAGGCCAACGTTTAGAGTTGTGAATATTATATTGGCTGGTAGACCTAACTGCCGGCCCGATGGTCACGAATTCGAATCCCACTCGAGGTAATGATTCATGTTTTTTTTTTTAAATTCACCTGGGTTTCCAGATAGACCCATCCTAAATCTGGGTACCGGAACCTGGTCTGGGAAGTAAACGCAACCGGCGTGATATTTACCACACCTCTCATTGATGCCAGGTGGTCTATAAAAGTATGGGGTTGGCACCATGTACCCAATATCCCTCAAGATGTCGTAAAGTGCCTATTACTTTGACACATATTTGTACCCTCGATGAGTTATCTGTGACTTGTGACATAACAATGGTATTTCTGAACTGAACAATCAAGATGTACTATGATTTACTAGCAGTTAGCTATTTGTGACATGTAACTCTTTAGTCCGGTTAGCGGGGTAGGGGTATCCCCTATCAAAGGAGATGTAAGACGCCTCCTTTCCTCCGTTAGTCTACGGGACACCCTTGGGCAAGGTGGAGTACCCGTTTAGCCCCCCGATCAGGGTTACGTGAAGCCATGGAAGCAGGTGGTGGATGGAGTGTGAGAGCAGCCGACAGATTCTTGTTGGTAATGGTCTTGCACTCTGCGGCGATAGGCAGATAGGCATCAGTAGATACAATGGCTATGGCCACCGACTAGTACAGTCACTGCCCAGAAGGAAAGGAATGGCAAACTACCTTCTGCAAAACTTGCCAAGAAACCATAACAACCATGAAAGAAAACATAATAAGAAAGAGATCTCGTGGCGAGACCCCCAGGCCAGGCAGATCAGATAACACTGGGGAAGAGTGTGACACAGGGACCAGTACTAGTAATCGTGATGACGGAGTTAATCCTGACTGTGTCAGACTAAGAAACAGAGTGAGAATAGCAACGTGGAATGTGAGAAGTCTGTATGAGGGAAAGCTTAAAGTAGTGTGTGATGGGATTGAGAGGTTAAACATTCAAATTTTAGGAATTAGAGAACATCGCTGGAGCGGCAAAGGACATTTATTTTACAACTGAAAATGGAAGTATTTTCATTTATTCTGGTAGAGATGTCGGAGGCCAGAGTGGAGTGACATTTTGTTTAGATAAGACAACTGCAAAAGCTTTATTGGGATGTAATCCAGTTAATGATAGAATCCTCACTATTAGACTTACACGCCGTCCAAAAAACACAACTCTCATACAGATCATGACATAGGCACCTACTTCAACAGCAGAGGAGGACGAAATTGAAGATTTTTACAACACACTACAAGACACATTAAATAAGATTGGTCATAATGATATAGCAATAATAATCTTCTTCTTCTTCTTCTTCAGCGTTCCGAGCCATTGAGGTTCTTTGCTGCAAATACAATCCGTCTCCATTCGTCTCTCTGGTAGACCTTCTCTTGCCAGTCGTTGATTCCAAGTGCTTGTAGGTCTGTACATGTATTATCTCTCCACCGCCTTCTTGGTCTACCTCGGGGTCTACGGTCATTTATTTCCTGAGTGTAAGCGAGTTTTGTTTCCCTATTATCTTCCATTCTTTCTATATGCCCCAGCCATTGTAGTCTATTAGCCTTCATGATACCAGTGATTAGCGGGGACTTAAACAGATCATAAATAGCAATAATAATGGGAGATTTTAATGCAAAAGTAGGTGCAGGAAGAGCTGAAAATGAGAGACACGTTTTAGGAAAATTTGGATTAGAAAATAGAAATGGTGCAGGTAACAAATTAATTGAATTTTGCACAGAAAAAAATGAGTTAACGATAGCCAACACGCTTTTTAAACAACATCCAAGAAGACTCTTCACGTGGAAGTCTCCAGACAGTTTTACCAAAAATCAGATAGATTATATTTTAATACAAAGAAGATGGAGATCAAGCATAACATCTGCAAAAACCCTACGAAGTGCAGACTGTGATACAGATCATCAGTTATTAGAAGCAGATCTGAAATTAAAACTCAAAAAACTTACCCGAGGACCAAGGCCACTTCGTTTTGATCTCACAAAAATACCAGATGCATACAACATAGAAGTTAGGAATCGCTTTGCTGTCTTGATGTCTGTACAAGAAGAAATGACGCCTGATGAACTGGCAGTACAAGCTAGAGATATCTTGATAACTGCATCCACAGATTTCATTCCGACCAAGAAAAAGCTACTTAAGCCATGGATTACATCAGACACGTTAGAATTAATAAAACAACGAAGGGAGCTGAAACAGAAAGGAGATGAATCCGATAACAGCAGGATGAAGTATAAATCTTTAACTCGAGAAATAAGAAAGAACACAAGAAAGGGCAAAAGTCAATATATACAAGATTGCTGTACCAGAATAGAGCAATATCATAAGACTGGAAGAGATTATGAAATGTTCAAAGAAATGAAGTTATTGACAAGAAATGTTCAACCTCAATTGAATGTTATCTGTGACAAGATGGGAAATACCTTAACAGAATCTAGACAAATTCTAGAAAGATGGCAGGAGTACTGCAGTGGAATGTATGATATGAGTGACAGTGAGGATATGAATGAGATACATGAGCCAATGACAGCAGAGACAGAACCTGAACCCTCATTAGATGAAATTGCTTGGGCTATAAAGAACCTGAAGAATGGTAAATCACCTGGATGAGATGAGATAATAGCTGAACTAATTAAAGCGGGAGGAGAAGAAAGCATACACATATATCATGCATTATGTACACAGATTTGGAAATATGGTATATGGCCAAAAGATTGGAAGAGAACTATCTTCATTCCAATACCAAAAAAGGGCAACCTGAAATTATGCACCAACTATAGAACTGTTGCCCTGATCAGCCATGCAAGTAAAATTCTACTAAAAGTCATAATGTGAATTCTTCGTAAGAAAATGGAAGAAGAGATTATCGTGGTTCAAGCTGGATTTAGACAAGGAAAAGGAACAAGAGATCACATATTCAACATGCGTTTAATAATAGAGAAGTGCAGAGAATTTAATGTAAACTTATTCTCATGTTTTGTGGATTATTCAAAGGCATTTGACTGTGTACAACATCAGAAACTTTAGGAAATCATGAGGAATGTGGGCTTTCCATCACATGTAGTACAACTCATAAAAATGCTCTATTTAGACCAACAAGCAGCATTTAGAATAGATGGCGAGATATCAGATTTCGTTTTGACATCAAGCAAGGAGTCCGTCAGGGCTGCGAGCTGTCACCCTATTTGTTTAATCTGTATGCCGAACATATAATGAGAAATGTAAGAGATGATATAAACAGGGAGCCATATGAAGCCCTAAATATCGGCGGTCATGACATACAAGAGATTCGATATGCTGATGATACAGTATTACTATCCACAACACAGAATGGCATAGAAAATCTAATAGCCTCAACCCAATTGAATAGTGAAAATCACAACTTATATCTTAACATAGCAAAAACAAAGATAATGCATACGGATAAAACTACTATGGAGATAGAAATATACATTAATGGGGAAAGTTTGAGGTGGTGGAAAATTTTGAATATCTTGGGTCATTGATTACCAATAACGGTGACACAATGAAAGAAATTAAACGGCGACTATCCATTGCTCTTCAAAGACTAAAACAGCTGAATAAATTATGGAGTGGGACAGATAGAACTACAAAAATTAGATTTTTAAGAGCATGCATCTTTCCCATTGCAACATACGCCTGTGAGACATGGACACTTACTAAACAAGCTGAACAACGCATAAACGCCTTTGAATATAAATGTTATAGACGAGTTCTAAGAATATCTTGGGTAAAGAAAAGAACAAATGCATCCATACTTCAAGAGTTGGATATTGAGGAGGGTTGGCTATTAAAGACGATAAAACAAAGACAATTGAAGTATTTTGGTCACTTGAAACATCACGAAAGTTTGGAGAGAACAATAATGGAGGGGTATATGCCTGGGAAGAGAGGAAGAGGAAGGCCAAAGAGAAGATGGGTGCAGGAAGTGGCGGATGATCTTCAGATGGGTGTATCAGACGCGGGACATCTTGCTTATGATCGAGAGGTTTTCCGGAAGTTGTTATGGGAGCGAGGTTCTGCAAAGGACATGCTACTGAATGAATGAACTCATTAGTAAAACTGTTTCCAAATACAACATAGCGCGAATACTTTTGTAACAAAATTACTGACATATTTTAATATAATTCTGCTTTTGTTGTTGTTGTTGTTGTTGTTGTTGTTGTTGTTGTTGGTGGTGGTGGTGGTGGTGGTGTTTTTAAATTAACATGAAATTAAACAAGACACTGTTAATGCCTGTCTCAGCGCAAAGCGTTTAAACAGGATATGCTTTATTTCGTCAACCATACATAATTGAAGGACTTAATACACAAATGTAATTACTTAGAAGTATAGGTGTTTGCTTTATAGTTATCATCATCGCCATCATCTTCATCGAGTATCATTGTTGTCTGTATATCTTTCGATTTCCAACAGCTTGTATCAATTTGTGAACTGACACCATTCCAGTCCATGGTACAAGACTGTCCAAAAGATGTTCCCCGTGAATTTCTTTATATATTTTCCCATACATCTTTCCAATTGTCAAAATGTGTTCTAAATTTTTATCTTCTCATAATGTGGCCAAAATGATGAATGTTTCTTTATGACGTTTGTCATAAGTTGTCTTTGTGTCTTAGCTTCTTTTATAACGTGCAGATTACTCATTCTGGATGTCCAAGAAATTTTCAGCATTCTTCTGTAATACCACATCTCTGAAGCTTCTGTGGATGTTTTGTTTTTTTCGCGTATTCACTAATTTCCAGAATTCACACCGATATGTTAAAACTGGTACTATGAAATATGCTAGTATTCTTTTTCTAATCTTCATTGACGATGATTTATTGCATGCAATTGTCTTCATTTTAACAATGGTACCATTGTACCGTTCAGAAAGCAATGGTAAACTGCGGGACTGAAATTGCCTAGTAAATCACCAACAGACAATAAATGCTGAGATTGATTGCACGGTCCTGTAGATTACACGCAGAAGACTTGTGTAACCATTGTTAAAAGATGTCAGTCTTGATTTGTGATGATCAAGCCACGTAACAGCATCCTGAGCAGCACCCTCTGCATGAAGATATATTCAGAGAAAAAGGCGACAGGCTAAAGAGGGGCACATCATGGATGGGTCGGGCGGAAGATGTCATCAGACAAGTCTGCAGTCCTACCAGTATCAAGCCCGGCATGGAATGGGTGCCTGTGCCTCCAGCTTTTAAGTGCACCTTCTCCTGCATTATCACACTTGACAGACGGTGCAGAGAACAGAACCCTGCTGCTGTCAATGCAGAGGTCAACACGCTCATCAATGAACACTCAGACAACCCCGAAGTACTAATCTATACAGATGGATCTGTTGTAAAGCAGCAGAGAAGTACGTGGGCATTTACTGCCCGTTCAGTGGGTCGAACAGTTCAAGAATCCAGTAGTGTCCACTCCATGACCATGAGCAGCATGACGATGGAAGTGATGGCAGTAACACAGGCTTTCATATGGCTAGAATCACAGCATTATACCAACGTCTGTGTACTAAGTGATTCAATGAGCATGATTCGGAAGGTCGATGCAGGATCTGCACATCGACAGTGGATTGATTCGCTGCGGAAGTCCGTTGTCCGTTGTCCGTAAAGTCACCTTCATCTTCGTCCCGGGACATGCGGGAGTCGAGGGAAATGAACGAGCTGATAAACTGGCTGGATCTGCATCCCCTGCTGATGGCCAGCTAATGGATCGCGCCGATGTTATCAACATCCTTAAAGAGATGCCGAGAACAGAGGACTTTGACGTCAGTGAATTCACATCGTTGTCCAGGATGAGAGACTTGGGAGTAAGAATTGGCACGGCCAGGCACGAGAGGTACATCGGGACAACGAGGGGCCTCGACAACCAACACAGAACTGGCACTATTAGCTACCGGACGCTGATGCATATGTTGGGGATGGGGGGGGGTGGAAGGGGGGGGGGGGTCCTGAGCACCTATGGAACTGTCCGGAGTGCAGTGACGATACCCCAACTGATAACTGATAACTGATAACAGCATGTGAATAGGATTGCGTTTGTGATTGTCTGTCTGTGCGCGAGTATTTCGCGCACGCCTGTGTGTGTATGTGTAGATGTAACAATTTGTAAAGTAATCTGTGTTCACCTTTTCAAATAAATGCCCATGTACAAAGCTAATTCAGTCGAAACAGTCCTTATGGCAAATTAGAAATGTGATACCTAAATGCTGGAGACGGTGATATGATTATCGGTAAGCTGTCAGGATTCGCTTTTAGTATCCTCATTTTTAGGATCTGCAAGACCCTATTGTGCATCCGCTGACTTTAGAATCATCCTCGTTGCCATCTATGGGTATCTCATTGTTATTAGTTGTCTTTGAGTTGCTGCATTCACCAGACAGACGAGCTAAACGACCACATACATATACATCACAAGAGTCCCGGGAAGATGTATTTGTCGTGTTACAGCAAGCATTAGAATGAGAAGGAGGAACGTCTTTGCTACTAATGCTATCAACTTGAATCTGGCAACACTTGTAGGAAATGCTATCAGTGCCGTCTTCACAAACAGAAGATAAACCTATGGCTATGTCACTGGTTATGTGTTGTTTGTCCGTCTTCTCCTCCTTTACTTTACTCAGCCGATGATGGGCAAAGGAGACGTTGATATCCTTAGAGGTAAAGTTAAAGGAGAATCGTTTACCAGCAGGGTTACGAATTTTGTGCACATCCACTGGAGGAGGAGTTGGTGGTCGTCCTTTGCGAGCTTGAAACATCTCTTCTGGACAAGTGTTTGAACGGGGCCGCGAGAAGGGCGTGATGAGAGAGCTGTTAGAATCGTCTGCGTTACAGTCACTGTTTGCTCCATCGTCCCCTGTAATAGTAATTTCTGGAATAACGCAAATGTGTAGACTGCCAGGGTCGGAACTGGCTTTTGGACGCATGGTGTCGTCGACGGTCAGAAAATGTTGACTTGCTATCCCTTCAGGGAGTGTCTTCCATACTGGTTCACATACCAAGGATACATCGTTGGAATCTGCCATGTCAGTTTATGTCATTGGTTTTCACCCTGGAAATAAATATAAACGCAGTGATAACATTAAATAATACAAGAATTAAATAACATCGAGATACAACAAACTAAAAATTATATTAAAGACAAACATTGTGGCTAAAATTATAATATTTTAGTAAACTATTTTATATGGTTAAATTAAGGAATTGTGTACATTATAGTTTATATCCTAAAAGATAAAACAAAATAAGTTTGTGGGTTTTCGAAAGTTGGTATTAGTCTGGAAGTCCAAAATCAGAACCTGGGGATGCAACTCATGGCATCTATAGCAGTTGCGGATGGTTGGGGAGGGAGAAGTATGTTATCGCTATCATACAGAAGCATGAACACTTTATAACAAGGAGATTGATGTAGACGAAAAAGACCTGCACTTGATTTCCATTTTTCAACAGGAGCATTAGAGAGATAATTAAAACCGTTAAGAAGAAAAACAATCTTTTTGAACAACAAATTTGCTCAGATTTGTAAAGCAAACATTAAATATGAACTATCCACCAATTACCGTAAAGCCGTGGCACGTTTTGTTTGTAAATTAGCCTACAAACAATAGTCCACGGTTCCAAAATAATGTTTTTCTCCGCTGGTAGGTCTTTCTCTTTCCCAATATACTAATGATGTTTCTGGATAAAGTTATCAAAGCCGACGAAGTAATGAACATAATATTCTCCCGAGTGCCTGTTTGTCTATAGAAGTAAACATAGAAGTAAACAAGGATATACACCTTTGCTTTATTGACTACACAAAGGCTTTTGATAGAATTAGACATGTCAACATGGTAGATATGCTTGCAGATCTACAAATTGATGGGAAAGACATTAGACTTATAAAAAAACATATATTGGAAACAACAAGCTGCCATAAGGATTAATAATGCAGTTTGACAATATCAACCTATTAAGAGAGGTGTTAAGCAGGGATGTGTAATGTCTCCAGATCTTTTTTCCCTATACAGTGTAAATATTTTCAGAAATGTAGAAGATATAAATGGAAGCAGCATTGCAGGACGAAACATCAATAACATTAGATATGCAGATGATACAGTATTGATTGCAGACAATGCACAAGATCTACAACAATTAGTAGTCGCGGTTGTGTTACACAGTAAGCATCTGGGGTTGGAATTAAATTGTAAGAAGACACAGGTTATGGTCGTCACTAGGAAGAACAAAGTACCACAATGCAATATACAAGAAAATGGGAATATTCTTCAACAAGTGAATCGGTACAATTATCTCGGAACAGTCATACCATCTGATGGGAGATGCCTTGAAGAGATTAGAACAAGAATAGCCATGGCGAAAGTAGCCTTAGCAAGATGAAAATCATACTGACCAATATAACATTTGATGACTGGGGAAATGTGGTTTCTGAGGATAATGCAAAGAATACCATGGACAGACCGAAAAACCAATGACCAAGTACTACAGGAGACAAATGACAATCGTAAATTGATTAGAGAAATTAGAAGTAGACAGTCAAAATTGTTTGGACATGTTATGAGAAGAAATGGATTGGAGAACTTAGTGACAACTGGCAAGATCGAAGGGATCAGACCAAGAGGAAGACCGAAAGGAAAATACCTGGATGGCTTGGCCACATGGCATGGACGAGACAAACGAACGAACGAACAAACAAACAAACTTTATTTTAAAAGGGTAACAAATTGGTCACGCAGGCCCGTCTTACATTCGGCCCTTTCGACCACTCATCTTTCATTCATCAAATGTGCATGTTACATTTACATAGGGGAAAAAAAACATTGTCAAATGGATTTTGTAAGCATAAACAAAGCATATTACGCATGGTCGATTCACATGGGGGAAAAAAAAACATTGTCAAATGAAAGTTGTAAGAATAAACAGAGCATATTGCAATGTTGTGAGACACATCCCCCATCCACCCTCACACCCCGCAGCCATCCACACATCCCTCAGCCACCCACTACACCCCACCCACCCACACATACCTCAACGCACTCACACAGACTCAGGCAAACATACATGCCGCCACCCACCCACCCACTGATCCCCCACCCACACACATTTCCCCACCCACACATTCATCCCCCACCCATCCCATAACCGACACGCAAACACCCACCCACATATTCTCCACCACCTACCCACACACCCGCAACCACCCAGCAAAACACACATCATAAAAGCACACACACATACCCCCGTCAACTCACACATCCCGCACCTATCCACACATGCATCCCGCACCCTCACAATTTTCCCCTCCTACCCACACACACATAAGCCAACCTACACCCACTCACCCACCCAATACCCGCCACCTCTCAACTACACATCCCCACCTATACACACATCCCCACCCACAAAAAAAAATCTCCCCACCTGGGAGTGAAGCGGCAGACAGCCGCCAGACATAACCATTTTGTTAAGAGCACTAAACGTGATTAACCAACACAGAACTGATACGACCAATCAATATACGGATCCCGCTCGAGTGCCGTGATGATTATCCTCACTAACCACAGACAGTTGCGTATATAAAGATAGTTAAAGTTAGTTCCATATCCTTTACAAGATGTAGCAGTCAATACCAGCATTTTTTGGCTGTTTATAATCTCTTGGAAAATTACGTTCAGTAGTTTGCCACTGATTTCTGAACGAAAGACAATCATACCATTGTATAGAAATCAGCAAACGGTCGTCTGCTTCCAAATCCCCGCAGCTGTGTTTCGAACGTGGTATGCAGGTTTACGAACTGCACATTGAGCTGATCCACGACGCTGGTGATCGAATGAAATGGCGAGTCATGACCGCCCACGCTTTCCGGCATGGCACATGATTGATTGATTGCCTGTTTGTCACCGACAAAAAAGGACCTAAGCTTATTCCCCCAAGATGCCTTCTTGACATGTAAGCAGGCTTTAGAACAACTTACTAAATTGTTACTTTGACTAGGAGCAGATTTCTCTACACCTATGGCTCACCTAGTGATGCCCAATCTTTATGAACAGAAAGTGTCAGAAAGTAGGGCCATTCTTATTGAGTACACGTATGGTCATTATTTTTCCAGTTCACCTTTTCTCTAGACTGTGTTTGATTCTATTTTCTTCTTCATACACCTTCAGGAGTCATCCTGAACACATATAAAGACAGTAGCATCAATATGAGCTTGCTGGTATAACCATAGAGTCTGTCTTCAAATGATGCCGGTGTATTTGGAAATAATTATCTCTTTTCTACATATGTTTCAGAAAATGATTCAAACTTGGAGCCGTATATTGGATATTGCTGAATACTTTACATCATTATGCGCAATGATGTTATTAATTTACTGCTTATGGTTTGGTCTGGCCTGATATGTAAAGGGTCATTTCAATGCACAAAGATACACCCATACGCGCAGCCATCATGTCATATATATAGTTCACATACGGAAATTTCAACTTTATGTACTAAATCCGTAGCACGGGTTATGACGTAATTGTGCCTACACCATGAAATTTATACTGTATCTTATATATAAAAGGCAATGTGTGTGGATGTGTATGTCTGTATGTATGTCCTTTATGCGTTCGCGAACGGCCCATCCGATTGAGATGAAATTTTCTACACGCCTTCCTCTCATTCCAGCGCTGCCAACTGTCATATTTTTGTTTCTTCTTCCTCCTCCTCCCTCCTCCTCCTCCCTAAATACGTACGTAAATATATGATGATGATGATGAAAGAATCCCCGAACCAAAACGCTAGGACAAGCGAAGAAAATGACGTGACTACACAGAATCGTCACACGGCAATCATCATCATCATAAAGTGCCGTGCCGGCTGGCGTAGGCGTTCATGGTTCTCCATAGATCTCAGTCTTTGGTTTTCTGGATCAACTCTGCTGCTGATATATATCCCTCCATGCCACGGCAATATCAATAACAATTCATCTTTTTATGTGTAAGGAAGTTATCTACAGTCGTGTAGAAGGGAAGAACAATCAATGGAAGGACCGAAATCACAGAACCTAGACGAGTATGAATTCGGAATAGCGAACTCCCTCCTCCTCTCTTCTCCTCCTCCCTCCTCCTCCCTCTACTTCCTCCCCCTCCTCCTCCTCCTGCTTCCTTCTCCCTCATCCACCTCCCTCCTCCTTCTCCCTTCTTATCCCTCTTCCTCCTCCATCCTACACCCTCCTCCTCCTCCCACTACCACCTCCACCCTCCTCCTCCCTTCTCCTCTTCCTCCTCCCTTTCCTTCCTCCTCCTCCTCCCTCTATCCTCCTCCTCCTCCCTCCTCCTCCACCTCCCTTTCCTTGCTCCCCTCCTCATTCTCTCTCCTCCTCCCTCCTCCCTCTCCCTCCTCCTCCTTCCTCCTTCTCCCTCAGCCTCCTACATCCTCCTCCTCCATCCTTCCCCTCCTCCCTCCCCCTCCCTTCTCCTACCCCCTCCTTCTCCCTCCTCCTCTTCATCTCCTCTCCTCCAATTCCTACCGTCTTCCTCTCCCCCCTCCTCCCTCTCCCTCCTCTCCCTAATCCATTCTCTTCCTCCCTTTTCCTCCCTCCTTCTCCTCCCTCTACCTAATCCTTCCTCCACATCCCTCCTCCTCCTCTCCCCTCCTCCCCCTACCCTCTTCCTCTTGCCCACCCCTTCTCCCTCCTCTTCCTCCTCCTCCCTCTTCCTCCCCTCCTCCCTCTTCCTCCTCCTCCCTCCTTTTCCTGCTCCTCCTACCTCCTCCCTCCTCCTCTTTCCTCCCTTTTCCTCCCCCTCCCTCTATCTCCTCCCTCCTCCTCCCTCCACCTCCCTCTTCCTCCTCCTCCCTCCTCATCATTCCTCCTCCTCCTCCCCCTCCTTCTCCTCCCTCCTCCTTCTACCTCTTCCTCCCTCCTCCTCCTCCCTCCTCCTCCTCTCTCCTCCTCCTCCCTCTCCCTTTCCCTCCTCCCTCCTCCTCCTCCTGCGTTCTCCTCCTCCCTCTTCCTCCTCCCTCTTCCTCCTCACCCTCCTCCCTCTCCCTCCTCCATCCTCCTACTCCCTCCTCCTAATACCTCCTCCTCTCTCCTCCTCCTCCCTCCTCCTCCCTCCTCCTCCTTCTCCTCTTTCCCACCTCCTCCTCCTAATCCCTCCTCCTCCCTCCTCCTTCCTCCTATTCCTCCCTACTCCTCCTCCTCCCTCCTCCTCCTCTCTCCACATCTCTTCCTCCTACCTCCTCCTCCTATCTCCTCCCTTTTCCTCCCTCCTCCTCCCTCTACATCCTCCCTCCTCCTCCTTCCTCCACATCCCTCCTACTCCCTCTTCCTCCTCCTCCCTCTTCATCATTCTTCCTCCTTCTCCCCCTCCTACCTCCTCCCTCCTCCTTCTCCCTCTTCCTTCTGCCTCTTCCTTCCTCCTCCTTCTCCCTCCACCTCCTCCCTTCTCCTCTCTCCTCCTCCTCTCTCCTCCTCCTCCCTCCTCCTCCTCCTGCGTTCTCCTCCTCCCTCCTCCCCCTTCTCCCTCCTTCCCCTTCTTCCTCCTTCCTCCTCCTTCTCCCTCCTCCTCCCTCCTCCTCTCTACTCCTCCTCCCTCCTCCTCCTTCCTCCTCCTCCCTCCTCCTCCTTCTCCTCTTTCCCCCCTCTTCCTCCTAATCCCTCCTCCTCCCTCCTATTCCTCCCTACTCCTCCTCCTCCCTCCTCCTACTCTCTCTTCCTCCCTCCTCCTCCCTCCTCCAACCTCTTCCTCCTCCTTCCTCCTACTTCTCCTTTTTCTTCTTCTTCTGCTGCTGCTGCCGCCGCTCCATTTACCCAAGTTAATTGTTGGGGGAATATGTAAAGATCTTTCAAGTGCTCTTTCTAATGCTTTTTGTCCGTTTATCTAAGGTTGTTCTAACCGCAACCAATAAATGATTAGACAGACAGACAGACAGACAGACAGACAGACAGACAGACAGAGAGGGACAGACAGATAGACAGACAGATAGATAGTCGGGAACGGGAACGGGAGCTTATATGACTACTTATATGAATTAAATGAGATGCTCCACACCAGGAGCCAGGCGATGCCGGGCAGGGTCAGACAGACAGACAGACAGACAGACAGACAGACAGAAAGACAGACAGACAGACAGATAGTCGGTAACGGGAACGGGAGCTTATATGACTACTTATATGAATTAAATGAGATGCTCCACACCAGGAGCCAGGCGATGCCAGGCAGGGTCAGACAGACAGAAAGACAGACAGACAGATAGACAGACAGACAGACAGACAGATAGACAGACAGACAGACAGACAGAAGACAGTCAGGAACGGGAACGGGAGCTTATATGACTACTTATATTAATTAAACGAGATGCTCCACACCAGGGACTGGGCGAAGCCGGGCCGGGTCTGCTAGTATCTTATATATAAAAGGCAATCTCCGTCTGTATGTCTGTATGTCCTTTATGCGTTCGCGAACGGTCCATCCGATTAATATGAAATTTTCTACACGTCTTCCTTTCATTCCAGCGCAGCCAACTGTTATATTTTTTAAGTGTGAAATCGGCTGCTTACTTAATATTATTTAATTTTCCATTTTACATTATAATTTATATACAGCGAGGGGACTTAACTCTAGAAAAGTTATTTCAAGGGGCATAACTTTTAATAACATTGCTGTTTAACTTAAAGTCATATTTTTGCATCGTTTTCATAGATTTATAAACTCTTTGTCTATAGTTATATACCGGCATATGAGTTATAATCAATCTTTAAGGCATTTTAAAAGTTTTCATAAAAAATAATGCATAATGCATAACATTGTAACACATCTTTTTATGCTTAAGAAGTTATCTACAGTCATGTTGGTGATTAGAAACAGTTTTCATTAAAAATAATGGATGGTGTGTGGAAGGACATTCTTTTAAGTTACTTTTTTTTGTTGTATGAATTTAATGAGACGCTACCCGCCAGGAGCTGGGCGAAGCCACGCCGGGTCAGATAGATAGGCAGACCCACCTTTTCGCTGCAGTTATCTACAGGCATATGCGTTATAATCCTCCTCCTCCTCTCCCTTCCTCCTCCTCCTACCCTCTTCCTCTTCCCCTCCCCTTCCTCCCTCTCCTTCCTCCATCCTCCTCCTCCCTCTTTCTCCTCCTCCTCCCTCTTCCTCCTCCTTCTTCCTCCTCCTCCTCCCTCTTCCTCCTCCTACCTCCTCGCCCTCCTCCCTCCTCCTAATCACTCCTCTTTCTTCCTCCTCCCTTCTCCTCCTCTCTCCTCCTACTCCCTCCTCCTCCTCCCTCCTCCTCCTACGTCCTCCCCCTCCTCTCTCCTCCTCCCTCCTCCTCCTCCCTCTTCCTCCCTCCTTCTCCTACCTCCTCCTCCCCCTCCTCCTCCCCCTCCTCCTGCCTCTCCTCCTCCCACCTCATCCTCTCTCCTCCTCCCTCTACCTCCTCCCTCCTCCTCCCTCCACATCCCTCCTCCTCCTCCCTCTTCCTCTTTCTCCCTCCTCCTTCTCCCTCTTCCTCCTCCCTCCTACTCCCTCCTCCTTCTCCCTCCGCCTCCTCCCTCCTCCTCTCTCTCCTCCCCCTCCTTCCTCGTCCCTCCTCGTCCTCCATCTCCCTCCTCCCTCCTCCTCCTCCCCCTCCTCCTCCTCCTGCATTCTTCTCCTCCCTCCTCCTCCTTTCTCTTCCTCCTCCCTCCTCCTCCCTCTTCCTCCTTTTCCCTACTCCTCCTCCCCCTCCTCCCTCATCCTCCTCCCTCCTCCTCCTTCCTTCCTCCTCCTTCCTCCTCCTCCCTCCTCCTCCCTCCTCCTCTCTCCTCCTCCTCCTCCCTCCTCCTCCCTCCTATTCCTCCCTACTCCTCCTCCTCCTTCCTCCTCCCTCCTCTTCCCTCCTCCTCCTCTCTCCACCTATCTCCTCCTCCTCCCTCCTCCTCCCTCCCTCCCTCTTCCTCCTCCCAGCTCCTACTCCTCCTTTTTCTTCTTCTTCTGCTGCTGCTGCCGCTGCTCCATTTACCCAAGTTAATTGTTGGGGAAGATGTAAAGATCTTTCAAGTGCTCTTTCTAATGCTTTTTGTAAGTTGGTCTTCGTTTATCTAAGGTTGTTCTAACTGCAACCAATAAATGATTAGACAGACAGGCAGGCAGACAGGCAGACAGACAGACAGACAGACAGACAGACAGACAGACAGACAGACAGACAGACAGACAGACAAACAGGCAGACAGACAGACAGACAGACAGACAGACAGACAGACAGTCGGGAACGGGAACTTATATGACTACTTATGTGACTTAAATGAGATGCTCCCCATCAGGTGCTGGGCGAAGCCGGGCCGGGTCAGACAGACAGACATACAGACAGACAGATAGACAGACAGACAGACAGATAGATAGTCGAAAACGGGAACGGGAGCTTATATGACTACTTATATGATTTAAATGAGATGCTCCCCACCAGGAGGTGGGCGAAGCCGGGCCGGGTTAGACAGACAGACAGATATATCCCCTCCATGGTCTGGGCGAAGCCGGGCCGGGCCAGCTAGTGTACTATAAATATTCGTCTCAGTAGTTAGGTTTGGGTAATTAAAGAGTTAATCTCCGCAATATTTTGTACCAAAAATACGAAATTATCGATTGCGAATTGTACATTTGGATTGCATGAGCTAACTAAGGTTGCACGAGATGACTAGGCAAAAGACAGGCAATCAAACGGATAAATATCTTCGCCTAGGTTATGGTTAGCTTAGGTTGCCGAGTTCGTTTCTAGACTCTGTTCACGGAATGCGTGAAACAAGTAACTCTACAGACTACAGTGATGTGGATAGAAATAGTCTATTACAATTATCGTATATGAAAGCGTTTTCACATTTGGATGTTTTAAAAATGTGAAACAAATATAAGCAGCATGGTTATTGTTCAAAACCGTAATATCATTCTGGTTGATGTCATTAAGCAATTTGCCAGAAATCCAAAATGGATTCCGTCACATTGCAACATATCTAGAAATGAAGAAGCCGATAGATTAGCAAAGGAGGACGGAAGATTACCTCAGGGTGATATAGACATAAACTATGACGAGGCCAAGAGATTTATCAGAAGCAATTATAGAACCAAGTGGAAATCAGAGCATCCAGGTCACGAGCAAGATAATGCGTGTTACCAACTCAACCGAAAAGAACAAGTTACGATCTTTAGACAACGGACAGGCCGAACTGGCTGAAATGCCACATATTTTAATAAACTAAAGATATGAAAAACTGATGAATGTAACAGTGGAACTGGTAAAATGACAGCTAAACATTTATTGCAGGAATATCCAACATATGCAGAAAAAGTATTTTTGCAAACACCCGCTCCATCTGAGGACAAACTCCGTGGGGATGTCAACAAGCTTAAGTTGACTGTTGCTTTCTTTGAATTTACTCACATTAACCTCGAAATGGGAATGAAGAATAAGAAGAATCCCACGGACTAAATGTGAAAGTTTCTGATCATTCCTCTCAACAGTTGTCTGTCTTGTGCTGCTTTCTCAAATTTTGCATTGATAAATCTGTGCGTGCACGCATTATACATGTTTTTGTTTTATATTTTTCTTGGTCAACGCTTTCCTCTTTTCCCCAGTGCCATGAGCCGCAAACATAGAGAATATGAGGACGAGAAGAACTCACCAGACTCAGAAGAAAATTGAGAAGAATTCACTAACAAAAAGAAAAACGAGCAGAATAGCCAACAAAGAAAAATAAGAACCAATCGACGAGCAGATAGCCGATCACATGATGACACACATCATGACAAGAAGGGCTGACATTCTTGGGGAGTCGAGACGAGAGCTTCGGAGAGGTAACATCAGAACGCCAGCGCACATTGAAGAGAAAAGAAGATGGGCCGAAAGTTACACCAACACATCAAGATTGTTCTGACAACAGGTCGAGCGTACCATGTCACCCAATCACGTTGGACAAAAGGAAGCGAATCAGAAGGCTTCAGTCACTCGTTTCACTTGCTGACAACAACGATGGATTCATAGTTGACGGGGTGTTCCGCAGTTGAAGTGCCGATCTAGGCCGAGCGGTGGCGTAAATAGAGTGACCATTAATTTTACTGTAGAAGTTACACACAACTGAGCAGATGAGTAACGCACTCTTGACGATGACCGCTTTGCAAGAGAATGTTGGGAGCAGTGTGTGAGTGGTCATACGTGGGAGCGCGAGAACGGCTGTAGTGAAGCCGGCGGCCTGTGGGACTTGCATGGAACGTACTGTTCACCAATAAACTGTTTGCTAAGTGTCAGGACGCAGGTGCTGTGCACTGATTTACACTGTTGTTGTCGTAAGCTGCCAGTTTCTTAGAACGAGCCAGGAAATCCATTGGCACCCAGCCTTTTCCCTTCTGATAATGTTTTGGTGTTTTTACGTGGCCTTCTTATTTCTTCTATTAAATTTCCCAAAATATGAATAACATTTGGTGGAACTGCGGTAAAGCTGTGAAAATGTAAACAGTATAAAATGACACAAAGTAGTGCAGCTTTACATAACATAATTACGACACACACAGGACGTTGCGGCAATTAGCCTTCATCAGCAAACAAACACATTCACAAAACACAACATATAGTCACGGAGATCTCCTGTGACTACATTAAAACGTGACGACAGGACGAGAAGAATAAAAAGATGAAAAAAATGAAAGCAATGAAGAGAAAATGAAAGTTGGGAAAAATGTTCCTACTTGCCTCAGAATTCTAATTCTCACACAGGGGACATAGAGATAGTATATTCTCACACAGGGGACATAGAGATAGTATATTCTCACACTGGGGGTATCGAAATAGTATATTCTCACACAGGGGACATAGAGATAGTATATTCTCACACAGGGGACATAGAGATAGTGTATTCTTACACAGGGGACATAGAGATAGTATATTCTCACACAGGGGACATTCGGAATTCTGAGGCAAGTAGGAACATTTTATTCGTCCTGTTACATGCGTCCTGTCGTCACTTTTTAATGTAGTCACAGGAGATCTTCGTGACTATATGTTGTGTTTTGTGAATGTGTTTGTTTGCTGATGAAGGCTAATCACCGCAACGTACTGTATGTGTCGTAATTCTGTTATGTAAAGCTGCACTACTTTGTGTCATTTTATATTATTAAATTTCCCAGAACATTTTCATTGATTTGCTTTTCAATCCATCTGGTTCCTGTCATTTATCATTGTCGCCACATTCAAAATCTCATCTCATTTCATCAGGTTCTCTTGTACCTTGCAGTGTCGAAGTGAAGCATCGACAGCAGGAGAGTGCTCGTTTATCCATCCATCCATCATGTGCCATGCCGATAAGTGTGGGCGGTCATGTTTTGCCATCTCACTCGATCACCAGAGTCGTGGATCAACTCCGTGCTCCTGTCTCAACAATGCCACGTGGCCAAACCATCCATATTTATTTTACTTCTCAATCTTGCAGTTGTCACCAAGTTCTCCAAGTCATTTCTTCTCATCTTCGTGATGTGACTCAGCCCGTTTATGGGTTTCATATATCGAGATTCCCATGGACTCTGTAATTCCCTCAGTCCATCGTTTACGTGGCCATCCTCTTCCTCTGCTTCTGTGTGGTCTTTACATCATTGCTTGTTGAGGTATACTGTTAGTTGGTAATCTAGTTATATGGCCAAACCATTTAACCTGTGGTTTACTGATGAAATCTAGAGATGCTATAACCCCAACTTTAGTCCTGATTTCTTCATTTCTGATTTTCTCTCTTCTTGATACATTGAGTATTCTTCTCAAGAACCTCATTTCTTTTGTGATTTTTCTTTTCACTTTTTCTGTCATTGTCCAGACTTAGCATTGGTAGCATAGAGGGAAACAAAACTCGCTTACACTCAGGACATAAATGACCGTAGACCCCGAGGTAGACCAAGAAGACGGTGGAGAGATAATATACATACAGACCTACGAGCACTTGGAATCAGCGACTGGCAAGAGAAGGTCAACCAGAGAGACAAATGGAGACGGATTGTATCTGCAGCAAAGAATCTCAGTGGCTCGGAATGCTGAAAAAGAAGCATAGAGTTGGTAGGAAGAATGTTTTGTAGAGGCTTTCTGAGTAATTATTAATACATGTTTGTTCTTTAGTATTGGTGCCATTTGTCCAGTGTATTGTTTTGCCTTATTGCATTAATTTTGATCTCGTCTACTGATTTTACATTTGATGATATTATACTTCCTAGGTACTTGAAGCTCTTTATTTGATTCAAGGGGTCTTCTTCTAGATCAGGAGTGGGCAAACTTTTTGTGCGAAGAGCCACATTGATAAATGTAAAGCTATTGAGGGGGGGGGGGGGGGCGACGTATATTATGCCCACTTTGTTTACAGCAACGTATATCACGATAAGTAATTATGAATTATTTATAGGTTATTAAACAGTATAAATAACAAACACATTATTGCAATTTTATTTTATTTATACACTTATACATTATATTGTACAATATGGACAACAACGTTTACTAATTTGTTAACAAGATGTTATATTTTCTTTTATTATACTAATTTTTTAAACATTAATTATCAATGGCTTTAATTTAAACACAAACCGACTACATTGTCACTGCAATTGTTGATGTGTAATGAGATGTATGTAACTGCTTGCGATTTTTGACAATATTCTTGAAATCTGGAGCAAGGTTACTTGTTGATATTCGTATGACAGAATGGAAGTTGCAGTCCAACAATAAAGGCATATTCTTAGATTTGTTGACCTTCAAGCAAGAAAATGTTTGTTCGCAAATGTATGTTGATCCAAACAATGATAAAAGTTTAGCTGCAAAGTTTTTCAAGTTGGAAAATGATTCTTCTAATAAAGATCCAAAGACATCCAGCAAACCATCTGACCAACTCCAGCTACATGTCCTCTGTGACTGTATCAGCTTCTGCACTAAAAGGGGAACAGAGAATATTGAACTGTGGCTCTGAGTTCTTGAAATCTTGGAATCTCCTTCCAAATTATTCGGTCAATGCATCTAACTGGGCTTTGTACTTTTCAGTCATTTCACCAGAAATGGTTTCTTGTTTCAGCAAAGGGAAGTGACAAAATCTTTTTTTCACTTGCTTGTCTGGAGAACAGTGAGAGTTTTGCCTGAAATGATTTTACATGTACATACAATTCATGTGCAAACACACCATTGCCCAGAAGTTTGACATTCAGTTCATTTAACGGTTCCATGATTTATCAGCTTCTGCACTAAAAGGGGAACTGAGAATTTGAACTGTGGCTCTGAGTTCTTGAAATCTTGGAATCTCCTGAGCAAGCATAAAGTCTAACTGCCACTCTTTATTGACAATGTTAGTATTACAGTCACATTCAATGCCCTTCACCTCTAGGAACACGGCTATTTCTTCTCTTAGGTCTCACACTCGCCTCAACACCTTGCCATGACTCAGCCATCGAACACTGGTATGGTACAGGACATCGGAATGTTCAGTTTCCATATGGTCAATTAATGCCCTGAACTGTCTGTGATTAAGTCCTCTTAATCTGTTGAGGCTGATGCCACTGACAAATGGGTCAATACCATTCTTGATATTCAAAACTGTTTTACATAGACTTTCTTGATGGATCACACAGTGAAGTGATAATAATGTGTGGTCAGGATATTCTGCTTTAATCTTATCACTTATAAACTTTACCAGAACTACATTATTTCCAGTCAAAGCACGAGCTCCGTCAGTTGTAACACTTTCCATCTTGTTCCAAACCAACCCAGTTCTTTCAATACAGTTAGTAACAGCATTAAATATATTATGGCCTGTGGGTGTGTCTTTGAGTGACTCAACACTCAGTAACTCTTCAGTGAGTTTGAAAGAAGTGTTTATTCCACGTATAAATATCAATAATTGGGTAGTATCATTAAATTGTCACTTATCGTGTCAACACGTCTGACCACAGTTCTCCTTGATAAAGTAATGTCAAATTTGTGTTTTGTACTGGACACATAATGTTTGCTGAATCTAGCAAACATTCCTTTATAAACTCGCCATCAGAAAATGGTTTGTTCTGTTTTACAATTTTGTGTGACAGCACAAGACTAGCTTCAGTTGCAGCATCTTGAATTGAAGACTGTTTAGTGAAAACAGTTTGCTGTTTCTCCAAATTTTTCACCAACTCCAGGCATTTCATTTCCCTCTCTTCGGCTGTTAACTTGTATCCGAAATCGGAATGTTTTGTTTGATAATATCTTTTAAAATTTCACTCCTTGAAGACAGCCACAGACTCACGACAGAACAAGCAAACTGAGTTGCTACCAACTTTTATAAAACAGTACTTAGTTGTTCATTCATCATTTAAAACACGGCATTCATCTTCAATCTTACGTTTTTTTAGTGACACTCATTGTTTTAATAAACTTCTAACAGTTAGAATTTTGCAAAAAGTTTATAAAGGAAATGAAACAAAACCTACGTCAGGCTGTGTGTGAAAATAAAATATTCGGAAAACAAGGAGTTAACTCAGAATAAATTTCAGAAATATATCAAGACCACTATAACTGCCACTGCCATTTACTGCTAATATAGTATCTTGTGGGGGGGGGGGGGGGGTATTTGATCCTGAGGAATTAAGGCCGCCTGGCTAGTGCAGTTGCCGCGAACTGTGCAGGTTAGGATATTCTTTTTTGCCCCGACAGAAAAAAATCCCACAAATTACCGACTACTAAAACAAATAAATTAATTAAAACATTGTATACGTGGAAATAATTTATAACAGCAAAAAGCTTGTAAATTTAATATTTTCTTGCAAAGTAAATCATTTTCCATCCATCCATCATGTGCCATGCCGGTAAGCGTGGGCGGTCATGTTTTGCCATCTCACTCGATCACCAGAGTCGTGGATCATCTCCGTGTTCCTGTCTCGACCATGCCATGTGGCCAAGCCATCCAGGTATTTGCTTCTAGGTCTTCCTCTTGGTCTGTTCCCTTCGATCTTACCAGTTGTCACCAAGTTCTCCAATTCATTTCTTTTCATAACATGCCCAAAAAATTTTGACTGTCTGCCTCTAATATCTCTAATCAGTTTACGATCTTCATTTGTTTCTTGAAGGACTTGTTCATTGGTCTTTCTGGCTGTCCATGGTATTCTTTGCATTTTACTCAGAAACCACATTTCTACAACCATCAGATGTTTTTCAGCTTGACTGCTCATTGTCCAAGCTTCACATCCATATAAAAGTACAGGTTCTATGTAGCACCTCAACACTCTTTTTCTCGTTTCAATTAACATCTGTTTATTGGTCAGTATGTTTTTCATCTTGCTAAAGGCTACTTTTGCCATGGCGATTCTTGTTCTAATATCTTCAAGGCATCTCCCATCAGATGTTATTACTGTTCCGAGATAATTGTACCTATTCACTTGTTGAAGAATATTCCCATTTACTTGTATATTACATTGTGGTATTTCGTTCTTCCTAGTCACGACCATAACCTGTGTCTTTTTACAATTTAATTCTAACCCTCGTTGTTCACTGTGTGTAACAACTGCATCTACTAAATGTTGCAGATACTGTTCATTGTCTGCATTTAAGACTGTATCGTCTGCATATCTAATGTTATTGATGCATCGTCCCCCAATGTTGATTCCTTCCATATCTTCAACATTTCTGAAAATACTTTCACTGTACAGGGAAAACAGATCTGGAGACATTACACATATCTGTCTCACACCTCTCTTAATAGGCTGATATTGGCCTACTTCATTATCAACTCTTATGGCAGCTTGTTGTTTCCAATATATGTTTTTTACAAGGCTAAGGTCTTTTCCATCAATTTGTAGATCTTTAAGCATCCTTATCAAGTCAACATGTCTCACTTTATCGAAAGCCTTAGTGTAGTCAATAAAGCAAAGGTGTAGATCTTTGTTTACTTCTATAGATCGTTCAATTACGGTTCTCAGTAAATACACAGCATTTACTGTACTCTTTCCTTCTACAAACTCACATTGTTCTTCTCCTATTTCAGGTTGTATTTTCCTCCTAATTCTTTGCATCATAATTCTTAGCAAAATCTTCGTGATGTGACTCATTATACTAATTGTTCGATGTTGATCACATTCCAAGGCTCCTGATTTCTTTTAGATTGCAATAAATACAGAATTACATAATTCATGAGGTATATTTCCAGTATCATATATTGTATTAAGCAGACTGATAACTTTATCTATTCCACATTCTTCTAAAGCATTAATCATTTCTGTTGTGACGCTGTCTGAACCGGGGGTCTTGCCAGATTTCATATGGTTAAGAACATTCTGAACCTCTATCTTCAAAATTGCTGGTCCTTCATTATTATTTTGAACATCGTAGTGTTCGTCTCTGTTGTCGTCATAAAGGTTTTTCACGTATTCTGATCTTTTTCTATTATGATTCTTCCATCATTTTATTCATTGGGAAATATCAGTTTTTTTCCCTCATAATATCATTCTTATTAAATTGTTATATGTCGATAAATATTTCTCTATATTAAAATCGATAAATTCGCATTTTAGCATTACATTACGAAGGTCAAGGACTGTGTACAAAAATTGAAAATTAGAAAGAAATGTTATCAAAAATGTTAAAACAATCATAACAGTACATGAGATTCTGTAAAATTCAACAAAATAACTTAAAAACATCTTTAACAATTTTTATTTCTAAATGCCGCTTTTCTAATGGCCACATAATATCAGTTTCCGGGCCGCATGCAGCCCGAGGGCCGTAGTTTGCCCAACCCTGTTGTAGATGAATACTTATTGTTCTTTCTTCTTTGGTTATAGTCATTACCTCTGTTTTACTTATGATTATTTTCATGTTATGTTCCATAGAAACTTCGTTCAGACTATTTATGTGGTCTTGTAATTTTGATTCTGATGTTGCAATTAATACTTGATCGTCCGAAAACAGGAGTTCTTTAATGGTGTGATATGCCGCCGGTTCTTCTTCTGTGTTCTGTTCTTCATGCGGTGTTGTTATGGTCTCTTTTTGGCTGGTTTCTTTACATATGCTGTCTAAATAATTTATGATAAAGGGAGGGGGGGGGAGGGGGGGGGGGCAGGACACAACCTTATCGCACTCCAGATCTTATCACATTTAAAATGCTCTATATAATTTTGTCATTACGTTTATCCATTGACCATATTACAGAACCATATAATACAAATAGCCGATGTACATGTGGGGACATCTTTTCCTGTAGAACACCATATATATTCTATGGTGTGAGGAGGTTTTGTTGTTGTTGAAGGTTTTTTGGGGGGCTTTATATCTTTATGCCTTCTTTGCCTTGCCATTCCTAATTGAAATATACATCTCATATAGAGACAATTATGTTAGGTATTTCCTAGATTAATGTGCTCTATGTTACGTTCTTCAAATTTTACCTGTGGTGCTTGAGGATTTCACGCTTTTCTAGTGCTATTTGTCTTCTGAGAGTTGTTTCATACTTTTAAAATAACATTTAAAACATATTCACATTGTCCACTGAACCACCGCGTATCATAAAAACACGTAGGGGGCTACAAATTGGTGTTGTAACAATGGTTAATAGTAAAATCAACAGTTACAATGACAACAGTTCAAGTGACTATTCCGATGACGATAGTTGATTGATCGGAAAGTAGAAAGCGCCAGTCTGAGCAATCGGATACTGAACAATTCCACAGAGCATCATCAAGAAAGAATGAGCACTAAAATGGAAGACAGGAGTATACATTTGATCAGTTAAAATTTGTTTCGTGTCGTTTACATAACAAAGCAACCTCACATGTTTGACTGTTTATGATTTACAATGCAAATTTTAGTTTCACTAGTCTGTCATTGCTTTCTGAACGACCGACACTCATAAAATCGAAATCAACGCAATGCCGTTTAAGATTTGATAAGACGAAACTTACATAACTTGTGAGGAGCGACTGGCCGAGTGGCTAGAACGCCGGACTCTCATTCGGGAGACCCGGGATTAAATCCTCGGTAAGGTGTGGGATTTTTTTTCTGTCGGGGTAAAAAGAAAATCCTAGCCTGCACAGTTCGCGGCGACTGCACTAGCCAAGCGGCCTTAATTCCTCAGGCTCAAAGACCTCTCTGCCATACACCGCAAGGTACTATTTTTTTTTTTTTTTTTTTTTTTTTTTAGCATATCCTTTACAGGACTTAGCTGTCAACACCAGCATCTTTCAGCTGTATGTTGATCTCTTGGCAAGATTACGCTCAGTAGTTTGCCATTGCTTTCTGAGCGGCCGGCTCAGTATCCCGCAAGTCACGAGCGGGGGTCGAACCGCCTCAGCTCTCGCTCCGCTACGAGACTCTGCGTGATAAACGGGATTACAGAGAGAAAGTGTTGTAGCCCCACAGCCAGAGAGACCGGCGCAAGGTACTATATTGGCAGTAAATGACAGTGACAGTTACATAACTTGATGTGTAATTATTTATGAAAGCGGACAGAAGCGTTACTTAGGTCCAGAACTGTAACTAATATATTTACACTTACATAGAAGCTGCTTGGTTATAAGAAGCGGTTCCCAAAATGAACGACGCCACCTTCTTGGGCGAATGGCAGCTGTGAACATGGCAGCGGTGAGAGCGACACTGATATTTTGATTTTGGGACATACTTAATGCCAAGAAGGAGATTCGTATTTTTGTGTATGAATTTGTGTATGTAGCGCTGGAGATATGGTTTAGGAAACCAGGAGTGGCGATCCGAGAAAGCTGTGGAACCACAGTTCTAAGGAAGCATAGTCTGAAAGCGATACTTATTCTAAATAGATGGAGTAGTCCACTTGGAAATTACAGTTTTTAAACGACTGTATAACGGGCATACCATTTTTTTCTTATTTTTCCTTTTCATAATGCCATAAGGTGATTACATTAAAATAATACGAGAAATACATTACCATCTAATCAATATCTATTTAATTTCTAGGTATCCTATCACGTGTCAGCAATAAGTGTCTACTCTGTGACTTATTCTGTGTGAGATGGAACATCTTTGTATTTGCCAAGAGCGCCATCTTGTCAATTCTGATTTAATAATTAACGGTGAGCATACATCGATACTTAAACATATATTTCTGACATTATTTCAATAGCATAAAGAATTTCCCAGCGAGTGAGACTTTGATATTTTTGGAAATTGGAAGCAGACTTCCTGTGGAAGAAAAGTGGCTGCCTGTTAGACTGAGACAGGAGAATAACAGTATAAGATGGCGTGGTGTGGGGCTGAGCCTAAGTGAGAATGGCGGGCTAGTTGAGATACAGAATGCGTGAAACAAATGACTTGAAAGTCTACAGTGATCTGTTCGCAGTTGATATATAGTCTACACATGTCGGGGGGTACGGGGTGTCAGGCATTGGTAGCACCTTTGGTAAGGATGGCTCTCATGTCCTTTCAGGACCCATCCCCCACTGGTCCAAGTCTGACACCCAGCTCGTGCCTGTGGCTCCTAGTAGCTGTCAGCATGCGACAGCGGCCACCCCCCGGGCAACAGCTGTGAGAGGCTGGCTAAACCAGGCATGGGTATCCGATTTGGTGTCAAACCAAGAGGTAAACTAGGGTATGCCTACCCAGCATGTGAAGACAGGATTCGGCAGACTGCGCGGAAGAAATCATTCCTGATTCAACGGGCAAGACGGCGTTTACCTGCAAAGCGTTGTGGAGCGTAATGAGCACGGCAAGGCACGTAGAGCGCCCTGGTCATCCACTGCACCTGTATTCGTCTCCAATCGTCTCGACTTGTCTTGCCACTGGACTCAGATGGACTCAGGCGAGAGAGTGAGGTCGACGAATTGCGCAACTCTTCCTCACTTTAATCCAAGTCATCGCGCAAGTCATTCTTCATCCAACGTCACATATCACCTTCAAGCCCTGTGGCTATGGGCGAGCGGCAAAGCGGCAGGCGTGGGTACGCTGGCAGCCGTAGTCGCAGACCTGCACACAGGCGGCGCAGGCCATATGGTCGTCTTCTACTGACCGGAGCAGCAGTGGGATTCGGCAGCCCCCTGAGCGAATGAGCAGCCCTCTATAGGAACACACTGCTCACCTCCATAGCATGAGGAAGGGGCTAGAAAAGGTGCCCTAAACATTGTCTGCTTCATCACTACCTAACCAGCTAGCCGCGGTTGGTGGGTACCCTTAACTGCGGTCGACATACAAAGAAAGATAAAACAAGCAAAGCTAAAAGAGTAAACCATATTCCCTTAACAATTGGAACTTGGAATGTACGCACCCTACTTGACAGAGACGGCGCGTCGGGTCCAGAGAGACGAACAGCACTGATTGGGAGAGAGCTGGGCAGGTACAACATCGACATTGCAGCCTTGAGCGAGACACGACTTGCAGAAGAAGGCCAAATCTGTGAAATTGGTGCCGGCTACACATTTTTCTGGAGTGGAAGGAAAAGCGAGGAAAGACGCCAATCTGGTGTGGGATTTGCCATTAAGTCGGCCCTGGTCGGCAAATTAGCTGGATTTCCAAAGGCTATAAACGACAGGCTCATGACCATGAAGTTGCCTCTGCTGAATGGAAGGAAGCACGCAACCATTGTGAGTGTCTACGCACCAACTATGACCAACGAAGATGATGTCAAGAACAAGTTCTATGAGGACCTGCACAGTGTATTAACATCTGTTCCCAAAGGAGACAAACTTATACTCCTGGGGGATTTCAATGCCAGAGTAGGCACGGACACCACCTCTTGGAGTGGCATTATTGGAAAGCATGGAGTCGGAAATTGTAACAGCAATGGACTCCGCCTCCTTCAGACATGTGCCGAACATGATCTCGTGATTACGAACACAATTTTCCGTCTCCCCATGAGAAATAGGACATCGTGGATGCACCCTCGCTCGAAACACTGGCACCTCATTGACTATGTCATCGTCAGGAGGAGTGACAGACAAGACGTTCGAGTGACAAAATCCATGTGTGGTGCCGAATGTTGGACAGACCATCGTCTCATTGTCTCGAAAATGAACATCCACATCAGGCCACCACGGCGTCCTCAAGGGGCGAAAATGCAAACAAAGCTAAATGTCACCCGCCTAAACAGCAAGAAAATGCAGCAGTCGTTTGAAAATATGCTGGAAGACCGCCTCAAGCCCAATGCTGAAGCTAAACAGGATACAGAAACAGAATGGAGAGCCCTAAAGGACACAATTTACAACACTGCTATGGAAATCCTGGGTCCAGCCCCCCGAAAGCATAAAGACTGGTTTGATGAAAAATCCGAAGACATCAACCAATTGCTGGCCGAGAAACATCTTCTCCTCAAGGCACATTTGAATGACCCAAAGTCAACATCAAAAAAAGATGCTTTCAAGAACATTCAGAGAGTAGTGCAGCAGAAACTTCGGCACATGCGGGACTCCTGGCTGAGCAGCAAAGCTGATGAAATTCAGGGCTTTGCTGACAGACATGATATGAAAAACTTCTACGACTCACTGAAAGCGGTCTATGGTCCTTCATCACCAGGCATAGTTCCCCTCCTCAGTGCAGATGGGGGAACATTGGTCACAGATAAGAAAGAAATCCTTCAACGCTGGGCAGAGCATTTCAGCAAAATCCTAAATGCAACTTCTTTCTTCGATGATGAAACCATCAACTGCCTTCCTCAAGTTCCCACCAATGAGACACTTGGTGACCTGCCAACCATAGTGGAAATAAACAAAGCCATCCAGCAACTCTCCAGCGGCAAGGCACCTGGTCCTGACTCCATCCCAGCAGAGATATACAAGGCAGGTGGGCCGGTCCTAACAGAGCAGCTTCACCAAGTCTTCACAAACATATGGACGAACGAGACCATGCCACAAGATTTTAAGGACGCGTCAATAGTCCACCTTTACAAACGTAAAGGAAACCGCCAATCCTGTGACAACCACCGAGGCATCTCATTGCTTTCAATTGCAGGGAAGATACTCGCCAGAATTCTTCTCAATCGCCTCACAGCCCATCTCGATCAAGGTCTTCTTCCTGAGAGTCAATGTGGCTTCAGAAAAGAACGTGGAACTGTTGACATGATTTTCGCTGCAAGGCAGCTGCAAGAGAAATGTCAGGAACGGAACTGCGAAATGTTCTCCACTTTCATTGACCTTACCAAGGCTTTTGATACAGTCAGCAGAGAAGGACTGTGGAAGATTATGGCAAAATATGGCTGTCCACGAAAGTTTGTCCAAATAGTGCGGCTATTTCATGACGGCATGCAGGCAAGAGTACAGGAAAATGGTGAACTGTCTGAACCCTTTCCTGTAACCAATGGAGTGAAGCAAGGATGTGTCCTGGCACCAACACTGTTCAGCCTCATGTTTTCAGCCATGTTGATGAATGCCTTCGAGAACGACGACATTGGAATAGACATCAACTACCGTATGGATGGAAAGTTATTCAATCTCAGAAGGCTGAAAGCTAAAACCAAAATTGACAGCGGCACCGTCAGAGAGCTCCTGTTTGCTGATGATTGCGCTCTATACGCCAACTCAGAGGCGGACATGCAACATAATGTTTCAGCTTTCTCACATGCCTGTGCCAACTTTGGGCTCAATATCAACTTGGAGAAGACTGTAGTTATGTACCAGCCAGCTCCAGGGAATAATCACACTGTGCCGAATATCAAAGTGAATGATCATAGACTAAGTGTTGTGGACAAATTCACCTATCTTGGCAGCACTGTGTCACAAGCTGCCACAATCGATGACGAAGTGAATGCAAGAATCTCCAAGGCCAGTGCAGCCTTTGGCAGACTGTACAAGAATGTATGGGACAGAACTGGAATAAGCCTGCAAACAAAGCTAAAAGTCTACAAAGCAGTTGTGTTATCCACACTGCTATATGCTTGTGAAACCTGGACTGTTTATCAGCGACACGCTAGGAAATTAAACCACTTCCACACAGTCTGCCTAAGGAAGCTACTGAAGATTAAATGGCAGGACAAGATTCCAGACACTGAAGTCCTAGAAAGAGCATCCATGCCCAGTATCCACACTCTACTGATGAAGAATCAGATTCGCTGGGCTGGTCACTTGACCCGCATGCCAGATCACAGGCTCCCTAAACGAATTTTCTACAGCGAACTGCGTTGTGGTAAACGCTCCCAAGGTGGCCAGAGGAAACGTTTTAAAGACACTCTGAAAATTTCACTGAATGCTTTTGGAATTCATCATGACACCTGGGAGGCTGCAGCCAGAGACCGAAATTCGTGGCGTGCATCATTACACAAAGGTGCAGTCATATGTGAGGCAACCAGGACTGCAAGAGCTGTGAAGAAAAGGCAGGACAAAAAAACCACTGCAGGAAATCCTCCTCCAGAGACGTCAAGCATTCTTTGCCCACATTGTCAAAGAACATTTCGAGCCAAAATAGGCCTTATCAGCCATCTTAGAACCCACGGCTCCACACCTTCAACCCCACTGGATGAAATGAATGGTCATCATCATTCTTGATGGACAAACAACAACAACACACATGTCGTCATTCTGAAGTTACTATGTCACCGTCGATATATAGTCTATAAACCGTCATTCTGAAGTTACTATGTTTCCGTCGATATATAGTCTATGTATGTCATTATTCTGAAGTTACTATGTCACCGCCACGAAGCGACCTGCCTCACATTCCGAAGATTGTCGGTTCGTGTCTGGATTGCACCATTCGGTTCACGAGTACAGTTTTCAATGAGACTCCTGGTGGTCGTCGCTGCAGCTAGAGTACATGCTTTGTTCGACGCTTTCAGCAGGCCGTTTTGTGAAAAAAGACGAGCGAACCATATTGGTAATTAAGCCTTACCAATTCCTTTAATCTGAAATAATAGTCGAGAATATTCTTCAACAATGCACTATGCATACACATTTGAGATTCCAGAAACAATGTTCAATAGTTAAGGCAAATGGACATGTGTACGTAGATCCCACAGCTTTGAGAGAACAGCACAGTTTGAACCTGTATCAGGATTGCACATGTGTGTGTGTGTGTGAACGCAAGAAGATTATAAGGTAGCGCAAAACTGGTTGTAACTACTATGGAACTATTATCACAAGCAGATGAATGTGAAGTGTGACTAAGAATCTCGACAAAGGAGTAACACAAAGACAAGCGTTTCGACAAAAGTCTTTATATATATATATATATATATATATATATATATATATATATATATATATATTATATATATATATATATATATATATATATATATATATATATATATATATATATAAACAAATACTGGATAGCTTCATTTACACAGGCGTTGTGGCGAAGGAGTTACGGGCGCAATTCGCAATCACGAGCACAGGCTCGAAACAAAGCTACAGGCGATTTGGAAGCAATGGCGAATTGCGCTGGTTTCATACAGGTTTGAGTGCCAGTCGTTCAGAAAGCAATGGCAAACTACTGAACGTAAACTTGTCAAGGCATCACAAATAGCCAAAATATGCTGCGGTTTACTGCGACGTCCTGTAAAGGATATGAAACTAGCTTTAACTTTAATATACACTTTCCTTTTCAAAACCTCACAGCAAATCGATTGTCCTATTATTAAATAGAATATTTCAGTTACCGAATCACGATCAAATTACATGAACAATTTGTATTCCAGGCACGATTACTTTACCAAACACAAAGCTGTATTAGTACTTGCTTTAAATTTTGTTAAGCGAATCTACTCCACGGCTTTGTTTCTCAAGGATTACAATAGAGACAAGAATAAACCACAACGGCCAATGACACCAGTGAACGCTTAAAACGAAAGGACAATCTCAACGTAGATACTGAAATAAACGTAACATGTTCTGTCCACATTTCGTCATCAAAGTCAGCCTTCATCATTGATTACTGAACATGGGAGAAACTGCAATCAATATATTACCATCTGTTGTACGGTGATCCGGCAATCAATCAAACAAGAAGGTAAATATAAGTTCACTCTTGACAGATATTGCCGCGCGTATATAAAATGCCAAGGATTTCAGCTGCTGGGTCATTGTTTAATTAGAGTGCCCAGTTCCCTTCCTCGCTAATTCTTCATTACTTAACTCTAAACAACACGCAGTAAACATTTTACAACTTCGTGGGCTGAAGCAATGGCGTGACTTAGTAGCAAAGCTTTTACTTACGCTAAAAGCGTCAAATTAACCTAACGGCCACTGACAAATCACATCTGATTACACGTGACGTGCAATTTCCCAGAAGCACACTGAAATCTCACATATGAGTAAACTGGTGTTGATTGCGACGTCCTGTAAAGTTTATGCAACTAACAAAGAAAGATTAAAGGTGAGAGAAATTGTCCAGGAGTTCACTGAAATCTCACATCTGGTTAAACACGAGGTAGAAATGTTATAGGCTCACTGAAATCTCACATCTGGTTAAACACGAGGTAGAAATGTTATACGCTCACTGAAATCTCACATCTAGTTAAACACGAGGTAAAATTGTTATAGGCTCACTGAAATCTCACATCTGGTTAAACACAAGGTAGAATTGTTATAGGCTCACTGAAATCTCACATCTGGTTAAACTCGAGGTAGAATTGTTATAGGCTCAGTGAAATCTCACATCTGGTTAAACACATGGTAGAATTGTTATAGGCTCAGTGAAACCAAATGTCTGTTAATCATGAGGTAGACAGTTGTCCAGAGATCTCGTCGAAGCTCATATCGAGTTAAAACTGAGGTATAATTGTTACAGGCTCAATGAAAACGCACATCTAGTTAAACTTGAGACAGACAGACAGACAGACAGACAGACAGACAGACAGACAGACAGACACTTAGATATGATAAACACGAGGTAGAATTGTTATAGGCTCAGTAAAACCAAATGTCTGTTAAACATGAGGTAGACAGTTGTCCAGAGATCTCGTCGACACTCATATCGAGTTAAATGTGAGGTAGAATTGTACAGGTTCAGTGAAAACGCACATCTAGTTAAACTTGGGGTAGAATTGTCCAAATATACAAAAAGACAGACAGACAATTAGACAGACAGACTGTGAGATTAGACAGACAGACAGAACGAACAAACGAACGAACGAACGAACGAACGAATATCATTATTTTCAAAGGGTACAATTGGGCACGCAGGCCAGTCTGACATTCTGCCCTTCTTCTCTATTTCCTCTCATACATTCTTTTATTCAAGATAAACAGACAGACAGACAGACAGACAGACAGACAGACAGACAGATAGACAGACAGACAGATAGATAGATAGATAGATAGATAGATAGATAGATAGATAGATAGATAGATAGATAGATAGATAGATAGATAGATAGATAGAATGATAGATAGATAGATAGATAGATAGATAGATAGATAGATAGATAGATAGATAGATAGATAGATAGATAGATAGATAGATAGATAGATAGATAGATAGACGCATGGATGGATGGATGGATGGATGGATGGATGGATGGATGGATAGGCGGACGGACGGACGGACCGGACGGACCAGACAGAAAGACAGACAGACAAACAGGATGACGGACGGACGGACGGATTGACGGAGACGGACGGACGCACGGAAGGACAGACAGACAGACAGGTAGGTGTACAGACAGACAGACAGACAGACAGACAGACAGACAGACAGACAGACAGACAGACAGACGGACGGACGGACGGACGGACAGACGGACGGGTGGGCGGGCGGTATGGCGGGTGGATGGACGGAGGGCAGATAGACAGCCAGATAGATAAACAGACAGACAGACAGACAGGCAGGCAGACAGACAGACAGACAGACAGCCAGCCAGACGGACGGACGGATGGACGGATATATTGATAGATAGATAGATAGATAGATATATAGATAGATAGATAGATAGATAGATAGATAGATAGATAGATAGATAGATAGATAGATAGATAGATGGATGGATGGATGGATGGATGGATGGATGGATGGATGGATGGATGGATAGGCGGACGGACGGACGGACCGGACGGACCAGACAGAACGACTGACGGACGGACGGACGGAGACGGACAGACAGACAGACAGACAGACAGACGGACAGACGGACGGACGGGTGGACGGACGGACGGACGGACGGATGGACGGACAGACAGACACCTCCACAACATCGCAGTGTTAATTATAAATATCTTTACATAAACCCATTCCCCCAAAGTACATATATTCTAGCTTGTGTACTGAACGTAATGGACGTTAGGAAAATGACTTGCGAAGAATTCTCTAATCACATACCTATTCACAGACTCACATTCTCATATTAGCGTTATTCGTCTCCAGCAAGTTCTCTGTCATCTTTCAGTACAGGAAATGCCGTTTGATGGTGCTTTTCTCGTGACTGTACTAGCTCTTTGATTAGTATCGGGCTTTGAGAAAGCAAGAATAAATGTAATGGCAGAAGTTTGTTGTTCGAATCATTTCTACCATCTTGATTTCCGCTGCCCTTGATTTATGTTCGGAAAGACATTGAAGAAGGCACAGAGATTATTATCTGGGTGGTTTGACCACATGACATAATCCGGATAAGCGCACAGACCTAAAATAAGATTTGTTCGTGTGAGCTTGCGATCCATTATCACCAACACTGATTGAAATGTCACATGGTGATGAGTTGTTATTTTACGCAATGGGAAGTCTCCTAACATTTTTACACAGATCTGCTTGTCATTACAAAGCGTGATCGTCCTTCTAACCGGAATATTTGGCATTTAGTAGAAGTAACAAAAGTCTAAAATTCATTTCTTCATTGTCCTCCAAGTCGTGCCACTTTTTAAGCAACAAATAAAAGTTAGGCAAAGCGGGTTTCAAAAGTACTTAAAATTAAATAAAAATATGTAATGTTAGTTATATCCTTTACAGCAATGAATCTCAACCGGTGGGGAATTCCCCCCTAAGGGGGGGGGGGATTTTATTGTTTCGAAAAGGGGGGGGGGGCATTAAGATTATTTCAAGATAGCGTTAATACAAGAACTAATTACTTAATATTGTTTTGTTTTTTTATCTCCGTACTTTACGGTTCTGTACTTCTAGCCCTTCTGAACTTCGTTTTATAACGTAAGTAGACCCGCAAATCACGTTTTGTGTAGACGTCTAGGTTTGTACGTATACTGTGTAAGGGGGGAGGGGGGAATTTATAGGGAGAAAATACGAAAGGGGAGGAATTACGTTCTGAACATATAGTAAAGGGGGGCATGAGCCAAAAAAGGTTGAGAACCACTGCTTTACAGTATGTCGCAGTCAACCCCAACATTTTTGGACTGTTTGTGATTTCTTGGAAAGTTTACGTCTAGTAGTTTGTAAAACGTAACATCATCATAATAATCATCATCATCTTGCAGCAAGTCCTGTAAAGTTGTGAGATGATCAGGTGGAACCATAAATACCCATACGTGCCCCGCCCTTATCTTCAACGGACAGCGAAGAGAGTCCTTTACAGAGCATCGTTATTACTGCAGCCCGCCAGACAGACTTTCTATCCCTTGCAAGTTCCACTCTCGCGTCCGTTTCCACGGCCACATTCTGCCAAGTTTTCTGTAACGCGTAAGATCAAAAGCCTCGATTTGCATGTTAAGTGACTATGAAATGGTCCTTGACTGGCGTCTGTATGTTGCTAGGGGAAAGATGCATATTCTCACACATTTTACTTTAATTTGTTTGCCCCGAATGCCGCGATGTCGGTTCTTAAATTAATTAATCAATCAATCAATCTAGCTTTGTGTACCTCATCTCATTTTGTTCCTCTTGTACCTTGCGGTGTCAAGGTATTGACATCTCGTAGAAAAACTAAGCGTTGTGCCACTGGCTCTAAATACCGTTTTGCCTCTGCATTGGTATGGTCAGTCTCCAACTGGATTCTTTTAAACAGTTCTCGTTGTTGTTAATTATTAAGTCAAGGCGTTAAGAGTTTGTGACATTTTCAAATTCTGTCTATGACAGACATGACTAAGTGGTTAATCCCTTTGTGCTGTTTGAAATTAGAACGTCATTCTCTACATATTTCAAGTTTGGATTTGCATTTCCACCAATTATAAATGGCCCAAGGAGTCGCTCTAGCCACGTGGATGTGACATATATGTCATCATCCCTCAGTCTTTTCCAGCAGACGTTGCTAGGACACGCTATCTGAAGAGTAGAGGCTATTAAAAAGCCCGACGGGAGAATTAACGAAACGAAATTTCGTTTCGTTTTAAGACAATTGATTGGCCGCGCCCCGGAAACACAGGCTTAATCTAGACAAAGGCTTGGTAGACAAAGCGGTCTGGTCAATCGCCATGTTTCTCCAATGTTAGCGGGTGACCCATTGTTAATGGGTTAATTTAAAGCCCACTTATTCTCTGCGTTTTAGGTGAGCATTATATTATATACAACATATCATGTTAGGTATTAGGATACATGCTTTGAGGCAACTAATATCATGAGTGAAGTTGTGTGTGTGAAAATTATGAGAATCGCTTTCATTGAAAGGTTGGTTTACGTCACGCAGCCTAGACACCGCCATGTTGTCCAGTCAGCCTTCATAAAGCTTACAAGATAATCTTGCAATGAGTCAATTTTCTGAGATGATTTTGTGAACTTACTTTATTCCTAAATGCTTATTTTTCACAACTGGTCTCTGTGTTTTAAAGTGTTTTTTCCTGAGTGCATATTTTGTATTTCGGCCCTTATGAGGGAGAAATATTACTATTTCACATCTGTGTACAACTTTAATAGTTTGTTAGATAGAGAGAGATATTCTCGCTTGACTTTTTCATGCACTTAGGAGTTAATCTTTTGTTTACCTGGTTGTAAATACACAGAGATTGTCTTGTAGTCTTTTATTTTCATAAATGATGTTATGGGATTTTCATGTGGTATGATATACATAATCTCAAGTGTATGGGAAAAGATTCCCATGATTTCTCTTTTATGAGTATTTTACCTTTTATGCTCATGATTGTTACTGCTTGATGCTGTAATAAATGATGTTATAAGATTGTCATTTGGTATGATATATCTATATATCATCTCAAGGGAGTGGGAAATGACACCTGCTCTTGTGTTTTTACTTAGAGATGTTGTAATACCCACTAGAGAGATCCTACCATGTTTAGTAAAAGTCTAACAAGTTTTTCTGTTATTCATCATATATATCATATGTATATTCTATTCATGATGTTACTGTTGGAGTAGATCTTTTAACTCCCCACCCCCCAATGGGGACAAACACATGATGATGATGATGATGATGATGATGATGATGATGATGATGATGATGATGATGATGATGATGATGCAAAAGGAGATGACTGAACTGGTAGCTAAAGTTCTGCCATTTATCAGTGGTACTTACATAATGCTGTTTGTAACTATGGAAAGGAGATTTATGAATTGTTTACATGAGGACAGTGTCTCATGAACTTTTTCCATGGTGTGACAGCGGTACTATCAAAATGTTTGGATGGATTTGGTGGTGCGTAACCCCTCAGGAAGCTCCAGTATCAGTCCAGAAGAAATGTACCTATTGAGTAGATATCTCACTCACATTTGGAGTGAGACAAAACTCTACAGTAGGCGACAAGTGCTAGGCAACTATTGTCACCTTTCTTTCTTCTCCCCTTTTGTTCCCTCTATTTTTAATTATGATACACTGTTATTCATCATATATATGTATAGTTTATTATGATACATTGTTATCCAAGTTTGGATTGTATAACTAATCTATATCAACCCTGTTCTTCTTCACTATACAGCGCTAGAGATGGCGGTGGAGTATTGGCACTAGTCACCATGATTCGCACTGGATTTATAGTCAACTTGTTTGGATTTAGAGGCAGGAAACTGGGATATCAGCCTCCTCTAATATTCTACAAAGAGTGCTGGTTACTGCTACTCACCCTGAACCTGAATGTCAATGCCTGGATACTTAACGGATTTTAAATATGCTGAAGTGGCTTCCCTACCTCTGGGAACTTAAAGACGGTGTTAAGCTTTTCAATGTCTGCAAAGACATGAGGCATGCCTGGCCTAGATGGATACAGAGTATAACCTCTTCTAAAAGTCACCGCCTAATTCCACATTCAACTGTCATATTCCAGAGGCTCATGGATAGTCTGGAATTCACCATCATTTACCAGTATGGATTTACCAACTGATTGTGTGAACTCCCAGCTTCCTTTGAATCTTCTCATCCATCATATCCCAGACATGGATAATCAAGCACATTACCAACTTCCGTCAATCAAGTCGTATATTCAGCTGAAGAAAGAATAACCTACATCTTAACCCAGAGAAAGGGGCTGGAATATTCATGCCCCATTCAAGTTAGTTCTGTCAGGAAATTCTAATGGATTATGTGATGTCACTCCTCATCCAAAGAGATACTGAAAGTGTTTGTGCCTGATCCTGATCGAATCAATCACATGGACTCCTGTGTGTCACGCCACGCCAGAATGCTTCAGACTTATTTATACCTGTCTGTTATATCACCCTGGAACGCTCCTAGCCCAGTGACTTAGCAACTGTGACTTGAGAGATTACAGTATATCCACATTGGATTCATATGGATTACTCCTACATGTTTTTCGCGATGGATATATGATCAAGAAGTGAAAGTTCTGTGTGTGTGTGTGTGTGCAATCCCCAATTTTCTAAATAGGTGGATATATGCAAAGCAGCTGTTTTCCTGGATTATAGAGAGTGTGATTATGGCCAGACTTTTTCTAGTGGATAATGAAGGAGAGGAAGTCATCATCAGACCCATAAGATAGTTCTAGAGACAGATTAGATAGATTTTCTTTATCTATTTCTTTGTATGGATTATTTACTTTGTTTTGTGTTTGACACATGTATTTGATGTGAACCTTTTTTGGGGAAATATTTTTTGGGACTTCTGGTTTGGGTGTATACTTTGTGTGCATTGCCTGAATATGAATAATTTCTTTCATGTATATGTCATATTGTAGCCAACAGGGTTTTCCAGAACCCAAATGTTTTCCACAATACAATTGTTTGTTTGTTTGGTTTAACCAAGCCTTGCAGTTACTTCATTGTTAACCTGTTGTTCCAAAATTTATGTTTATAGTCCAGTTATTGTTACTGTTATGTGATACAGTGAGTTATTGTTACTGTTATGTGATACAGTGAGTCATTGTACTGTTTTTGTCTAACAGTGGCTGTTTTTCCTCTGTCAATGTAATCCAGTTGTTGCGTCTAACATTGGTTGTTGTCCCTCTGTTGTATAATACTGTGGATGTGCATGACAGTGGATACTTGTCATTGTTTATATATATATGTGGGAGATTAAATGTGGGGCGGGGCACTTACACATAGACACACCCTCTGGGTAGAGTGATTAGTACTCGGGTGTCTGTGGTAGAACTTCCCGGATCTCCCAGCCTTCTATGGGAAACCTTTCTTCTATGTTAGTGTTGAACTTGCACCCTTTTCTGCCTTGTTCAATACTTGGGGGTTACGAGCCAATATATTAATTCCTATAGAGGGCGTGTTTGGGTTTTAAACCCCATTCATACTGAATACCCCTAGCGAAACTTGTCCTTATTCTAATTTATTATATTTACCACCTCACAGTGGATAGTGTGCTTGCTTGCTTGTCCGATGGTCACGAGTTCGAATCCGATCGAGACAGATATGTTTTACAAATATTGACTTGGGCTCCCAGGTTGAACCAGATTAAAATCAGTTTCAGGAAATATTCTGGGGAGTAAAGGCGACCTGCGTGATGTTGACCACATGGACGTTTGAGTGTCGACTGGTCTATGAAACTGTGGGGATAGAACAAATTACCCAGTGTGTCTATAGGAATACTAAAGGGTCCTTTACTTACTTTACTAAGAGGGGATCGGAATTGTCACATGTCTCTTTGGTTTTGACATTTCTCGTTACATCTTCTACATATATTAGGTTAAGCACAGCGTTGCTATCAAGTGTTGCGTGAATTTCATGCCCTAACTTTCATGTGATATCTGTGTCAATCAAGGTGAGGAGAAAAGTTTGTGAAAGTTATATTCAGCCATTCGTGACGCACGGAAGCGAATCATGTACATTTAGCTAACAAGTGAGGATTTATGAGGAAGTTGCGAAGATTTGGTTTTACAGAAGAATAGTGAGAACACTACGGGAGGAAACAAGAGCAATGTAGATATCTTGGAAGACATTTTACTTATAAAGATGGTTCACATTCTTTGGATTTGTCAAGAGAAGGGGAAAGCCTGGGGTATGTCCTCACAATGGGAAAGCTGAAGGGAAGGAGAAGCGGGGAGGGGGGGGGGGGCACCACAACAGAATATGCCGGATAATTTAACATCATCTCACGAAGAAACACTGGTATCAGAAATGATTGACAGCACAAGAGACAGAAGATCGTGGACAGATCGGCGCACGCAAGTACTATACGAAGAAAAAGATATAGAAGCAGAAGAAAGAACTTTCAGGTATCATTAAAAACTGGGTTTGTGCTAATTCTTTTTATTTCTTATTTGAAAGCGAAATTATATTTATTTCTGCGCTACAGTAATGTGTATGCTTTAATTTGTTTATAACATTGAGATCTGCGATAATCTCAGGCTGTTATTACCGCCTTTAGCAGATACTGAATTAAGGAGGCAGCGACGGGAATTACCTCGGGATGCAATTGTAGAGTTTCAAGGAGAGAATGCGAACCACCTACGAAAAATGTTGCAATAGTGATCTGAACACATACATTTACCCCGTCATTGGTGACACTTAATGGGATCTGGCTTGTGGATCCAATATTCCACGGCGGTTGATATCAGACAGAGATGGCATCTTTTACTGCATATCCTCACTATAGCCTTGCGACTCGATTTCAGAAATGGGGCAATCAAATCCTTACACATGGTGAAAAGTGTGCGTGGGGCAAACAAGCCAAGAACAGCCGCCTAGAGCACATAGCGCACTCGACTGGGAAGTTCAAGGGGCTGTAATGAAAAAGAATGAGAGTTCTTAAACATCCAGCGTGTTGATGCCGGGGAAAGGGGTTCATCCCCTATGCCGGACATTCGAATTAAAATGTTGACTTTTCGTCCTTGATTCGGGGACGTAAATTACAAGTACCTCTGAAGTTGTTATGGGTTCGCCTGGTGGCGAGGGACACTGGTCAAAAGGAAAGCTAATCTGCACGCAACATTCATCCCAGTGCTACTAGGAATAGTGTATCTGGACTTCGCTTGAGTTCAATGGGGGGGGGGGGGGGGGGAGCGCATATTATGGGATGAAGAAGAAACTGGTAGTAACTACGATGTGGTTTTATAGATGAATGTTACTAATATGCTAATATGGTAGACACATTAAAAAAAAAAAACTTTAGGGTTTTGGCAGCTGCAAGTGTTACCAGATTAGTTATCATAATCAGGCCAAAAACAAAAGAGCAACAACAAATGAAATTATAAACATCATCAATGTCTATGACAGTTTGTTATTTTACATATATGTGTTTTACCATAATAAAGTCTTTCCCGTCAAATGTAGATCTCCATGAAGTTTTATTAGGTCGAGGTCTCTTAACATGTCAAAAGGTGTTGAGTATACAAAGAAGCAACGATATATGTCTGTGCTTATTTCTATCGAATTCTTTATTAACAAACTCAGCAAATATACAGCATTTGTTATACTCTTGCATTCTACAAACCTACATTGTTCTTCATTTATTTTTGGTTGTAACCCTTCTCTCCCCCCCCCCCCCCCCCCCCAACCGTTTGCGCAATGGTTGTTAGTAAATATATGTGATGCCACTCATTATATTATGTATTCTATGTTGATCACATTCTAAGGCTCCTGTTTTCTTCGGGATCGCAATAAATATGAATTTACATTTAGCAGGAGGTATCATATATTGAAGTTCAGCAGCTTTGTAATAATACTGATAATATAAACAACACCATCTTCATTTTTATAAATCCCACGAAAGATCATTGCAGAGTCATGACCACCAGTGTGTATTCCAGGCTGGGCAGATGCAAAATGTGCAGAAAATGGACGTGGAACAGCAGCTGCAGCAGGAAGTAGAGCAGGATGGAGAGGAGGAGTACGAAGCAGGAAAGCAGGAGTAGCAGCAGGAAGAGCAGAAGATGGATGGGGAGCAAGAGGGGCAACATGCGGAGAAACAGAAGGAGGATGAGGAACAGAAAGATGAGAAGCAGTGGGAGAAGAAAGGGGAGGAGCATGAGGAGGAGCAGAGAGAGAAGGAGCACAAGCAGGAGCAGGAGAAAACAAAGAAGAAGAAGAGGCAGCAAGGGCAGCAGCAGCTGCTATAGTAGTAGTAATTGTCATCGTCGTAGTCGTAGTAGCAATATAGTAGTGGTAGCAGCAGCGGCTGTAGCAGTAGTAATAATAATAGTAATAATGGCAGCAGCAGTAATAGTGGTAGTAGCAGTTCTAGTAGTAGTAGTAGTAGTAGTAGTAGTAGCAGCAGCAGCAGCAGTAGTAGTAGTAGTAGTTATCATCGTCGTAGTCGTAGTAGCAATATAGTAGTGATAGCAGCAGCGGCTGTAGCAATAGTAGTAATAATAGTAATAATGGCAGCAGCAGTAATAGTGGTAGTAGCAGTTCTAGTAGTAGTAGTAGTAGCAGTAGTAGTAGCAGCAGCAGTAGCAGCAGCAGCAGCAGTAGTAGTAGTAGTAGTAGTAGTAGTAGTCGTAGTAGTAGTAGTAGTAGTAGTAGTAGTAGTAGTAGTAGTAGTAGTAGTAGTAGTAGTAGTAGTAGTAGTAGTAGTAGTAGTTGTTGTTGTTGTAGGTTGTGGTATTGTTATTATTGTTGTTGTTTCGTGATGACAACCCAAATTAAAAATTAAAAATACACTAATTGATTATGTTGGCTGAAGGTACGCATATCACAGTGTCGTTTCCCACCAACGTCATTATCGGTACTAGCAAGGAACATTGTATAGTGTTGGGTTTGGACCTGTATAGAGAAGACGCGCACTCTAAAATGTACACCTGGGAAGCAACACACAGCATACTGAAACAAGAAATGATAGGTATTGATTGAAGTGTTTTTAGCTCCTGATAAAAAAAAAGATGTAAATTGATCTAGTCTTAATTGTTAATCTGAATTTATATATATCACACACACACACAGACACACACACACACACACACACACACACACAGAAACATACATATACACGCACGCACACACACACACATGGATACGCAACAAAGTGCAGCCAAATAAACCAATATACAAACCGACAGCTCTTATTTAATTTACCAACATGAAATGTAATTTTAGACATTTATATGCGATCATATTTCCAGCCAACATTATCCTCTTTGGACAACAATCACTTTCAAATTAATATCCCATTTGTGGCTGGCTCGGTCACAAGATTATTAATCTGAGCCAGAGATGGGCCCGAATATAACTTCTCTTTGAGGTTGAACGGGGTAGGAGTAATGGTATAATCGAATCGAATCGAATCACATTTCCTGTTTCTTCTCTTCATACCCAAGCCAATTCCTATTTATCCTACAAACTTCTGTCTGGCGAATGTGTCCTGTCTTCAACTTATAATCCTTGCCTGTATGTCTCTAGCCATTATGTTTATTTATCTCCAGCTTCATATTTCACGTATCGATCATTGTCCGACGCTTCCTTATAGTTAGGGAACACAGCGGTAGTGTTAATGTGTTTTAAATGTTCGTTCTACAGGGCTCCCTTACTTTGAACGTTTGTATCCAGTCCCTAGACAAAACGAACCGCTGAGTTCGATTCCGGGTTACCTCGTTCGGTTCACGAGCGCAATTGGTGTTAAGTTGATCAGTAGGTTGGGTGGCTGATTAGCTGGTCGGTTGGATGATTGGTTGGTTGATGGATTCTCTGGACTATATTAGTTTTAACTCTTTAATCCAATGCGCTGACGCTCATGTCGTTAGACATGAAAAGGCCTTGCACCTATCAGAGTGCGCTTGGTGTAGAGACTTACAATTGGACCCTGTATTCAAGTACTCTTCTTAAGGGGACTGTCTCACAAAGTTCTCCTTTCCCTCTGCAGGCTCGAAAACCATCGGGATATGCAAGACGGTATTTGAACTCTTCACATCTGCAGAGATGTATATTAGGATGCCCAAAACAATTTTTTTCCCTTGGTGAATTTGAATAACGAAGACACAACCATTAGATTGTACGATTAACTACATGGCATATTTCGCTGCATCTCGACAGCTACATACTGCAGAAATCACACAAAATAAACTAAATATTTTATGTCAAAAGTGATTTCTTGTCCTTTACAGGACGCCGCAGTCAACCAAAGCATTTTTTGGCTGTTTGTCATTTCTTGGCAAGTTCACGTTCAGTAGTTTGCCATTGCTTTCTGAATGAGTGACCCACATACCACTGTTTGAAAACCAACGCGAGGTGGTCTGTTTCCCAAATCATCGGTGGTTGTGTTTCGAACGCAGTATGCGGGATTTCGAATTGCGTCCGTAACCCCTTCGACACAGCGAAGGATGTAACTAGGTCATGGTTCTCCACGACACACAAACGGGCATTGTTTTCCTGATTCTTTAAGACATGTCATTATCAACAGCCTCAACGCCCACAGGCTAAATGAGCAGCTATAAAACTAAATTCCAGACGAAGCAGAGACTCGTGTAGTGTCAAATAATAAGAATATGAATAAATGAAGAATACACAAGCGGTGTTTCTTAACAGAGACAAGAATATACGGAAAAAGGTAATTATGGAGGGTGGTGAATCGGGGACGCGGAGACGAGGAAGACCAAGTCATAGATGGATTCAAGATGTCATAAATAATTTACACCTGACAGCAATAGAGGCAGGGTACCTGTCTTTTCATACAGAGGAATTTCGAAAGATTGTGATGGTGGGAAATTTGGCACATGACAAGCCATTGTTGATGATGATGATGATGATGATGATGATAATGATTATGATGATGATAATGATAATGATGATGATAATGATGATGATGATGATGATGATGATGATGATGATGATGATGATGATGATGATGATGATGATAATGATGATGGTAATGATGATGATGATGATGATGATACAGATGATGACGACAATGATGATGATGATGATGATGATGATGATGATGATGATGATGATGATGATGATGATGATGATGATGATGATGATGATGATGATGATGATGATGATGATGATGATTATAATGATAATAATGATGATCAACGGCACCTTGCCGTCTTGACAGACGATAGTTTTGTTCTTCAAAAAGGCATAATAATTTTTACCCATGGCGGTAGCGAATGTGACTGGTAAGGACAATTCGCGCTGTAAATGTTCGTTCATAGTGGGTGCATGTGAACACGTGGTTATTTCCACCATCATGCACCATCTTACGTCTCACACGCTCGGTGTGTGAATAATTATTGCGGAATAATGATGATAATAATGATAATTATAATGATGATGATGATAATGTTGATGATGATAATAATGATCATAATGATAAAATAGTTAAATGGCTGTCTTGTGTTTATCAGCCATTTGGTGCTCTAATTGATCAACGTTGATTGGCTGCACCATAGTGACAAATCACACTTGCTTCTGTTGGTGATGAGAATGTGCGGGATCTAGCAGGCTTGTAATTGAACACTAACCTTTTATAATAGATGTATCCACATACTGTCACCCAGAGAAAACCCATAGACAATATAACGAGACACTCTCTTGTCTGGAACCAACCAGGCAAACGAAATAGCTGAAGACCTAATCACACATGGAAAAGAGAATTACAGAGACGAATCATATTAGGAAGACATGGAGGGAGATGCAGGAGATAGCAAAAGATATTCCATGTTTTTATGTTCTAAAAGATGTTCTACAGACTTGGCGTGGTTTGGTTGAGGGCCTATCAGATAAAGGGTAGAAGAAGAGGAAGAATACTGCCACCAACAATTTCTGATACAGATGTCACTTCGTGCCATAAAGTCACATTGTCAAGCATCTTCTTTAGAAGTTTTCCCTTTCTCTTATATTCCAACTTCCTTGTTGGCACAACATTTTCCCCGTTATCCACTTTCCCACTGGATGGCCGAAGAAATATGAAAACTAACGGACTAAAGGAAAATAAAGTAAAATGACAAAGGAAAATATGGGAAGATAAATACAGATAAAATCGATTAATGCGTAAAGGCAAACGAAATTTAAGCCATTTAATGTAACAAAATTTTAATAAATGTTACTAAACATACAAAGAATATGCACAAGCTGATCAGTGATTTAACCTCCAAACATATTTGGATTAAACATGGGATGTTTAAAAACAAAGGCATTAAAGGTATTAATGGAAGAAGATGCTGTGATGGAGAGATGGGGTGAATACATGGGGAGGGGGAGAGTTCTTGGTGATGTAGCGGGACCACCTGGGCTGAACGAAGAATGTCACTGATGCTGTCGGGCGTATGGGGAAAGGAAGGACGCCTGGGCCAAATGGAATCACAGTTGAGGGATTGGGGATATTAGGAGAATTTTGGATATAAAGATGAATTAAGCTGTTGAATGACGTTTACAATAGCGGATGTGTGCCTGTTGATATGCTGAAAGCTGTGTTTACAGCCTTGTCTGGAAGACCGAGACGGGAGCAAGTGAGTGCGAAGGTTTTCATACAGGCAACCTCATAAACCATAACAGCGTACTCCTACTCAGAACTGTGGTGGGGAGAATGGGAGGGAGATGACGTTGGAGATTAATAAAGAGCGGTGTGGATTTGTGGTGGGTGAAAAGAACAAGTAATGCATCATACACATTCCGAGCAGTAGTGTATAGGTCGGCTGGAACACAGACAGGGCTATATTTGTGCTCTATAGATTAAACCGGGACATTTGATTGCGTGAACCATCATAGGATGGAGAAAATGTTGCAGGATATTACAATTGATGGGGAAAATCTCAGAGTGGTAACGAATATTTCCTGGAAGCAAGTGGCAACAAAGAAAATGAGAATAAAAGTGGGCAATTATGAAGAGGTGGCGATGATATGTTTTTTTAGGGATATCTCGTTGAGTAAGATAGGGATATGTTTTGTCAGGGATATGCTTTTCTCTAGAGAAATAATAACGAGAGAGATCGAGGATAGACCGGGAATACGAGTTGGAGGTATAATCAAACAATCTGCGCTATGCAGAGGACACGTTATTGATAGCTGAAAATGCAGGAGTTCTGCAGCGACTGTTGGACAGTGTGGTGGTGGAGTGTCCGGAAGGGGGATTTTCCTTGAGTGTCCGGAGACAATTGTTGAGTCGAGAAGGATAACAACCGGGTGTGATGCTGCGATGGCGGCCATGCGCTCACGATTGAAGACCGACTGCGCGTGATTGAAAACTGTGCTATTTGCTTATTGGGGCGGAAACAGGAAACACAATCCTTACCATACCCTAAATTCATCATGTCGTGTAACAGTGAATATTTAAACGCTGGGTCCGTGCAGCAGCAGCAGAATAACAACAACAACAACGTTGTAGACAGTAAAAATGTTCCGCTGTTTGTGACAGACAAACGGCAATTTTACAAATAAACACTAGAAATAAAGCACACGCGCAGATACAACAACCGATAAATGCCAATATCTTCGAAACAGGACATATCATTACAATATAAGAGAAAGCAGCCAGCGAGTCTCATAAACAGACAACTGCAGACAGAACATTGCGTGCAGACTTATAATCTCACCAACTCCGTGACCCATTCTCTAAACAAAACCAATCCTAGCCCCTAATTTAAAGCCCTCATTATCGCCCACTCTAGCCCTAAGTGTACTTTCACATTGAGCATTACCAGGGTCCCGTTGTAAAGCACCGATCGACTCTAACGAGATCGTCGTGTATGTGGATGTAATCCTACACGAGAATGGGCAGTAGTTCACACCATTACACCCGCTTAATAAATTGTTCCTCTTCAAACCGGTCAGTTGGACTAAAATGTTGACTTCTTGTCCTTAACTTCATCATCATCAAGTGCCGTGCCGACCGACATGGTTCTCCAAAGATCTCGGTCTTTGGTTTTCTGGATCAACTCTGCCGTTGATATTCCTCCATTCCACCGTCGCAATCCATCCAGCATCATTTCTTGTGGTCTGCCTCTGCCTCTCTTCCCCTCGATCTTTCCAGTTGTCACGATGTTCTCCTGCGCCTCTCTTCTCATCCCATGACCAAAAAAAGCTGTTGGTCTCTTTCTTATTGTTGTATATAATGTTCTAGTTTCGTTAGCCACTTTAAGGCATTCGTTGTTAATAACTCTGGCAGTCCAAGGAATTCGCAACATTTGTCTAATGAACCACATCTCTGTTGCTTCCAATCTCTTCCTAATTTGTTCATTTATATTCCAAGAGGACGCAAATTACAAGTACCTCTGACATTGGAGTGGGTTCATCTGATGGCGAGGAACATTGGTGATAAGGAAAGCTAATCCATACGCAAAAATAAGTCCAGTGCATTGAAGTAATAGCACGTGTATAGACTACGCTGGAGTTCAAAGCGAGCCAACGAAAAGAAAAAAATGCATTATCTGGAGCAGACAATAGGTTTCATTACTCTTCAATCCTTTATCTTCTCGTACATCCAGAAATTGACGCTGCCTACATTATTATTTCTTGCTACGCCGGCGATTGTGGGGAAGGAATAGAGAACGCGATTCGCATTCCCGTATATATCGTTCGAAAGTAGCTGCATGCTGTTTGGAAGCAGTCTTGTGTTGATTTTTAACTATGGTATGAACGTTGGTCGTTCAGAAAATAATTAAAATCTACTGAACCTAAACTGCATGCATGCACACACATCTGTGTCCCGTGGAAGGGGCCGACATATATGTCTGTCTGTCTGCCTGCCTGCCTGTGTGTGTGTGTGTGTGTGTGTGTGTGTATTATGTATGTATGTATGTACATATAAGCCGGCTCCATGGCCGAGGGGTTAGCAGCTTTCTCCGCTAACCCCGAATACTCTCGTCACGTGACACGACGAGAATTAGCAGTGGTTCGAATCGCAAAAGTGACTTATGAGAGTATGGAGCCGGTCGCTCAGAAAGTCGTGGCGTGCTGATGAGCGTAATCTAGCCTAGGAATCAACATACAGCTGAAAGATGCTGGTGTTGACCGCAATTTCCTGAAACAGGATGGAAACGCGAAAAAAAAAAAAAAAAAAGTATGTACATATAAACACAAACACTCACACACACAAATAGACCACGCACAAACGTTCGTACGCAATACGTCGCCGCTGATAGGATTGCATGGAGGGCAAAGATCGGAAATAGAATAAAGACGAAGGAAGACATGAGTTCAGATAGGTCACACGCCGAGCGTATGAGACGTCAGATGTGCGTCATAGTGGAAATGACCATATGTTCACATGCATCCATTGTGAACGAACATTTGCCAAATTGGTCTGATCAGTTACATTCGCTACCGCCGTGGGTTGTAGTTATGCCTGTCTTGAGGCACAATGTAACAAACTGTCGTCTGTCAAGGCGGCAAGGTGCCAGTTATGTGTATTTATGTATGCATCCCGGGGGGGGGGGTGCGCACGGGTGTGGGGGGGGGGTGGGGGCTAAAGTAGGTATGTAGGTAGATAGTAGGAGAACAAAAGTAATCCTGCCAAATATAAAGAAATTCACAGAAAAGTCAGAACATTATGTAATGTAAGGAGGCAAAAGAAGCATGGCCCGAGAAAAAATTGCATAGAAATTGAAAAACAACACAACAGTAAAAATACCAAACCAATGCACAAAAGAATGCAGGAGCTTACCAATCAAAGAACACATACATCAGCAGGCTGCTGTAAAGACAAAAGATGGAAAAATCATAATAGAGAAAGTTCAGACTTTACATGTATTGTCAGATTATATGAAAAACCTTTATGATGATAACAGAGATGAACAGTATGATATTCAAAATAATAATGAAGGACCATCAGTTTTGAAGATAGAGTTTCAGAATGCTCTTAACCATATGAAAAATTGGCAAGACCCCAGGTTCAGACAGCATCACAACAGAAATGATTAATGTTTTAGAAGAATACGGAATAGATACAGTTACCAGACTCCTGGATACAATATATGATACTGGAGATATACCTCATGAATTATATAATTCTGTACGTATTGCAATCCCAAAGAAATCAGGAGTCTTGGAATGTGATCAACATCGAACAATTAGTATAATGAGTCACTTCACGAAGATTTTGATAAGCATTATCATACAAAGAGTTAGGAAGAACAACCTGATCTATACCTTTGCTTTATTGACTACACAACGGCTTTCGATAAAGTGAGACATGTCGACAAGATAAGGATGCTTGAATATTTACAAATTGATGGAACAGACCTTAATGCTTGTATTGTAAAAAAAAGAAAAAAAAGAACACATATTGGAAACAACAAGCTGCCAGAAGAATTAATATGAAGTAGGTCAATATGAGCCTATTAACAGAGGTGTGAGACAGGGATGTGTAATGTCTCCAGATCTTTTTTCCCTGTACAGTGAAAATATTTTCAGAAATATAGAAGATATGGAAGGAATCAACATTGGGGGACGATACATCAATAACATTAGATATGCAGATGATACAGTCTTGATTGCAGACAATGAACAGGACCTGCAACATTTAGTAGGTGCGGTTGTTGCACACAGTGAACAACTAGGGTTAGAACTGACTAGACACAGATTATGGTCGTCACTGGGAAGGAAGAAATACCATAGTATTATATACAAGTGCCGGCTTCCTGGCCTAGAGTTTAGAAACTTTTCTCCTTAATCTCGTATTCTCTCGTAAGTAACGTGGCGAATTTGATGAATCTTCATTTGATTCTTGTTGCACTTGTTCATTGGTTTTTCTGTCTGTCCATGGTATTCTTTGCATTTGCCTCAGGAACCACATTTCTACAGCCATTAGATGTTTTTCTGCTTGTCTGCTCATTGTCCACGCTTCACATCCATATAAAAGTAAAGGTTCTATGTAGCACTTCAACACTCTTTTTCTCGTTTCAATTGATATCTTTTTATTGGCCAGTATGTTTTTCATCTTGCAAAGGGCTACCTTCGCAATGGCATTTCTTGGTCTAATCTCTTCAAAGCATCTCCCATCAGATGTTATGACTGTTCCGGGATAACTGTACCGATTCACTTGTTTAAGAATATTCCTATTTACTTGTATATTAAAAAAATATATTTTGCATATCCTTTAAAGGACATCGCTGTCAACATCAGCATCTTTCAGCTGATTTTTGATTTCTTGGCAAGATTACGCTCAGTAGTTTGCCATTGCTTTCTGAGCGACCGGTTCACATACCCCGTAAGTTACCGACACGATTCGAACCACTGCTGATTCTCACCGTCGTCACGCTACTTACGAGAGTAACCAAGATTACGGAGATAAGTAACTAACCTCTAGATCAGGAACTAGGCTATGAACGGATACTATCTGGATATTGTCGACGTGTTTTTCTTCTGTCTTGGCTAAAGACGGTTGATCGACCATCCGTCGAACCATTTCTGGTTTTTTTTTTTCAGAATAAATTTTTGGATTTAATACTATGATGCATAGCTCAAACTTGCTAAACTCCAAAGATACTTTCAAGATTGGTTATTGGAATGTTAAAACTATGTACCAGATAGGGCAAACTTCTCAGGTGTGTAGTGTTATGAATGAATACAGCCTAGATGTTTTCGGGGTCAGCGAGTGCAGATGGACTGACTCAAGCAAAACGTTAGTAGTGTAAGACGGGCTCCAGGACGCGTATTTTTGAGGCGCAAAAGCGATGTGCGCCTCACAGGGCGATAAGTCATTTTTTTTTCTTCAAAAAAAGTAGGCGTGGTCAGAGTAGGTGTTATGAAGTGACTCATCGGAGTGAGTGTGGTCAAGTGACTCATCAGAGTAGGTATGTGTAGTGTATAACATAAAAAATACAACATGAAACACTCAAAATAACAAACAAACGAGTCAAGTAAGGTATATAATAATTTTATTAAACCATGTATAGACAAACAATACAATGCATATTAAATACGCAGTGGCATAGTCGATAAATTATTACTGTGTACCTGCCTTTTTATATAGAGATATGATAACGAATCGCGATGTTGCTGATACGTATACACAGCAGAGTCTTGTGTCTTGAATCCTATATTGGTTCCCCCACCAGCTTCTTGGGTGTTGAGTACTTCCAAAAAAGTTTCATTGTTTAGATGAGTGTTGTGGTTTTTGGTCAGACCTTTGGTACTGATTTTATCATAATCTCCGACACAAATATACGTCTTACTACACAGTGAGACCATCCCCTCCCCTTCGTATTCTAGTTTAAAAAAGACCAGGGGTTCTCTTTTCATAGGCTTTGATATCCACACAGTCCTGACAGGGACTAAAGTTGCGTATGTTAGCTTTTTATTACGACTTTCTTGACAAATTTATTTCTAAAGACGACTACCAACTAACCGAAATGGACACTGATAGTTTGTACTTGGCCCTTAGCGCCGATTCACTCTCTGAAGTGGTAAGACCACACCTACGAGAAGACTATGACAGAGTCTACAATCAGTGGTTCCCGTCTGAAACCTGCCCTGTTCATAGAACTACTACCACTACCTGTCTGACCAAAAACCAAAACATTCATCTAAACAAGGAAACTTTTTTGGAAGTACTCAACACCCAAGAAGCGGGTGGGGGAACCAATATAGGATTCAAGACACAAGACTCTGCTGTGTAAACGTATCAGCAACATCGCGATTCGTTATCATATCTCTATATAAAAAGGCAGGGACACAGTAATAATTTACCGACTACGCCACTACTTATTTAATATGCATTGTATTGTTTGTCTATACATGGTTTAATAAAATTATTATATACCATACTTGACTCGTTTGTTTGTTATTTTGAGTGTTTCATGTTGTATTTTTTATGTTATACACTACACATACCTACTCTGATGAGTCACTTGACCACACCCACTCCGATGAGTTACTTCGCAACACCTACTCTGACCACGCCTACCTTTTTTGAAAAAAAAATGACTTATCGCCCTGTGAGGCGCACATCACTTTTGCGCCTAAAAAATACGCGTCCTGGAGCCCGTCTTACACTACTCATGAACTAAAACGGAGAAAGACTACTAGAATTCTATTAAATAGCAAATATGATAATAGCAAACTCTCTATTTCCGCATAAAGATATACATAAAATCACGTGGAATTCGCCTAATGGTATCACACAAAATCAGAAAGACCATTTTTGCATTATTGCCAAATTCCGTTCATCAGTACAAGACGTCAGAGCTTACAGAGGGGCAGGTGCTGGTAGCGATCACAATCTCTGCATAGCCAAGCTAACAATAAAGCTTAAGACTCTTATAAAACACCAAGAACCAAGAAAATAAACTCACAATCCCTACTGACTAAAGAACACCAACTCGCATTCAACTCAGAGGTTCAAATCATCTACGCTAACAAAGAAAGTATAACGAGCAATGCGAAGAGTAAAAATAACATTGAAGAAAATTGGAATTTCCTGAAAGAGACCTTGCTAAATGCGGCAACAAACACAGTTGGCTACGTACAAAGACAGAAGAAGAAGTGGCTAAGCGATAACACCTGGAGGAAGATACAAGAAAGAAAGCAAGCACAACTAACACTTCTTTCTACAAAAGACAGATCTTCATATGAAACCCATAAGCAAAAATACTCCATGTTGGATAAATAGGTGAAATCAAGCGCACGAAAAAACAAACAGAACTTTATTCACAACCTGGCCTCCGACGCCGAAGCAGCTGCCAAAACTGGAAATAACAAAGCCATATTCAACATCATGAAACAACTATGCAATCACTCACCTAAACCAAACTACCCTATCAAAGACAAACAAGGTAAACTACTGTTATCTGATGACCACCAAAAGCAACGATGGGCAGAGCATTTCAAAGAAATATTAAATAGACCGCAGCCTGACAGTGTTCCCAACCTGGATGGAGAAACCACCATTCCCCCATTAGATGCCTCCTATGAGTCATTCACCATGGAAGAGATTAAAGCAGCCATTAAAAAATTTAAGAACAACAAAGCTGTTGGTTAAGACGACATCTCAGGAGAAATGCTCAAAGCAGCAGATGAGAATACCTCAAAACGTTTGTTACAGCTGATCAATGAAATCTGGCAAAACGAATCCCCACCACAAAAGTGGAAGGATGGTGTAATTTTCAAACTGCCAAAAAAAAAAAAAGGTGACATGTATGATTGCAATAACTGGCCTGGTATCACCCTACTGTCAGTCCCAGGAAAACCTTTTTGTAGCATGTTACTTGAGAGATTGAAAAAGTCTATAGATGAAAGGCTCAGAGAAGAACAAGCTGGCTTCAGACCAAAACGGTCATGTATAGACCACATTTTCATCCTTAGAATAATCATAAGTCTGTAGAATTCCAGTCGAAATTAATCACCAACTTTGTCGACTTTCAAAAAGCCTTCGACAGTATCCACTGTTCTTCACTTTGGAATCTACTTAACATCTATGGTTTCTCTACCAAATATATCAACATCATAAAATCTTTCTACAAGGAGACACGTTGCTGCGTGAGAACAGAATCAGGCAACTCTGACTGGTTCTCAGTGGAAATGGGAGTGAAACAGGGTTGTGTCTTGTCACCGATGCTCTTTGGAATAGCTATCGATTGGTCATGCGCAAATGCACAAACTACACAAATAGGGGTGTCCACTGGGTTGACAAAACTCTAGAAGACCTGGACTTTGCCGACGACATAGTGCTTTTAAGTTCAACACACCCAGATGCCAAAGAGAAAATAAACCATCTCCAAAATGTTTCAGGACAAATTGGTCTCCAAATTAACACTGCAAAAACAAAAACTATTGGTCTTACCAACAGTTCAGACGACACCAAATTAAACAACCATGTTCTTGAAAAAGTCAACAGCTTCACATACCTAGGAAGCAAAATGACATCTACAGGGGACTCAACGCCTGAAATATTATCTAGAACCGCACTGGCATGTGGTGTTTCAATAAATTGCCAAACATCTGGAAGTCAAAGACACTCAGCAAACATACGAAACTTGAAATCTTCAATTCTTGCGCGATTCCAGTGCTAACGTATGGGTGTGAGAGTTGGAAATCAGCGGTAGCTTTAGATAAAAAAAAAATTAGAAAATTTTGAGAACAAATGTCTTAGAAGAATTCTAAACCTCCACTGGACAGATTTCAGAACCAATACGCAAATAAGACAAGAGACTAAGTAAGATATTGTATCCAATTTTATAAGAAAACGCCGTTGGAACTACATCGGCCAGGTACTTAGAATGGACAAGACAAGACTCCCCAACCAAGCCCTCTTATGGTAACCAGTAGGGAAAAGAAAACGGGGAAGACCAAGAGAGACCTTCCGTAGATCCATCATCAGAGAATGCTCATTCAATGGCCAAGTGAACATCCAGGATCTACAACAGGAAGCAGCGAACCGCCGGACATGGAGAGCCATGACTTCTGCCTTATGCACCGCCTTAGGCTCAAGAGGAAAGACTAACTAATTGCTGCAGGACTTTTGTACTTCGCTATACATTGCAGTATTTTATAAATATAAATTTGTCTCAACGCATACATTTCGTTGCAAGTCCTTTACAGGATTTTGTAATCAAACCTAGAATTATATAGAGTTTGTAACTGACTAGGAAATTTTACGTTCAGTAGTTTGCCATTGCTGTCTGAACGACGAATGCTCATACAATCGAAATTAACGCACTGCGGTCTGTTTCCAAATCGTCTGCTGTTTATTTCGACCTCTCGAGGAGATATATAGGGAATTGTGAAACGTTTTCACTGCCCCAAATTCCACAAATTTACAGCATCGGTGCGGTGTCTTCCCTCATAACATGTTCACAGCACTTTAATTGTCGGTTTCTTGTTGCTTTAATCAATGTGAGCTTCCGTCTGCTTCCACAGTGATTAACTAAGATTCTCCGGTGTGCTATTTTTGTCTTGCATCTTCAACATATGGAAACCAACGCGATCTAATCTCACAAATCCTCCATCAATCCTCATCTTAACCACAGTTGTATTTCATGAAATCTTGCTCTGATCTGATTTTATCCAAAATAGCCGTTTCGCCTGAAATTTGAAGTGTGGGAGGAACAACGAAAGCCAATGATATTTATATTTCGCATAATATGATAGTAGAGTTGATGTCAGACGTCGCTATACAGGCTTTTTATCATATAAATAAAATATAATCTCGTAGATATGTTTTAAATTAGAAGTACCTTATGCAATGAGTGGCTATCACTGAATGTAAGAAATGGAGTACTGAAATGTTATATACAAAATGTTTTGCTGTCTGGCAGTGAACCATGGAACGTTAATGAACAAATTATGAACGTCTTAGGAGCAAAGGAGACGTTGTTCCTAGGACGAATGTAGCGAGTACCTTGGACTGCCAGAGTAACTAACAACGATGCCTGGAAGAGGCTAACGCAACCGGAACATCATGTACGACTATAATAAAGAAACAAGCATCATTCTTTGATAATATGATGAGAAGAGAGGCATTATAGAACATCCTTAAAACTGTACAGATCAGTGAGAAAAGAGGCAGAAGCAATCCAAGAGAAATAATAGACAGTAGTATGGAGGGATGTTATCAGCAGAGTTGATCCACAACACAAAGGGGTGAGATCTGTGGAGACACATGAACGCCAATGCCAGTTCGCATAACACATGATGATGATAGTGAGATGTGTTTTGTTACGAAAAGATTCGGCAAAAAGTAGAAAACACTGATCAAGAAAAAACTGTCATTCAGCAGTACTGAAGTACTGAAGTGATAACTTGACAACTTCACGTAGTTCCAACACCAATAGTACCAGTAGCAATCTGATTATATGTCCGTCTCGCCTTTCCTCTGAGCGTCGAGCGTCGGCCAGATCCCCTCGTCACTCCTCGCTGTCTCATTCTTGCCAGACCATGGTAATCCATTTGCTCCTCCGAGGTGTACACGTGCTCCCACAAGGCCGCAACCACGTCTGCCTTGTCATATATCAATACTCCACCAAGTTCTGCAGAGCCAGCCAAAGCCAGGGTTATTTGAACAATTAAGGTATACAAATCTGAACTGAAGCTGCAGGACAACTAACTGTCAATTTACGAACATGGCGCATGCTGATGACGATGATGATATATATACTATGCTTTTCAGCAGTAAATGTGAGTCGGAAATCTTTCAGGAACTGTGGTGAATCGCTGGTCAGAAATCACAGTTAGTCGTCTCGTCTTACAATACTGTTTGCACCGGGTTGTATCCGCTGTAGTTGTGGCGTTGATTTGTTTATGACCAGCGATATCTATAATGTCTCCGGGCCTGGATAATAAAGATTTGAAAAACTAAAGCTGGCCGGCATAGTGCAGTCATCGAAACTGTGAGCCAAAATCTATTTCCCTCTATATTCCCTAAGATGAAGATCTCATCCCCATGTCATTTGTCGTATTGTGGATATCATACACCTTTTCATAGTTCCGATATCGTACACCTTTTTCTAGTAGCATTGACCATCATGTCTGTCTACAACCTTCTGTCTCGTGTACTGTCAATCATTTCTGATACAGATGTTCCCCCATGCCATGACGCCAATCTGTGCATCATACTCTATTGATCTCCTTCTGCCTCTCTTGCTCTCCAACGTTCCCGATGTCAACACGTACTCAAACTTCTCACCGTGTACCAAACGAATGTGGATTGCGTTTTTCTTATGCGAATAACCAGTTCTCATTGTAGGTTAACATCTTGCAAAGATATCTTCATTACGCTCTTTATCTGCTCTTAGTAGCCCTATCCTTCCATAAAACCACATCTCTACAGCTTCAAGAGAACCTCCCACTTAACAAATGATGCTAGGCCTACACGATTATACAAGTCATTGCTGGGTTGATGATGTGTTGATCATCATACCGGTGGCCTGTACAATGCTAGAACATTTCTGGTAACTAAGAAGACGAGTGGACTCAAGAGCCAGGCAGTTACATAAAGCAATGAACACTTTTACACCCTCTGAGGCATAATGGGTATATGGCGCTAGGCCTACATGTTTATAGATAAATCGGAACTAGCCGGATGATGTGGTCAATATGAAATCGGTAACTTTTTGGCATTTCCTGATACCAATGTTTGGCTGGGTCGGACTAGGAACGCAGGCAAACGTTACAAAATCCATCTCGATAGGGATTCGAACAAATTACTACTGAGGCGACAGGTAAACGTCCTACCCACTGCTCTACCTAGGCTGTCTAGAGTCGTGTGGTGTATAAAATAAACCCTGCTACCCTCGAGGGTGATTTGGACTTAGTGCCAAGAAGCCGACAGGGAAGTGAGTTAACCACTGAGCTACGACGGTTCCCAAATAGTCGAATAACACGCAAATGTGACTCATTTTCTCCTGGTTTTAGATCTAGCGGCTATTGGGCTCTAGACGTTTGGCCCAAGGACATGTAAAGGTAAAGGTGGCCTATAGCATATACTGCTTTTGTGGTGTAACTCGTTAGGCATTTATATATTCTTGGCCATTGCATATGAGGGGACATATGAAATTTCCATTCCTAGTCGCAATTTCTTCCCAGATAATTCACATAAATTTCTTAAAACTATTTATTACCCATTTATTCTGAGGCTGAGTCGACTCCAGAGCCGTACTAATATGTGAAAATATCCTACTATGCCAACGTGGCTCAATGTAGGGATGCATGAATGTACTTCTCAGCTGTGATGTTATTCTACTTAAAGAATTGCCTATAAAGAGTTCCATACAAATAGTTCCACAACAAGAGTTACATTTATCTGGTCTTTTCTGAGGGTACCATTTTCTGAGCATCAGAGAGGCGATGTTTCTTCTTCTTCTTCTTCTTCTTCTTCTTCTTCTTCTTCTTCTTCTTCTTCTTCTTCTTCTTCTTCTTCTTCTTCTTCTTCTTCTTCTTCTTCTTCTTCTTCTTCTTCTTCTTCTTCTGCGTTCATGCGGAGTGTTGTTTTTTTATTTTCCAGACGTAATTGCGTTGTGCCCGGTTTTGAGCCCTTAAGCTGACACATCCAACGTCAGCGGAAGTTTGTTGACCGGGTTAGCCTTCCCATGGAGGCGATGTTTGCTTGTAAGGATGTACGCGATGTGGCCACGCTAGAGTGTGCTGTGATTGAGTTCTGTTCAGGTGCGTGTAAAGTGACACTTAATACGCTTATTTTCAGTTAGTTTACTCAAACTGGATGTTATTGATATTCCCTCTGGCGACAGATACGCGCTACTGCAGGACGTTTATCATTTCCATCGCACTCTCAGGCTGAAATATCACTTCAGTAATCAACCTCAAAGGGACAACTCTTCGGATCCCACCGACCACTTATCTCCCCTCTCTAAACGCAGGTCCACTTGGGTTCCCAATCCAGGGTCATCTAAAGCCCTGGACCTGTATATCGAAAAAGCACTTTCCGATATGCAACAGTTACAGTTCAAGCCACTACGACACTCCAACCTCACCGCGGCGGACCAACAGGCACTCACACAGCTGAAACGTCGTGAGGACATAGTTATCAAGCCTACCGACAATGAGGAAAGACATGTATATACAGGAAAGCAACAAACAACTTGGGGATGCACCCTCTACAGACCACGGGCACAAGATGGGAAGGTCAGTAACAACACCCAGGTCAAAAGCGTGACGAAAGCCATCTTCAAGCAAGGCATTTTGCACAGCTCTGCCACCTCGATGATCATCCACGATATTTGCTTGGGCAAACCCACCATTTATATGCTGCCTAAGACACACACGCCAGGGAACCCAGGCAGACCTATCGTCCCGACCTGCTCTTGTCCTACAGAGCGGATTTTAGAGTTACTAGACAGCATGTTTCTGCCGTAGGTTGCCAGTATCCCTTCGTAGATCAAAGACACCAAACACGCTATCTCTATCTTCGATTCCATCAGTTTCACTGCTGTTTGTCCATCAAGAATGATGATGACCATTCATTTCATCCAGTGGGGTTGAAAGTATAGAGCCGTGAGTTCTAAGATGGCTGATAAGGCCTATTTTGGCACGAAATGTTCTTTGACAATGTGGGCAACGAATGCTTGAGTTCCAAGAGGAGGATCTCCTGCATGTGGTATTTCTGCTTAGCATTTCTTCACAGCTCTTGCAGTCCTGGTTGCTTCACAAGTAACTGCAATCTTATGTAATGATTACGCCACGAATTACGGTCTTTAACAGCAGTCTCCCAGGTGTCAAGAATAATTCCAAAAGCTTCTAGTGAGATTTTTAGAGTGTCTTTAAAGCGTTTCCTCTGGCCGCCTTGGGAACGATTACCACAACGCAACTAGCCGTAAAAAAAATTTAAGGAGTTTAAGGAGCCTGTGATCTGGCATACGAGTCAAGTGACCAGCCCAGCGAATGTGATTTTTCATTAGTAGAGTGTGGATACTCGGCATGGACGCTCTTTCTAGAACTTCAGTGTCTGGGATCTTGTCTTACCATTTAATCTTCAATAGCTTTCTAAGGCAGACTGTGTGGAAGTGGTTTAATTTCTTAGCATGTCGCTGATAAACAATCCATATTTCACAAGCATATAGCAGTGTGGATAATACAACTGCTTTATAGACTTTCAGCTTTGTTTGTAGGCTTATTCCATTTCTGTCCCATACATTCTTGTACAGTCTGCCAAAGGCAGCGCTGACCTTGGAGATTCTTGCATTCACTTCGTCATCAATTGTGGCAGCTTGTGACACAGTGCTGCCATGATAGGTGAATTTGTCCACAACACTTTGTCTATGGCCGTTCACCTTGATATTCGGCACTGTGTGATTATTCCCTTGAGTTTGCTGATACATAACAACAGTCTTCTCCAAGTTGATATTGAGCCCAAAGTTGGCACAGGCATATGAGAAAGCTGAAACATTGTGTTGCATGTCTGCCTCTGATTTGGCTTATAGAGCGCAATCATCAGCAAACAGTAGTTCTCTGACGGTGTCGCTGTTAGTTTTAGTTTTGGCTCTCAGCCTTCTGAGATTGAACAACTTTCCATCTATGCGGTTGTTGATGTCTATTCCAATGTCATTGTTCTCGAAGGCATTCGTCAGCATAGCTGAAAACATGAGGCCGAACAGTGTTGGTGCCAGGACACATACTTGTTTCACTCCGTTGGTGACAGGAAAGGGCTCAGACAGTTCAACATTTTCCAGTACTCTTTCACAACCCCTTTTCAGTACTACATCTTCACTTTAGATGTGACTTCACTCTATACGACCTTAAAGCCTTGGAATTTGTCTTGGAGAAAAGGCACAACACCACCATAGCCACTGGACCATTGCTGCGTCTTGCAGAGTTAGTCCTCAACCTCAATTCGTTTAAGTTCAATGGGAACTATTTCGACCTGATTAGCGGGGTGGCCATAGGTACTAAGATGGTCCTAGTTATGTCTGCCTCTTCATTGGCTATCTGGAGCACCAGGTATAGAGTCAATACACCGGTAGGCTCCTGGGGCTCTATAGGAGGTACATAGATAACTGCTTTGGTGTTTCAGACATGCCCCTGTCTGACCTCCAGAACTTCATTGCCTTTTTCTCCGACTTTCATCCCAGTATAAAACTTACCTTCACCATTTCTTCGTCGACAGTCAACTTCTTAGACCTAACAGTCTCGTTAGGTTTCGCTGGTCTGTGCACGACGGTTTATTATAATCCAATTAACTCGCACGCATTCCTTCTCTATAACTCCTCCCACCCTCCCTCGTGCAAGGGTTCTATTCCTTTCTCCCAACTGTTACGTCCCCGATGGCTTTGTCAGGATAATGACTTCCACCAAAAAGCCCATGAAATGTTGGATTTATTTCGCCTTCGAAGCTACCCGGAGAATGTTCCGTCTACAGCTCTTCACCGCTGCCAGTCTATCAGTCGTGCTGAGGCTCTCTCCTCCAGGCCGAAACTACGAAATAATAGACCTGTCCCCCCACTAACCTACCATCCCCATAATATTGCTGCCAAGAATATCCTCCTGAGACATCCATCCATTCTCCAGGCGGACCCGACCACTCGCGATGTCTTCTCAGAGGCCTCCTTGGTGGCGTACAGGTGGGATCGTAACCTCAGGGATTTGCTGGTCCATAGCAGTCTACCCAAACCTCACAAGTCGCTTCCTGGCACGGTGGCTTGTCTTCGATCGCGTTGTAAGACCTGCCCACATGTACTTCAAACCCAGAGTCTGGCATTCCCTAAGACGACCTTCCACATCCGTGAGGGTTTCTCATGCACGAGTCTCATCGTTATCTATGCGATTACTTGCACACGTTGTGACACGAGATATATCGGGAAGACAGGTCTACTTCTTGCTAACAGATTTAGGCAAAACCTTTCTGATATCAACAGTGGCGCCCAGAAACCAGTATCCATGCACTTCAACAGTCCTGACCACTGTGGCGTGGCTGACATACTGGTCACGGCGATCAAATCGTGCGCATCCAACGAACGGGATCGTAAGACATTGGAAGATCGTCCCATCTTCCAGTTGGGTTCATTCTCCTCTCAAGGCCTCAATGTCCAACAGTTTCATGTAACTTCCAAACTCCACCCCCTCCCACCCCCTAGTTGTATAGTCCACTAAAAAGGTAGTTGCATGTCCATTGCAGGACGTCGCAGTCAACCCCAGCATTATTTTTGCTCTTGGTGATTTTTGGCAGGTTTGCGTTCAGAGGGTTGTAATCGTTTTCTGAGCGACCGCCACGCATGCCCCTCTGTGAGGACCAACGCAATGACATCTTCCGCAGCTATGTTTCGAGCGCGGAACGAGAAATTTCTGATTGCGAACTGCGTCCGTGACATCTTCGCCAATCCTTATTTTCATCCCCCCACTCACATGGGCGCCTCTCCACCCCACCCCCTTCGCGCTTATTCTCCCGCCGAATGGCTTAGCCAATATCAGAGCTTCTGACGGTATTGACTTTTGACCCGTTGACCATACATCCAGTTCATACAATCCACTGATAGTCGTCTAACGCGCGTCAGTCACTCCAAGCAAGGATACGGATTCAGATAAGTACCCTTAATATTGTCATGTAGTGTGTTTCATGTAGTTTTTTGTCGGTTTGTGTTTGTTTGTTCTGTGCTGACGAAGGCTTTGGCCGCAACGCACAATTTGCTTCTTGTAATCGTGTTTCAGTAAAGCTAACAATCTACTTCTCGTTGTTTGGTGATTCATTCGTTGCCTAATTATATCTGAGGATGTTTTTGTATTTAAACATGGAGTAATAGGGACATTTATTCAGATTTCTAGAAGTGTCCAGTTCATCTTCGTCTTCTTTATTAGATAAAGAAATATTAGTTTTTCAAATGGGCCAAGATGAAGTAACATTTCCCTGCGCATTTGTTCAGATCTCTAGAACTTTTTACGCTTCCATTTGTTAAAGCTTGCTTTAGTTCTTACATTATGAAGCCATCTTCACATAGGGAGACAATAACTGTTCTGTTTTTTTCCCCCTTTGACTTCTGAGGTAGCAGATGCTTTTCCTGTCCAACTCTATTAGTTTTGACTTCTATTTGCAGACGCAAAGCATCGACTGAAATAATTCTGCTTGTTTTTTATCTTGTGCAATTGTTTGCATTCCGTCTAGCCTTAGATGTGGCTTTGTACTGCCTCTCTGAGAGCCGCGGTAGCAACGTAGCTTGCATGCTTTTCTGTAGGCCAAGTAGATATGTGCTCGGATCCATCTCGGGGTGGGGATTTACGACAGATAACTGTCCGTGGCTCCCTGGAAGATCTTATATGCTTTTAATATTTTGTTTGACCCTGCTTTGCGGGTTTTCTTGGACTGTATATCTTGTAACGTGATTTCCTTTATCGTTGGTTATATCATCTTTGACATTTATCATTATATTTTCGGCAAACAGGTTAAACAAATAGGGAGACAGCACACAGCCCTGACGGAATCCTTGTTTGATGTGAAACCAATCTGATGTCTCGCCATTTATTCTAACCATTGCTTGTAGGTCTAGATAGAGCAATTTTATGAGTTGTACTACATGTGATGGAAAGTCAATTTGTCCCTAAGATTCTGATGTTGTACACAGTCAAAATGCCTTTGAACAACCCACAAAGCATGAGAATAGGTTTACATTACATTATCTGCACTTCTCTATTATTAAACGCATGTTGAGTATGTGATATCTTGTTTCTCTTCCTTGTTTAAATCCAGCTTGAGCCACGCCAATATCTTCTTACATTTTCTTACGAAGTTTTCCCATTATGATTTTTAGTAGATTGTTACTTGCATGACTGATCAGGGCAACAGTTCTATAGTTTGTGAATAATTTCAGGTTGCCCTTTTTTGGTATTGGAATGATGATAGTTCTCTTCTAATCTTTGTGCCATATACCATATTGCCATATTTTTTTACATACTGCGTGATAGATTTGTATGCTGTCTTCTCCTGCCACTTTAATTAGTTCATCACATCCTTGTGATTTACAATTCTTCAGGTTCTTTATTTCCCACTCAGACTTCAGAGGCGTATACATAGCATAAGTGATTCTAGTATGGGAAGTGTTTTACTGACATGGGCTCTGAGATCAACCCAACCTGCATTATGAAAACTCCTGGAAAGTAAAGCCGACCTTCGTGATCTGACAACATCACTCATCACGTGCCGAGCCGTCTATAGAAATATGAGGCTAGCACCATATATCAAATGTGCCTTAAGGTGTGGACTTTATCTTCTTTACCATATTCCCAGCATGGTAAGGTTCAGCAAAAGTTTTGTATTATGGAAAGGGATAACTCCATTTTACAAACTCGCCTGTCATGACGGCAAGATGTCAGCCAGAGTCAATACGCCTCATAGCGTGAAAACGAGACTTTCGCAGTTAAGTATCGCAATAAGGAGTTGGCTGCCGCTGACTGATAATGGAGTCAAAATCCTAGTTCAGTGGTTCTCAACCTTTTTTTGGCCCATGCACCCGTTCACCATACGTTCAGAATGTCACCCCCCCCCCTTTTCGTATTTCTACCTATAAATTCCCCCCCCCCCCGCCCCTACATAGTGTACACAAAAATGGAAGCTAAATTTAATAACACATACTAGATCAAGTCTAGACGTCTATATAAAACGTGATTTGCGGGTCTACTTACGTTCGTTATAAAACGAATTTCAGACGGGTGAGAAATACAGAACCGTAAAGTATGGAGGGAACAGCAATATCAAGTAATCGGTTCTTGTATTAACGTAATCTTGAAATACTCTTAATTTCCCCCCCCCCCCGGAAACTCTAAACTTCCCCCTATGGTTGGGGGTGGGGGGGGGGGAATTCCCCATCGGCTAAGGACCACTGTCCTAGTTATTTTGGGAGGTTTTATTCTGACTCCTATACATTTACTTTACTATGAGTGAAAACCGGTCCTATACATTTACTTTACTATGAGTGAAAACCGGTCCTATACATTTACTTTACTATGAGTGAAAACCGGTCCTATACATTTACTTTACTATGAGTGAAAACCGGTCCTATACATTTACTTTACTATGAGTGAAAACCGGTCCTATACATTTACTTTACTATGAGTGAAAACCGGTCCTATACATTTACTTTACTATGAGTGAAAACCGGTCCTATACATTTACTTTACTATGATTGAAAACTGGTCCTATACATTTACTTTACTATGAGTGAAAACCGGTCCTATACATTTACTTTACTATGATTGAAAACTGGTCCTATACATTTACTTTACTATGATTGAAAACTGGTCCTATACATTTACTTTACTATGATTGAAAACCGGTCCTATACATTTACTTTACTATGATTGAAAACTGGTCCTATACATTTACTTTACTATGATTGAAAACTGGTCCTATACATTGACTTTACTATGATTGAAAACTGGTCCTATACATTTACTTTACTATGATTGAAAACTGGTCCTATACATTTACTTTACTATGATTGAAAACTGGTCCTATACATTGACTTTACTATGATTGAAAACTGGTCCTATACATTTACTTTACTATGATTGAAAACTGGTCCTATACATTTACTTTACTATGACTGAAAACTGGTCCTATACATTTACTTTACTATGATTGAAAACTGGTCCTGTACGCTTACTTTACTATGGTTCAAAACTGGTCCTGTACATTTACTATACGGTGGTTTCTTCTTCTTCTGCTGCGTTCATCCGGAGTTTTTTTGTTTTCCGGACGTGATTGCGTTGTGCCTGTTTACAGCAGAGCTGCGTTCTTGCGCCGTTAGGCCGACACATCCGACTTCTGCGGGCATTTGTTGACCGGGTTAACCTTCCCGGGGATATCTGACAGTTTAAAAACCAAGCACAATAATCTTCACCATGCTGGTGGAAAGTCTGTCAGTCTTTACGGTGGTTTATGCTGGTCCTGCACATTTACTTTACTGTGGTTCTGGCATATACAGACTGAAGACCTAACTTGCGTTATTGAATTAACGCACTGAATTTAAAGCCTTCTTGTGTGTTCTTCTTGAATGGAGGAGGGGTAAGAGGAGAGGGGCGAGACGGAACTGAAACACTGATAATGGTATCAGTGTGCAATTAAAGCGGCCTTTTGCAAAACACCGACACAAGTTAACTTGATGAACTATTTCTATTGTTGGAGGTGGGCGTGGCTGTGAGGTTGAATGCTATCAAAGTGTCTCTTCAGACAGCGTAGGGGGTTCGTTCCACACGTTGGTAATTTGGACTGAAACGTTGACTTCTCGTTCAGAGAGCCACGGCAAACTATTTAACGTAACATTGCATAGTAATCACAAATAGCCACTAGAGGCTGGTTGACAGTATACGAGATAGAGGACTGTGGATAGACATTATCATAAAAAGCCACACGGCATTGACTGTAAGAAGAAGACCCGACTATTCTATTTCATTAGTTTTAAGCTCATTGAGATATGTTTATTCTTCCTATGTATACACATCTGCTTGAGGAATCCATTACCATCTCACAACCGGTACGGTGGTATTTGCTAAAGGATTATCTTTCTTGTATATTTATCTGGGTGTCCAATTGTCCCCATTTCCCTAATATTTATCTTCTTATTCTTGCATTATTCAATCCAGTGTTCCAAGTCTTCCGAGTTGAAACAAGTAAACATTTATGAACACAGTCATACAGACATTTTCCTGAAAAGAACAAATAGAGGTTCTCATCTTACAGACTGCGACGTTCCTGTTAGAGAAGCACAACGAGAAACTCATTCATCAGCTGCTGTCTGCAGGTAATAACGAATAATTATGTGATTTTCTCATTTCTCTTAAGTTGGAACATTCACGTGAAATCCATTCCCACTTGCTACCGTTCACAATCCCTACTGGACCGGTTCCACAATTAACTCGCTCAATCATATAACGCCATATCACGTGGCCTTGGAGTGGTAATCAGATCAATTGCCGTCTTGGCATGAAACGCCGGTTGTGCTGAATCTCCAGGATTTTCCTCTCTTGCCATTAATGCAGTCTAACGTCTTCGTTCATTGCTGTTATATTGCTGTTATAGTCCCGTTTAAAGTGGTGTTTACCGTTGCACTTTTCATTCTAATATAATATTATTAACTGATTCAGTGACAAGCAAAAAGACGGTTTAGATCTAGCATGGTACACAATCAAATCAACAAGTATTATAATGTAAATGTCCGTTCATTGAGGCTTGAAACAAATATATATATATATATATATATATATATATATATATACACAGTGGAACCTCGCTTGACGAGCATAATTCGTTCCAGAACCTTACTCGTAAGGCGAAACACTCGTTAAGCGAAGCAGTTTTTCCCATACAAATTAATGTAAAATACGAAAATGCATTTCATACCGAAAAAAAAAATAAAAATACTCAGAATATTTTGTATAACGTTTATTCAAAGAAAATTATATATATATATATATATATATATATATATATATATATATATATATATATATATATATATATATATATATATATATATATATATTCGCGGAATGAACGAACCTGGAATGAGAATTCGATTTGTAGAAAAACAAAAATATTAATATACAATTGATAATACATACCTAATTCATTTCTACTAGAAAGCTGTCTAGAGAAATTTGTTTTTGCCGACGCTTCAGAATTTGGTGGAAATGCGACATAGCATTATCATTAAATAAATTAGTAGCTCTCATAACCACTGCCTTATTAGGGTGATGGTTCTCAATGTACGATGCAACAGTTTCCTCTGCTTTCAGCATTTCTCTTATTGCGCCAGAAGATTGTTGGTTTGCTGTTACCTTCTCATCCTCCTCGGACAAACTCTCCTCCAAAACTTATTGCTGTGAAACACAATGTAATTCCATAAGCTCTTCGGATGTCAGTTCTTGGCTTATGCTCTTCCACAAGCTCATCGATATCTTTGTTATCCACCTCCAGTCCCATAATCTTGGTCAAAGACACAATCTCGTTGACTGCACAGTTACTGTCTCAAACCCCTCAAAGTCACATTCGACAACGCTCTCCGGCCAAAGCTTCTTCCAAGCAGAAGTGAGGGTTCTCTTGGTAACCCCTTCCCACGCCTTTTCGATCATCTTGAGGCAGGCAACGATGTGGAAGTGATATTTCCAAAACTCTCTGAGAGTGAGATTGGTCCCTTCAGTCACCTCAAATAAACGCTCGAAGAGCGCTTTAGTGTAGAGCTTCTTAAAGTTAGAAATAACCTGCTGGTCCATAGGCTGGAGTAACAGAGTAGTGTTGGGAGGCAGAAACTGGATCTTGATGAATTTAAATTCTTCAAGACGGTCATCTTGCTCTCTGTTGCAGGCGCAAAATCCGGGACTTCCCCTCCCCGCGTCACTCATTATGCGAAACGTCGCTCGTTCAGCGAGTCATATTTTTACAATTTATTTTGCTCGTTATGCGAATTACTCGTTATGCGAGGTGCTCATTAAGCGAGGTTCCACAGTGTGTTTGTGTGTGTGTGTGTGACATGACGATATATCGTCCTTCGCTACAACTGGGGGAGGGGGGGGGGGTACATTTGGTGATATATTATCCTTCGGCACTGAATCAATTAATGGGGTATTATTTCATTCATAATCATGTGCTATGCCGATAAGCGTAGACAGTCATAATTCGCCATCTTACGCGATCACCAGAGTTGTGGATCAGCTCAATGTTTTGTCTCGACCATACAACGTGACCAAGCCATCAGGGTATTTACTTCTCTGCCTTCCCCTTGTTCTCTTCCCCTCCATCATGCCAGTTGCCATCAAGTTCTCCAATTTATTTCGTCTCATAACGTGGCCAAACAATTTTGACTGTATACGTCTAATTTCTCTCATCAGTGTACAATTTTAATTTGTTTATGCAGGATTTGGTCATTGGCTTTTTTATCTGTCCATGATATTCTTTGCATCTTCCTCAGAAACCACATTTCCACAGCCATCAGATGTTTTTCAGTTAGTTAGTTAGTTAGTTAGTCGCAGTTCCAACTTCACAGCAACGGGTCGTCCCCATTATGCTCCGTTCCTGTGCCAGTGAATATCATACAAAACGCTCCCCACCGCCCAATGTGAAAAGTGGAAAAGACTTGAGTCTCGACAAACATCAGCCCGCACAGATGCACTGTGCTTAATGCCGCCGCCAGAATGTCAACACAATAGTCCCCCACAAAACACCCAGTTCATTTCTGATGGAATCTGCAGCCATTTTCCCATCTGGATGTTTCCTAGATGTTCACCCACACAGTCCACGAAATACAGTTCATCGTCGATGACAGTGGCAGTCAACCAGAAGCCCAGCAGCCACGCATTTCTGCATAAGGCAAAAACCGGTCAACTCTGGGACATAGCCATCTGCCTTCACTCCGAGCATGCAGTCACGTTCCAAAAACCTCGGGCAGATTCAAAAGCACTTCACACGAAACTCACAGCTCACAGTGTCGCGCCACGCACTCATTCAGTAGCAGGGCGACGGAACCATCAATGATGATGTTTTTCAGTTTGTCTGCTCATTGTCCACGCGTCACATCTATACAAAAGTACAGGTTCTATGTGGCACTGCAACACTCTTTCTCTCGTTGTAACTGACATCTTTGTATTGGTCAGTATGTTTTTCACCTTGCAAATTATTATTTACGAACAGCAATTAAACGCGGGGGTTTTGGGGGGGGGGGGGGGGGCAGGGTTGTTATAAAGCAATAATGTTATTGTCAGTTCCTAGGAAAATAGTAGGAAGATTCACTCAGGAGAGATTAAGTTATGCCATTGACAAACCGTTCTGTTCCAGACACAAAATCAGATGCTGAATAAATTTAACAAACTGGGGGGGAGAGAGCATAACAATGTGATCTAAAGATGATAGCTGAAAGACAGTGTTAATGAGAATAAATCAAGAAAATGATAACCCAATCTCCCTTTGTAAAGTCTCACTTCATAGGGTGGAATCATCCACCACTTTAGGTAGCATTGTAAGCACAGATGAGGAAATATGTTCATATATTCAAATAATACTACAAAAGGCAAGATGGGCTCGCATAACACAGTGAAATGTATGGAAGACAAAAGATATTAAACGTAGCAGACACTTAGAATATTTACTTATAAACTTAAATCAATAATAAAAAAAAACTGTCATCTTCTGCCTAAAGTATCTTGCGGTGTAGGACCGGGGGGGGGGGGGGTGGGGGGAGGAGTATGGGAGGGGGGGCCTTGAGCTTGAGGAATTAAGGCCATCTGGCTAGTGCAGTCGCCGCGAACTATGCAGGTTAGGGTTTTCTTTTTTCCCCCGACCGAGAAAAATTCGCACCTTACTGAGGATTGAACCCGGGTCTCCCGAGGGAGAACCCGGTACAAACGAGAGAGAGAGAGAGAGAGAGAGAGAGAGAGAGAGAGAGAGAGAGAGAGAGAAAGAGACAGAGACAGAGAGAGACAGATAGAGACACAGAGAGAGAGAGAACCGAACCACATGACAAACGAAATAAAGAGAGAGAGAGAGTGCCAGACAGAGAGAGAGAGATAGATAGATAGATAGAGAGAGAGAGAGAGAGAGAGAGAGAGAGAGAGAGAGAGAGAGAGAGAGAGAGAGAGAGAGAGAGAGAGAACAAACGAACGAGCATTATTTTCAAAGGGTTAAGAATTTGGCACGCAGGCCCGTCTAACATTCTGAGAGAGAGAGAGAGAGAGAGAGAGAGAGAGAGAGAGAGAGAGAGAGAGAGAGAGAGAGAGAGAGAGAATCAGAGAAAAAGATGAATAATATGGAGAAGACTTGTAGGGAGCTGCAGCAGATAGCCAAAGACAGGTCGGCTTGGCGTGAATTGGTTAAGTGCCCGTCTACCTGTAGGGTATACAAAGGCAGAAGAAGATTAAATAACTAGAGGTGTCTCGTTATCTTAGTACCGCGCTTGCTGAACAAGTTAGCGATCCACAGTAGGCGGTGATCAATCCCCAGCAGTGACAGGATTATGTGTTTTTTACCGTCCAAAAGGGCTATGAGGTCGACCCGGCCTAATTAAATAGGTACATACTCAATTCGCCTAATGAGATTAACAGGGGTCCTATCCTGTTTTGCTTATTGTAATCTCATCTGTTGTGTAATTGTTTTTGTGACAGTTGAAATCTTTTCCTCTCTCCGAAATCGTTCACATAATAAATTAGCTTTAAAAAGATACTTTGTCTGACTTCATGAAAGCATATTCTTCGTTGTACTTGTGGCCTTTGTTTATGTCTAATACTAATGTTCCTCAATGCCCTGCTGTCAAACTGTCCAGCATCCCCCCACTCGGTCTCCCTCTACCCCTGTTCCCCTCCAACCTTCCTGTTGTCACAACACATTCCAGCTTTTCCCCTTTCATGATATATCCACAGAATGTGGACTATTTTCCTCCGATGCCAGCAACCAGCTCTCCTTGTAAGCCAACTTCCCTCCACATATATCCACTGCTCTCTCCACACGGCCACGGTGCTCTCACCACTCCTCTATATATCCACATCTTCCCAGCCTCCACACAATTCTCCATCCGCCTGCCCACTTTTGTTTTCCATTCGATTTCATCATTACCCAGTTCAACCTCAAGGAGAAGTTACAGTTAGGGTCTCTCACCGGCTCAGAATGATAGTCCTGTGACTAGTCAGCCGCCAAAGCAGCTGCCCATGGTTTTACCCTCACAGTCCTATTACTCCGAAGGTTATTGATGTCCATATGGGGTAATGGACGCTATTCATGACTCGCTTTCATACACAACGACGCGCCCAGTATAGATTCCCTCCTCACCCCGACCGACGAAGACACACCGCAGAAATTACTTCTCCTCCCGTGAAATGCGATCATCGCTTTGGCTACCTTACATTCTTTTTTTCTTTTTTTTCGCGTTTCCATCCTGTTTCAGGATATTGCGGTCAACACCAGCATCTTTCAGCTGTATGTTGATTCCTAGGCTAGATTACGCTCATCAGCACGCCACGACTTTCTGAGCGACCGGCTCCATACTCTCATAAGTCACTTTTGCGATTCGAACCACTGCTAATTCTCGTCGCGTCACGTGACGAGAGTATTCGGGGTTAGCGGAGAAAGCTGCTAACTCCTCGGCCATGGAGCCGGCTACCTTACATTCAACTTCCCTAATACATTCTCCTGAAAAAAACATATGATGGCTGTGGAAATGTGGTTTCTGAGGAGAATACCATAGACAGACAGAAAGACAAATGACCAAGTCCTACAAGAAACAAATGAAAATCGTAAACTGATTAGAGGAATTAGACGTAGACTTTCGCAGTGTTTTGGTCACGTTATCCGTTATGAGAAGAAATAAATTGGAGAACTTGGGGACAACTGGCAAGATCGAGGGAAAGAGAACAAGGGGAAGACAGAAAAGTAAATACCTGGATGGCTTCGCCACGTGGCATGGTTGAGACAAGAACATTGAGTTGATATACGACTTTGGTGATCGAGTGAGATGACGAAAAGTGACCGCCCACGCTTATCGGCGTGGCATATGATGATGATGAATACATCCTCCATCTGTAGTTACCAAAGCACTCACATAATATATTATATCACATTCCCTCAATTTGTAAACATGTGCATTTAATAAATGTTTTAAACCAGTGTTTCTGATATCTCCAATATAATCATCATCATAATCATATTGCTAGCACTATGCTAGGATAACATTTTTGAAACCATCTGAATTACATACAATCAGGGCTGAGAAACCAGACTGAACGTGGTGGACATTTTTAATTTTTAGGTTTTTCTTAGATCGGACCTTTTTGAGTTATTGAGTCTCTCTCTCTCTCTCTCTCTCTCTCTCTCTCTCTCTCTCTCTCTCTCTCTCTCTCTCTCTCTCTCTCTCTCTCTCTCTCTCTTTTTCTCTCTCTCTCTCTTTCTCTCTCTCTCTCTCTCGCACTCTCTTGGTGTCACTGTTTCGCTCGCTCTGTCTCTCTCGCTCTCTCTTTCAATGCCTCTCTCTCTCATACCCTCACACACACAAACCGCGGGTCGCGGTGGCACAGTGGTTGTCGTGTCCTCCTTTAAAGTGTCGTCCCTGGAGTGAGGAGATCCGACACCCACATTATAATATTTTTTTCCTTCTCAATGTTCTGGAGAATCCACCAGCTTCCGTCCAACACACTCCACCAGCCTATGGACACCTTTTCCTATCACTCTCTCACTGTCGTACTATGCCCCCTTCTCATACTTCCCCAACGCAACATACTCAACAACTCTTGCTTCTAGAAATTAATAAAGAGTAATTTATTAAAATAAAAGTGTAACGTATATGAGACGTGTATGCGAAGAAAATGTGTGACGTGTTCTATAAAGTGTGTAGACTCTGTCTCTCAGACATCAACTCAGTCAGCTGATCACAGCAAAGATAGACCACAGCACGTTACGTCAGAACAAGTACGTCTCACCCGTTGCCGGAACCATCTTGCCGGATAATGCTTTGCCTCTGTAGACCTCTGGTAATCCAATTTCATGAACATCCGAAATAGACACCGGTGGTATTAACAGTTAATCATGGACCGGTTGCGCTCTACCCAATGTCCGTTCCTAATGTTCCTAAACAAACTGCACAAGTCTTTTGTAGTGTGTACACAGATTAATGTTAATTGTTACTGTACTGGATCCTCCCTCGTGTCTATCTAGCCTCAAGTATCAAGTCTTGTGTTCTATTACACGAGATTATATCACACTATGTAATTATTAGACTTAATGTTTTCAGTTCGTTACTACTGTCTGATGCTGTGTGGTGCATCAGTACGCATCACTCTCTTTGGTGAATCAACTTCCTTCTGTATGCAACGTTCTGTATGCAACTTTATTGATTCTTGAACTGGTGTTCTTCCTAATGGGTTTTTTAATTCTTTCCCAAAACTTGTAGAGTTTCCTTGGATCTGGTAGGGAACCTAGGATAGAAACAACACATCTGGTGATAGTACTAGTCACTGATCCTTTCGGCTGAGTGTAAGCCTATCACCTTGCTTAATGATCTTTAGCTAACTAGAATTAGTCATAGAGCAGATTAGCTACCCACCTAGAGTCGAATCAGGCTATGACAAAGAGAGACCCATACCGAGTGCAAAACCCCAGCGGGCAATTCCCCCATCTCCTAATTATCCATCAGTACTCTATTCTTAACTAGCAGAGCTAATATCACTATTCTACTCTAACTAGTTTCCACTAACAGTGCTAATCATCACACTATAGTTTAACAAGGCTACAGTCTATATTAATTAGAACTAATAGACTATATTGACTACCTTATGTAAAAACCGCCTCATTCCCGGGATGGCTACTACACTTTGCCATAACGGCACATGCTAGTTAATGTTAAATTAATCTAACACTGTAGAGCTCTCCCACAAACACGTCCATCCTAATCCACGGTTCTTGGTCAACTCCCCATCTCCAATCATGGTTTTCTGGCAAACCCCTAAAATTGGTCACGTGATATGGGTGACGTCCTGCAGGTGTTATTTGCGCATATCATCCATTGTCAGGAAACTATTTTCCTGGCTTAAGTCCTGTCAAAGTTGTCAGTAATAGTTTAGATTCTCAAAACAAGCCAGCGAGTTGCTGTCGAGTTCCAACAAAGAGTTTTCCTCAACAAGCTGTCAGTAGCAATCTGCCCCTCTGAGTGATGTCCGGAAACTATATGACATATGGACTGTTTACTTCCTTGCTGAGTACTTCCGTTTTCCATCTGACTTGTCAAAACGATGTATGATTCAGCGCACTCACTTCCTCCTCACTCACCACCAAATGTGTATATGGGCTGACCCCACGGCTTCCATTTGTATTCAAATGTTGACAACCTTGTCAAGGCGATGTCGGGATTCGGCTCCCGCACTTCCGACAGTGGCCAATCCGTCAACCAGATGTACAAGTACAACTGTTATTTCTGCCCGACCTGTTTTGGAAACACGTGTAGCCACAACTATGAATGTTTTCTCTGTATTCGTTGAAACCCTTGTTGCTTAGCAGATAGTCCGGTTAATCAAAAAATCCTCCCTAACAATCAGCTGGGTAAACGCACGGTTTCATTTTGTGACATAGGCCCCCTCTTAAGAGAGTAGTCCATCTCACTCTTCTCCACCGTGAGTTTAATCCAGATGATTCATTCTTCTTCTTCAGGAGCTGGGTGTCTTGATAAGAAATCCGCTCCAACATTTTCCTTCCCAGGAATGTACTCCACTGTGAAGTTATATGGTTGAAGTAACAACGACCACCGCATCAAACGGGCGTTGAGCTTCTGAGAAGTAGCCAGGAACATCAGGGGCTGATGATCCGACTGGACCCGAAACTTAACTCCATACAAATATGGCTGAAATTTTTGCACTGCCCATACTAGGGACAAGCACTCTCTCTCGACAGTTGAATAATTCCTCTCCGCCTGTAGAAGTTTCTTACTTGCGTATGCCACAGGTTTCAAAACCGAAGCATCGTCTTTTCCTTCCTGTAACAAAGCGGCTCCAATTCCAATCGCACTCGCATCTGTTCTCAACACAAATTGTTTGGAAAGGTCAGGGAGCTGTAATACAGGTTTACTGACCAAGGCCTCCTTTAACTGACTATAGGCATTCTCACATTCTGGTGTCCAAATGATTTGGTCCGGGAATCCCTTTTTCAAGGTTTCCGTCAACGGAGCTCCCAGTTCAGTGAAATGTGGGATAAATTTGTGGTAGAACCCACACAACGAGAGAAAAGATCGCACATCCTTCTTCGTTTTTGGCCTTGGTGCATTTCTGATTTTCTCCAGGTTCTTCTCTTCTGGAACAATGTGTCCTGGAGTGATGGTGTGACCTAGAAATTCCAGAGTCTGGTAACCAATCATGCACTTGGTTGGACGAGCGGTAAGCCCTGCTTCCTTGAGCCTATTAAACACTCTCTCCAAGGATTGTAAGTGGTCATCCAAGCTGTCACTGGAAATCAGAATATCATCCATGAATGAGATGATGGACGGATCCTGTAACGGATCTAGTAAAGTCCTCATCATGCGTGTAAACACACTAGGTGCATTACTGAGTCCAAAGGGCATGACCTTGAATTCGTAGTGTCCACTGGGTGTACTGAAAGCTAACAGTGGTCGAATCTCCGGTTTGACTGGTATCTGATAGTACCCCCGACTCAGATCCACCTTTGAAAAGTACCGAGCCTTATGGAGCCTAGCGAATAACTGAGTTGGATTCGGCAAAGGTTCCACCTGAAACTGTGTATGACTGTTCAGAAGTCGGTAATCTATACACAACCTGTGTTCTCCACTTGGTTTGCGTAACAAAACTACCCCCGCATTGTATGGGGATGTGGATGGTGCAATCACGTCATCCTACAGCAGTTTTTGTATTTCCTCCTCCAGGGCCTTTTCTTTAGAGAATGGCACTGGGTAAACCTTTTGGCGAACAGGCTCCTGTGTGGTCAAAGTCATCTCGAACTCAACCAACCTCGTTCGTCCTGGTTTATCAGTCAGTATCTCCTTATGAGACTTGAGAACCTGGGTTATCCTTTCCCTCTCCTGGGAGGTCAGATCAGGGTTCACTTTCACATCCCTATAGGTTTCCTGGTGTACCAAGGGATATTCCCTGCCCTCGCTGGTTCCCACTTCCGTCTCCATTGCAACTGCCATTGCCATGAGGTGCGCTGCCTTGTCTCCGGGTCTCTCTTCGTATTTCCGCAAGAGATTGATATGGAAAATCTTCGACTTTCCCCGGATCCGGATTTGATAGTTGGTTCTGGATATCACCCTTTCCACGGGAAATGGTCCTTGCCAACCTATCTCCAGTTTGTTGTTTCCCGTTGGGAGTAGCAACAAGACTTTATCTCCCACCTCTAGAGATCTTTCTTTAGACCTACGGTTGTAGTAAGCCGCATGTCTTTTCCTGGCCTTTTTCAAGTTTTGATTTGCCAGAGTCCATCCCTTGTGGAGTTTTTCTTTCAGTTCCTCCACGTATTGATAGGATGAGATCACTTCTTCTGACGTCCCCTCTTCAGTCCAACTCCTCAACATGGCTTCCAACGGTCCTTTGATTGGACGACCAAACAGCAACGTAGCGGGTGGTAGTCCTGTTGAGCCATGAGGAACTTCCCGATAGACAAAGAGTGCTGCTGGGATATATTCATCCCACCTATCAGGTTTTTCCTGCGCTAATTTCCTGAGCATTGTCATCAACGTGCCGTTGAAACGCTCTACTTGTCCATTGGCTTGAGGGTGGTAAGGGCTGGTATGTATGTGGTTAGAGTGAAACACCCTAAATACCTCCTCCATGAGTTTTCCACAAAACTGAGATCCATTGTCCGTCAGAATTTGATCCGGAAAGCCTAATCTGGTAAAGGCCTCCATCAGTGCGTCCGCCACTCTTTTCGAGTCAATCGTGGTCAACGGTATGGCTTCACCCCACATTGTACAGCAATCCACCATTGTGAGTATATACATGTTCCTCTTCCTAGTCCTGGGAAGTGGACCCACGATATCGATGGCTACCCTCTCGAAAGGAGAGTTCATGATGGGCATCTCACCCAACACCACCGGTGCTGTCCAGTGTTTCGGTGCCACCCTCTGGCACTCAGGGCAGGACTTCACATACCGACGCACATCATCTGTCATTCCCGGCCAATAGTAGTGGCAGGAAATCCGCTGCGTGGTGGCGGCAATACCCATGTGTCCACTAAAGGAGATGGTATGCCCCATATGAAGAATCTGGGACCGGTGAGCTTTCGGGACGACCAACTGACCGTATAGGTTGTCTCCCCTTCCTGCTCTCCTGTAGAGTATCCTATTCTTCATGTAGTACTGCCCCCGTCCTGGTGGATCAGCACTTTTCTGCAGCTTTCTGTAGCAAGGACGTAAAGTATCATCCTCACTCTGGGCAGTTCGTAGCTCCCCCGGCATTGGGTTAGTCACAATTGCGTCTGCCTCTTCCGTTTTCGTCTGAGAGCGAGTCTGCATTGCTCCCATATGGATTGGCTCCCTGGGCATTCCCAGAAAGACATACCGGCAACCTAGGATGACTGGAAAAATGGGATCGGTCAATACAGCGGCCTTGATGGTGCCGGTGACGTACCTTGACCGAATCTCCACATTAGCAATGGGCAACTTCATGGTTACAGCACTCTTCTGTGCAGGCTGTATGTCCAATGTTTCACCTGTGAATTGTTCTGGATGTACCAGATCCGCAGAAATCACGGCCTCCCCGTCCAGTCCTGTGTCGTATAAACACTCCACTTGACGACCGTTAACCTCTACCAATTCCACTACAGGTGGTTTTTCCTGGTCTGGAGTCTCTTCCTCGGCCTCGACCTGTTCGGTGGGCTCCACCTTAGGTTTCCCTGAGCACACGACGAATTGAGTGTCTCCTGACTTTCCCCTGCAGTCAATAGCATTGTGCGTGTTTGACTTGCATTGGTTGCACCATTTCCCTGTCCTAGATTTTATATTGTCGGACTTGAGTGAGCTCTCCTGGTGGCGAGCTTCCTTGTTGACCTTGGCATTTTCTGTGACAACCTCCTTGGAAGTCACGTGACATGCTGCAAAGTGAGGGTTCTTAGCCTTCGATTTGCAGTCCCTCGTATTGTGAGAGGGTGACTTACAAATTGAACACCACTTCTCCGACCACGGTCGTTTAGGTGTAGAGCTTGAAGTGCTCTTGCTTCCCTCCTTCTTCTTCTCTGAACTATCCTCTGATTTTTGCACATAAGGTTCCCACTTTTTTGTTCCTGAGTTTTTGGTTTTCTTCTTTTCATGTTTCTCTTGACTTTTGGTGTTGGTGGAAAGGTTTTCCCCTGCCTCCCCATGTACCTCGACGAACCGTTCTGCTAATTTCGTCACGAGGTCAATACGTTCCGCTCCTTGTTCTCCCAGGAACGTCCTGAGAGGTTTAGACATTTGCTTCTTCAGCTGGTCGACCACCATGAGCTCTTCCAGACTCTCATAGTCATGTGCAAACCCAGCCAAATCCATCCACTTGTGGAGATAAGATTTTAGACGCAAACTGTAGGCGGCAAACAACTCCCCTGGTTCTCGTTTCGCTGCTCGAAATTTTTTCCGGTAGGTATGTGACGTAACCTCGAATCGTTTCAGCAGAGCCGTCTTTAACTCGTCATAATTGTTCTCATGTCCTGGTGGCAGGCGAGTATAAACCTCGTAACCGGTCCCGCGTAATCCCTGGGATAGCTTAAGATTCCATTTGTTACGCTCCAGACCCATAGCAACTGACATAGCCTCGAAGCGTTGAAGGTATTGGTCAATCTTCTCTTTGTCCTCCTCGTAGACCGCTAAAGGAAACTTCATGGCATGGTACCCATGTCCACCTACTGGTGTTGAGCCTGGGATGGAGGAACCTCCAACTGCTCCCTCAGTTTCTCCATTAGATTGACTCTTGAGCTCGAGTTCCCGCATCCGGTACTCGTGCTCCCTCTTCTGTGCTTCCTGTTCAGCTTCTAATTTCCTAGCTGCTTGTTCAGCTTCAAATTTCCTAGCTGCTTGCTCAGCTTCCAATTTCCTAGCTGCTTGCTCAGCTTCCAATTTCTTAGCTGCTTGTTCCAACTCCATCCTTCTCAATTCCAACTCGGCCTTTCGATCATCCCTTTCTGCTTGACGATACTCTCTCTCCACTTCCTGTATGTAATCCGTTAGAGAAGACCCAGACAGTCCCATGTCTTCCCCCTTTGCCCTTAATTCTAACGTGGTAAGTTTAGGGGTGGCCATTATACAGAGAGGTAAGCTAGCAGGTCGAGTACAATATAACTGCAAATTACTATACGGATATATGAACAAGTACTATAAATCTAGATATTACACACACAGCACATTCACTCAGTGACAAGAGTAGAATCAGGACCACAGACCTATGCAGACGTGTGAAGTGTGAACAGGTAAGATATTAATTAGTCCTAACCCCTATCCACATTCACTCTAGCTGGATTCTCCAAAATGATATCTCCCTCTTATAACTAAGGATCCCGTGTCAAAAGACCCCGTTGTCAGAAGATCCCCCTGTCAAACGTTCCTGTATGCAGGAGATCTCGCTGTCCAAGGATTCCGTTTACGGGAGATCCCGCTGTCCAAGGATTCCGTTTATGAGAGATCCCGCTGTCCAAGGATTCCGTTTATGAGAGATCCCGCTGTCCAAGGATCCCGGACGAGCCCCCAACAATGTCGTGTCCTCCTTTAAAGTGTCGTCCCTGGAGTGAGGAGATCCGACACCCACATTATAATATTTTTTTCCTTCTCAATGTTCTGGAGAATCCACCAGCTTCCGTCCAACACACTCCACCAGCCTATGGACACCTTTTCCTATCACTCTCTCACTGTCGTACTATGCCCCCTTCTCATACTTCCCCAACGCAACATACTCAACAACTCTTGCTTCTAGAAATTAATAAAGAGTAATTTATTAAAATAAAAGTGTAACGTATATGAGACGTGTATGCGAAGAAAATGTGTGACGTGTTCTATAAAGTGTGTAGACTCTGTCTCTCAGACATCAACTCAGTCAGCTGATCACAGCAAAGATAGACCACAGCACGTTACGTCAGAACAAGTACGTCTCACCCGTTGCCGGAACCATCTTGCCGGATAATGCTTTGCCTCTGTAGACCTCTGGTAATCCAATTTCATGAACATCCGAAATAGACACCGGTGGTATTAACAGTTAATCATGGACCGGTTGCGCTCTACCCAATGTCCGTTCCTAATGTTCCTAAACAAACTGCACAAGTCTTTTGTAGTGTGTACACAGATTAATGTTAATTGTTACTGTACTGGATCCTCCCTCGTGTCTATCTAGCCTCAAGTATCAAGTCTTGTGTTCTATTACACGAGATTATATCACACTATGTAATTATTAGACTTAATGTTTTCAGTTCGTTACTACTGTCTGATGCTGTGTGGTGCATCAGTACGCATCACTCTCTTTGGTGAATCAACTTCCTTCTGTATGCAACGTTCTGTATGCAACTTTATTGATTCTTGAACTGGTGTTCTTCCTAATGGGTTTTTTAATTCTTTCCCAAAACTTGTAGAGTTTCCTTGGATCTGGTAGGGAACCTAGGATAGAAACAACACATCTGGTGATAGTACTAGTCACTGATCCTTTCGGCTGAGTGTAAGCCTATCACCTTGCTTAATGATCTTTAGCTAACTAGAATTAGTCATAGAGCAGATTAGCTACCCACCTAGAGTCGAATCAGGCTATGACAAAGAGAGACCCATACCGAGTGCAAAACCCCAGCGGGCAATTCCCCCATCTCCTAATTATCCATCAGTACTCTATTCTTAACTAGCAGAGCTAATATCACTATTCTACTCTAACTAGTTTCCACTAACAGTGCTAATCATCACACTATAGTTTAACAAGGCTACAGTCTATATTAATTAGAACTAATAGACTATATTGACTACCTTATGTAAAAACCGCCTCATTCCCGGGATGGCTACTACACTTTGCCATAACGGCACATGCTAGTTAATGTTAAATTAATCTAACACTGTAGAGCTCTCCCACAAACACGTCCATCCTAATCCACGGTTCTTGGTCAACTCCCCATCTCCAATCATGGTTTTCTGGCAAACCCCTAAAATTGGTCACGTGATATGGGTGACGTCCTGCAGGTGTTATTTGCGCATATCATCCATTGTCAGGAAACTATTTTCCTGGCTTAAGTCCTGTCAAAGTTGTCAGTAATAGTTTAGATTCTCAAAACAAGCCAGCGAGTTGCTGTCGAGTTCCAACAAAGAGTTTTCCTCAACAAGCTGTCAGTAGCAATCTGCCCCTCTGAGTGATGTCCGGAAACTATATGACATATGGACTGTTTACTTCCTTGCTGAGTACTTCCGTTTTCCATCTGACTTGTCAAAACGATGTATGATTCAGCGCACTCACTTCCTCCTCACTCACCACCAAATGTGTATATGGGCTGACCCCACGGCTTCCATTTGTATTCAAATGTTGACAACCTTGTCAAGGCGATGTCGGGATTCGGCTCCCGCACTTCCGACAGTGGCCAATCCGTCAACCAGATGTACAAGTACAACTGTTATTTCTGCCCGACCTGTTTTGGAAACACGTGTAGCCACAACTATGAATGTTTTCTCTGTATTCGTTGAAACCCTTGTTGCTTAGCAGATAGTCCGGTTAATCAAAAAATCCTCCCTAACAATCAGCTGGGTAAACGCACGGTTTCATTTTGTGACAGTGGTTAGTTCGCTTTTAGTAAAGACTGTACCCCAGGTTCAATCACCATCAAAGGCAGACATTCGTTTTTCTAATGAGTACAAGTATGGGCAAACCCAACCTCATAATAACGGGAACCAGACATTATTCAAAAATGTCTGGATGGATCACGTGAGAAAAAAGAGTTCTTAAAAGTTATATTGGGTCAATCCTGATGTATGGAAGCGAATCATGAGTAATTAACAGACAAGTGAGGAATAATGTGGAGGCTGCGGAGATGGGTTTTATAGAAGAATCGTGAGAACACCGTGGGTGGATGATGTGATCTTTGTTATTAATGGAACGATAATAATAACACTACAGTCTCCTTTTTCTTTTTACAATCCATGCCGTGTTTCGTTGGCGATCATATCTATCCACAGCTTTTTGTCTCTTGTGCTGCCAGTCATATGTGATATCTACGTTCCTCCATGGTATGATGTCAAACTGTTCAGCATCTTCTCTCTTAGTCTCCCTCTGCCTCTCTTTCCCTCGAACATTCCCGTCGTGACTATATACTTTCTCCTTCATGACACACCCAAAGAATATTGACCGTCTTATTTTAATGCGATTAATCATCTCTCTTTGTGAGTTAACTTCTTTAAAGATATCTTAATTGCTCTTTTTATCCACCCAGCGTGTTCTCATCATTCATCTATAAAACCACATCTCCACAGCTTTAATATAATTCTGACTTGTTTGCTAATTGTCCACGATTTGCTTCCGCATATCAGGATTGGCTCAATGTATATTTTAGGAACTCTTATACTTACCTCGATTTACAAAGATAACTTGCTGAGATTATTTTTCTTCTTGCGACATGCTGCTTTTGATTAGGATATTCTACTTTTCCAATTCCAATTCCAATTTTGAAAACAAAAATTCCAGATTCGGCCTCGTTCAACGTGCCTCTTCAGCTGTGATTATTGTTGAGGTCCGTGGTTTTTGTGGGTTCATTCGCCCTAATTCTTGTCTTGTGCGCTCTTACGAGTGAATCCTCCCTCGGACTGGTTATGTTGGTTTGTGTCTGTGACGTCAGCTGGGGGTGATCGGTCGGCGGCTATTCTTTGTGCTAGTCTCCTCTTCTTAGTGGTAGTCCTTATCGCCTGGATAGATACGTCTGGCATCGTATTGTGATGCGTAAATCCACATTCCGCGTCGTATTTTCTTTGTCTTTCCCTCTCGAAGTATTTATCCTCCCACTCCTGGTTGGCAGCTTCCTGGTCTTTCTCTTCTTGGCCCCGGTTATCTTCACCTGTGTCGGTGTTGGCTTTTTTCAGGTGGCTGGCGGGATTCTGGTTTTGCCTTGAGTGACTTGGGCATCGTTGCTGGACTACTGGCTTCAGCTTGCTGTTTCTGATTGGTCTGTGGCTTGGCTCCATCCTGTGTCTTTTTGCCTCCTTTTTTGTGAAGTGTCTTGATAAGCTTTTCGATGTTTTCTTGTTGATCTTTATCTTGCGGTTTCTCTGTGTTCTTTTCCGTGTCTTTTGCTAAATTAATCTGGGTTGAATCCCTTTCAGTTCTTAGCAGTTCTCTCTCGGCTTTTATTGCGTGTAAGATCTCTTCATTCTTCTTTGCCGTCTGGGTCATGTACTCCACCTCTTGTTTTATGTTTTTTCTGGATCTCCTTTATTTCAGCAAGCAGCTTTTCATTGGCGCTGGACGGAATGGACGTCAGCTGTGCCTTGACTTGTTTCTTCAACCGGATTATCTGCGTTTGCAGTTAATCTCTTTCAGCTTGTGCTATACCCCTGGCTGTCTCGGCCCTCCTCATTGCTTCCTTGAACGGTGTATTTGTGTTAATTGCGATCTTTAAGGCGTCTCTGTATCGTTGCAGCTACGGACAGCCCAAGTATCTTGCTCCATGCTTGAGCAGGAAGTTGGCGCAATTTCGTTTGTTGTTGGGTGCTCGGAAGTCCGTGTCCAGCTTGGCCAGCGGACATTCCTTGAAGACGTGGTGATCGGCGCAGTACCGGCAGATTTTCCGTCTTACTGCGACATGCTGCTCTGCTGTGGCCGGCCCTCTGACAGGTAGAATCCTCTGCTTCAGGATTTCTTCGTCTGATAGTTCTACTTGGATACACTTGATAACTCACTTGATTGGCGGTGTTTCCGACTCTGGTGTCTTTCTCCTCTCTCTCTGCTTCTCAGTACATTTGTCTGTGGTGGGCTGTCGAACCTCTCCCTCGTGGTAGCTTCAGTAATAGCTGTAGTTTCAGGTTCTTTGATGCAGCTAGCAGGCAGGCTGTCCACGTTCGTCTTCTTGACGGTCTTGTCGGCTCCCACGCTGCACATCTTGGATACCGCGTGTCTTTTGGTGTTCTTGGCACGTGCCATTTCCCCCCGTATCAGGCCTCTTGACTTGTTCAGGTGACTTGTCTTGATAGCGCTAGCAAATGATATATATATATATATATATATATATATATATATATATATATATATATATAATGTATATATATATATATATATATATATATATATATATATATATATATATATATATATATATATATATATAATGAGAAATATTCTACCTTTCACCTATATCCATACACGTATAATGAGAAATGACTGTATGTCCAACGCGTTGTATACAACTGTACAGACAACAAGCGGATAGGATTTACGTCTGTGAAGTAACTCATTTGTATATGCTTTATGTAATTTTGTAAATGTATGTTTGTGAGCTAACGAAGGCTCTAGCCCAGTGTTTCCCAACCTTTTTTGTACCATGCCCCACTTTAGCCTTTCAAAAATTCATATTGCCCCCCTCCCCCGCCCTTAGCCCCCCCCCCCCCCCCCATCCCTCAACATATACATTATTTTTAATATTCAAAAATTGAAATGTTCACTAAAGAAACTTGAATGATAGGTTTTAGGAAGAAAGCACTAGGTAATTATTGAGCAAACACAGTAAGTAAATTTTCAAAACATATAATGGAGGACTGAAATTCAAGTACAAAATAATTTTAATGAAAGATTTTTCTATATTATTTTAATTATTAGTAATTATTTATTATTTAAATTTAGTGAGATCCTTGCGCTTGATGCTTGCTGCAAAGAGATCTTATGTCAGGTTCCAATTTAGTTAACTTCAGTCTCAAGTCTCCCCGTTTTGTTATATTCAGCCGATTTCTTCCATTTTCGAATTGCCCCCCCCCCCCCTTAACAGTCAAATTGCCCCCCTGTGGGGCGTGGGCCCCACGTTGGGAAACACTGCTCTAGCCGCAACATCCATTTTGCCATGAATTATTATTTTGTAGAACAATTTTCCAATGCTGCTTCTCGTTTTCGTGTATTTACTCATTGCACGTACATCCTGGAATAATCACAATTTTCGTATTGCGATACTGTCTAATTTAATCATAACTCTGTGTAATTATGGTTTGCGTCGCGCATACTTTCTCCTTCGTTTTCTTTATGCTCTGCGTGTATGTGTGCTTGTGTTGTGTGTTCCTTCTTGTTACTCTATCTTTATGCTGTGTGTAAGTGTATGTGTTGTGTGTTCCTTCTTGTTACTCTATCTTTATGCTGTGTGTAAGTGTATGTGTTGTGTGTTCCTTCTTGTTACTCTATCTTTATGCTGTGTGTAAGTGTACGTGTTGTGTGTTCCTTCTTGTTACTCTATCTTTATGATGTTTGTAAGTGTACGAGTTGTGTGTTTCGTTCTTGTTACTCTATCTGTATGCTGTGTGTAAGTGTACGTGTTGTGTGTTCCTTCTTGTTACTCTATCTTTATGATGTTTGTAAGTGTACGTGTTGTGTGTTCCTTCTTGTTACTCTATCTTTATACTGTGTGTAAGTGTGCGTGTTGTGTGTTCCTTCTTGTTACTCTATCTTTATCCTGTGTGTAAGTGTATGTGTTGTGTGTTCCTTCTTCTTACTCTATCTTTATGCTGTATGTAAGTGTACGTGTTGTGTGTTCCTTTTTGTTACTCTATCTTTATGCTGTGTATAAGTGTTTGTGTTGTGCTCTTTCTTCTTACTCTGTCTGTATACTGTGTGTAAGTGTATGTGAAGTGTGTTCCTTCTTATTACTCTGTCTGTATACTGTGTGTAAGTGTTAGTGTTGTGTGCTCATTTTTTTTGCTCTATCCTTATACTGCGTGTGTCTTGTATGTATGTTCTTCTTGCTCTATCCGTATTCTGTATCAATGTGTTTGTATCGTGCACACTGTCATCTGACTCTACTCTATCCTTATGTTGTGTATGTCTGCTGTGTTCTTTCTTTTACCTTCACCCTTATTTTGAAATATTTTTCCATCGCATATTTTTCGCCCAGACTGACGACGTTTGATTTGGATTTTCCTTTCTGAGCATCTCTTAAGAGCCCATCGTGCGTCACAGACGTCTTAGCCAAGTATTCTTCTGGGGAAAGACATTTTCCAATTATCAGAGAACCCTTTCTCCTAACCCCACTCGTGGGGCCTCAGAATATGGACCAGTATTTGAGTATGAATGTTGACGAGGATTAGACAAGCAAAATTAGTATTAAAGTATGGTGAGAGATCCATGAGATTGTTGTTTGTCAATAGGCAGGTAAGCGTGCAGGTATGTCAGAAGGTAGGTCAGTTGATAGATAAATTGTCGGTATGTGTATAGGTCGTATAGGTAAGTAAGAATGTAATTGGGTAAGTAGGCAGATAAGACGGTAGGTAGATGTGTAGAGTGGCAAAAATGTAGGTAGGTGAGTAAATAGGTAGTAATGTAGGTATGTGAGAAGGTATGTATGGAAGTAGTAAAGTAAGTAAATATATGACTCTTTTCAATGATTTAATGATACGTCATGTAACTCTTGTTGGACCTGGCAAGCTACTTTAACTTATTTTATAGTATCGTTTCCTTTAAATGAGTAATTGTTTTCACTAGAGGAAGGCGCGTGACGGCAATGTTAAGAAAGCTCGCTCTTAAACCTCCGGTGCGCCGATGACGGCGTCAGGGGTTCTCTCCCTACACCGTTCATTTGGACTTCAACGTTAACCTCTCGTCCTTGACTTGGGGACGTAAATTACATATATCTCAGAAGTCGGAGTAGATGATGACGCCTGATGACGGAAAAGGGGAGTGAGGGTGGGGGTGGAGACATTGGCAAAAGGGATAACTGACCCACACGTAAGAAATCAGTCAAGTGCGGACTACGCTTGAGATCAAAGCGAGTGAACGAATAAAAATCTAAGTAGTTATCATAAGATAACTATTGGCAATGGGGGTTAAAGTAACAGTTCGGATACAGTGGGTTAAGGAAACAATTGTCTGAAAAAAGTCGCTTAAAAGTCGACAGGGGTCGACTTCATTGCACCGGGTTTTATCCCATATGGCTCGGTCTCTTTCCGCAGCACGGAAAGCGTCGCACAAAGCACGAACTCCGTAGCTTTTAGCGACAACCCACAGGAGTCTCAGAAACATTTAACTCGTAAACCAAAGGGCGCGGCCCGGAATCGAACCCACAACCTTCGGAACACGAGTCAAAAGGCTTGACCACTTCGCCACAAAGACACAATTGTCTGAGAAAGGACAAAATAAAAGTGTATCATGCATCATCATGATCGTAGTCGTCGTTGTCATCATCATCATCATCATCATCATCATCATCATCATCATCATCATCATCATCATCATCAAGTTTCTTACCAAGTGGCTTGGGCTCTCATGTTTCTTCACATCTCTCAATCACCAACATAATATATCAATTCATGATGAAAAGCTGTCTACATGTATATCTCTTTCTCCATTACTCATTCATGTTACAAAAATGTGTTCCAGTTTTTCTCCTTTCATAATTTAGCCAAAAATGTTGACTGTCTCTCGCTGATGCTTGTGATAACTTATCTTTGTGTTGAAGTCTGTGACAAAATATTTTGATTATTCACATTGCTTGTTCGGGGTTTTGTCAGTATTCTTCTATTAAACCACAACTTCTAAGCTTCTGCAAAGCAATATTTCTGTGGCTTCAAAGCAATGTTTGATTTTATTTATTGTTGTTGGTTTACTAAATGTCCAGTATGCATAGCCACATGTCGAAACTGAGCATGTAATAATTCATTCTTCTAACCTCTAATTACAAAGGCTTACTGATCAAACACATTTTCCGCTTGTCTTATTCTGGTATTTATCGTTGTGATACAAAATCTATCTGCTGTTATTTTCTTAATTACATACGTGAGTTGCTGTACTAATGCACATTAACAGGGGATGGGTTTTCGTTGACTTGGAATCTTAGACTTACCCAGCCTAAAAGTGACCTGGGAGGTAAAGACGACCAGCTAGATATTGACCACATCACTTATCGAGTATCTATTGGTCTATTAATAATATTGGACTAGCATCATATCCCAAATAGAAGAGGAAGAAGTACTAGAGGAAGAGGAAGAAGAATAAAAAGAAGAAGGAGACGAGGAATAAAAGGTCGAAGAAGAAGGCAAGAAGAAGCTGGTATTTCTGTTAGGTGTGGTGGTTGTGTGTGGTACCAGAACAAAGGGGAAAGGATGCAAGGAGCTTCACCGCAGTTACACGTTTGTTTACTCTGGAGTAGAACAGCAAGAAAGGGCAAGACACGGTGTGGGAATAGTCATCGAACCACGGCTAGCAAGAGGAATACTAGAAATAAAATATATATCAGAAAGAATCATAACAGTGAGAATAAAAGAACAAACAATTACAACATATGTACAAATATACGCACCATGTAATGCAAACAATAATGAGCAGGAATGCGAGGACTTCTACGAAGACATACATGACGTGCTAAATAAAATAGATAAGCAGGACAACATCATAGTTATGGGAGACTTCAATGCAAGACTAGGACATAAGAGAGTGGGCATAGAAAACCATCTGGGAGCATTTGGAGATCAGCAAAATGAAAGGAATGATAACGGAAGTAGACTATTAGAGCTTTGCAGCCAACACGACCTCTATATAACAAACACATTCTATAAACATAAAGATTCACAAGTATACACATGGTATAAATGGAACGATCTAGATACTAAAAGCCAAATTGATTTTATATTAACAAGAAATAACAGAAAGAGAAATATATTAGATGCAAGGGCAGTGCCCAATTTCAGTATAAACACAGATCATAAAGCAGTCGTTGCCACAATAAGAACAATCAGAAGAAGAAAACAAAGAGCAGGAAAATACATGCCATGCGAATCAGTAAACTTAAAAAACCTTAAAGACGAGGCAGTATGGGAAAATTATGAGAAAGAACTAACTGAACTCTTTGAAAAATTACCTACAGAGAGAAAAACACTGGAAGAAGAATGGGAGATGTTCAAATCAAGCATTTTAAATACTGCAAAAATAACATGTGGAACCACGAAAAAACGCAAAACACGGATAAAGAAAATAACAAGTTGGTGGAACGCAGAAGTAAAGAAAGCGGTAAAAGACAAAAAGGAAAAATATAAAAAGTGATTAAAGAGCAAACAGGAATGTGATCGCATAGAATATAAAATAGCGAGAAGACATGTGAATAGAATAGTAAAGAGGGAAAAACAAATAGACTGGGAAGATTATGGAGAAACCCTAAATAAAAACTACAAGGAGGCAATTAGAAACTTCTACAAAAAGATAGGTGCAATGCGAGCCAAAGGAGAACCCTTTGATCCAACTGAAATAATTAACAGCGAAAATGGAGAACCAATAAGTGAACAAAAACAAATCCTAATAAGATGGAAGCAGTATTTCGAACAACTTCTCAACATCCCATCAGATGTTACGGGAATTCAAGAGACCTATACAGATGTCACCGAAGAACTAGAACCAGACATACTAAAAGAAGAAATTATAGAAGCCATCAGATTCGCCCCATTGAACAAATCACCAGGACAGGATGAAATACCAAATGAACTAATTAAAGCAGCAAGAGAAGTAGGAACAGCTTGGCTACATAGACTATTCAATCATGTTTGGGTAGAACAAGAGACACCACGAGATTGGGGAAATGCCATAATTATCCCAATTTGGAAAAAACAAAGGCAGCAAAAGAGACTGCACACAATACAGAGGCATTTCACTGTTGAGTCATACTGGGAAAATATTTTGCAAAATTCTTGAAAAAAGATTACGAACTACTTTAGAACCCCAGCTAAGCGAAACACAACTTGGATTTAAGAAAAACAAAGGATGCACAGATGCAATTTTTGCTCTTAGACAACTTATAGAAAAATCAATCGAATACAATGAAACACTCTACTTAGCCTTTGTCGACCAAGAAAAGGCATTCGATAGAGTAGATAGAAACAAGTTGTGGCAAATCCTTAAACAATATGGAGTGAGTACACATCTAACAAACCTATGTAGAAGTTTATACAACAACAGTGAATGCATGGTGAGAGCAACTGGAGGACACTCAGAACCCTTCACAATAAGATCTGGAGTACGACAAGGTTGTGTCCTGTCCCCTCTCTTGTTCATAACATATATAGACAACATGTAAAGAAACCAGCCAAGCAGAGATAGCAAGAATACCACATGATGAGAACACAGAAGAAGAACCAACTGCAAATCTAACCATTAGAGAACTCCTGTTTGCGGACGACCAAGCACTAATTGCAAAATCAGAAGCTGAATTACAAGACCACATGAATAGTCTAAACGACATGTGTAGGGAACATAACATGAAAATTAGCACAAGCAAAACAGAGGTAATGACTGTAACTAAAGAAGAACAACCAACAACAAGTCACCTAAACGAACATCCTTTGAAACAAGTGAAGACGAGATCGAAAATAGGTGCAATTTAGGCAAATCAACTCATTGGACAAATGGCACCAATACTAAAGAACAAACATGTATCAGTAATTACTAAGAAAGCACTTTACAACACAATCTTCCTACCAACTCTATGCTACCAATGCCAAACCTGGACAATGACAGAAAAAGAGAAAAGAAAAATCACAACAACAGAAATTAGGTTCCTGAGAAGAATACTCAACGTATCAAGAAGAGATAAGATCAGAAATGAAGAAATCAGGACTAAAGTGGGGGTTAAAGCAGCACTAGATTTTATTAGAAAGCAGCAAGTCAAATGGTTCGGCCATGCAAGTAGGTTACCAGTCAACAGCATACCACAACAAGCAATGATGTACAGACCAGATGGAAACAGAGGAAGAGGCCGACCACGTAAACGTTGGACGGAGGGAATAGCAGAGTCCATGTGAATATCGATATATGAAGCCCATAATCGGGCACTCTCACGAAGTTTATACTTCACCTCGACACCGCAAGGTACAAGAGGAACATGATGAGATGAGAGATGAGAGTGGTGGTTGTGATTATGATGATGATGACGACAATGAAGAAGAAGAGGAAGAAAAATAAAAAGAATATATATATATATATATATATATATATATATATATATATATATATATATATATATATATATATATATATATATATTATTTTTATTCTTTCTTCATCTTCTTCTCATTCATAGCTGGACTTTAGGAGCCTGGTGTGTCTTGCCAGATCGAGAAGGCCTGATCATTCGGGGCCACATCGACGGACGGATGTCAGTCGCGGCGATCGGGTAAAACTTTGAGCTATAGCCTACAATGGGTGACTTTGGGACATTCTATTGTGATAATTTGTTCGCGTCTAACGTGAGCCGCGTGGTCAAGTGGTTACACATCCCCCCGTCCTACTCACACGCCAATGATCTGGAGTTCGACCCCAGGTCCAGCTAAGGATATACACTATTGATGAGCTCAAACGAGAGCGAAACTGAAGTCTAGTGCTTCCAACCCGACGTGGACAAGGCCCAAGGTTCGTACCCGAATGCGATCACCAGTGCCAGTAGTGGGTTGTCTTCAAACCTCAAATCCCGAAACAACAAAACAAATATATATATATATATATATATATATATATATATATATATATATATATATATATATATATATATATATATATATATATACACACACACACACACACACACACTGTGGGGGAATCAATAAGTAAGCCACATAGTTATGTGGGATGGCAGGTAAATGTAGTTGATGTTTTCTACAGGTGTCATTAGGTGACAGCAGCATAGAACTTTATGCTTCCGTTCGTCATGTGGCGCTAGGTGTCTCATGCACATGCGCAGCGCATAAACAAAATGGCGACTGTACTTACGGAGTGTTCAACCAATTCAATTCAGTTCAATTCAACTTTATTTTCACAGGGTTACAAATTGGGCACGCAGGCCCGTCTTACATTAGGCCTTACCAAAAACTCATCTTTCACTCATCAATAGTGCATGATACATTCACATAGGAAAAAAACATTGTCAAATGAATGTTGTAAACATAAACAATGCATATTACCATGTTATGAGACACATCACCCACCCACCTACACATCCCCCTCCCACCTACAAAGACCCCCACCAACCCACACACATCCACCACCCACCCACACACAACCTCCACCCACCCATAAACATCCTCCACCCACCCATAAACAGCCCACACCCACCCACACACAAGCCCCACCCACCTACATAAACCTCACCCACCCACACATCACTCATCCATACACACACTCTCCACCCACTCACACATACGCCTACCCACCCACACGCACCCCATCCTCCCACACACATCCTCACACATCTACACACAGTTCCCACCCACACACACCCCCACCACCCACCCATCCACACACATCCACCCTTCCCCATCAACGCACATCCCCCACACACACATCTCCCCACCCACACACCCATCCCCTAGCCCACACAAAGACCAAAGAGCAACGTGCTGTTGTGCGTTTTTTTTTTGTGTGGGCAAAAGGACTGCCTGCAAAGGATATTCATAAGGAAATGCCTCCTGTTTATGCTGACAATTGTGTGTCCCGTAAAGCGGGCATAGCTGGGTAGAAACATTTTCTGAAGGATGCTCTAACTAGAGGGGTGTTCGTTCTTCATGACAATGCCAGACCATATACGGCTCGATTAACTCAGGAGAAAATTAACCAACTAAGATGGGAAGTTCTGGAACATCCACCTTACAGCCCCGACTTGGCCCCTGGCGATTTCCATCTTTTTTGGTCCACTGAGAACCCACCTTGGCGGGAGATATTTCGCGAATGACACCGAAGTTGACTGTGAAGTGAACTCGTGGTTTAGAAAAAAGTACATGCAGTTCTATACAGCCGGTTTGGGAGGACTGTTAAAACGACGGGATAAGTGCATCAATGTTGGTGGAAATTATGTTGAGAAATAAAGGGAAATAAACTGGTTTCAAGTTGTTCTAATATTTAGTTATTTTTCTACAGCCATTTGTGACTTACTTATTGACTTCCCATCTCGCGCGCGTGTGTGTGTGTGTGCGTGCGCGCGCGCACACACACACACACACACATCTTTCCTCACGTTTTCTAGTCGTCCAGATCGATACACGTTAGTGTTTTTCTCGCATCATTGGCGTGTCTACAAACGTTTCTCACCGACTAACATTTCTAGTGAAATGGCACGATCTCACCCGAGTCTGTGAAAATTAAACCTTCAGATCCAGCGCTAGATGCGATAAAACACAGCATCGAGATAATACCTGTGGTTTAGTTCATTTGGTTTCCAAGGACTATCGCTAGAGCTCATAGATAAACTCGAAAGTGCTCTGATCCACTGTCTGATATCACAAAAGGCAACCTCAGCATAGAGAATAAGCTCGGCAACAACCCTGTGAATCTTAGCGTGTGTTTAAATTCCGTGTTCTGTGATGGAGAGGCGTGTGCAATTCAAGTGACACGTTAAGTATTTCATTTGCATAAGATGCAGATATACAAAAGCTTTCGCCTGCACTTAACGATCTTCAACCGTTGAGAGGCATGTAAAGTAACTAATTATGAATTATATTGACATAACCTTCAGTTATACAAAAGCATGGGTCTGCTCTTTACAATTTTAAACTGTCGTGGAAATTTAAAGTGAGAAGCTTTGTATTGTATTGACATAAGCACTGGCCTGATCTTTGCAATCTTCAGTAGCCGATGGATTTTCAAGACGAATCCGGAATAAATTCATCATTATCATAATGGGCTTTGCCAGCTGGCTTAGACGTCCATGTCTTTCCACAGATTTATGTCCCTGGTGCTCTCGATTATCTCTGCTCATGATATACCTCCACGTCATCGTCTCAGTCCATCCAGCTTCATTTCTCTCGGTCTGCTTCGGTCTCCTCTCCCACTGATATTTCCGGTCATCGTGATACTCTTCAGCGCCCCTCCTCTCATTGCACGATGAAAGAATGATGTTTGTCGCCTTCTTATGGCTGTTTATACTGTTCTACCTTCATTATGCCGGCTCCGTGGTGAAGGAGTTACGGACGCATTTCGTTATCCCTATTATCGCGTTTGAAACACAGCTGTTTGGGGATTTGGAAGCAGACTGCCTTGCGTTGAGTTTTTCATAAAATGGTGTGGGTGCTGGTCGTTCAGAAAGCAAAGGCGAACTAACGAACGTTAACTTGCCAAAAGATCACAAACAGCCAAAACATGATGTGGTTGACTGCGACGTCCTGTAAAGGATATGCAACTAACTAACTTTCATTATACTTTTCAAGGCAATTGTTAGTTACTCTGACAGTCCACTTTGTTGGTAGAATTCGTCTTAGGAACCTCATCTCCAGTTTGACTACATTATTACCTACAAACCCTTGGCTTCTATTGTTCATTCACGCTCCACGGTTCACCACCATACAGGTTCTATTTAACAATTTTAAGAAGTTAAAGTCTTTTACCAAGTTAGAGCGTGGGTAGGTTTTCCCTTAGAACAAGGCGCAAGATAACATATACTTTGAATGGCATTGGTATATATTTAAGACGATCAATAGTAACCCAGGACAATTACATAAATAACACCTGAAGCATGGCAGGGAGTTCACATGTCTGGTTTAGGATTTCTTTCTCTCTACATTTGTTCGCCGCCTCTTTGGATAAGAGTTACGGACGCAGTACGTAATCCCGCACACAGCGTTCGAAACACAGCTGTGGGCGATTTGGCAGCAGACCGCCTTACGTTGGGTCTTTATGAATTTGTATGGATGCCAGTCGTTCATAAAGCTATGGCAAACTACTGAACGTAAACTTGCCCATTATCATCATCAAGTGCCATGCCTGCTGGCGTAGGCGTTCATGACTATCCACAGATCTCGGTCTTTGGTTTTCTTGATCACCTCCGCTGTTGATATTCCTACATGCCACCATCGCAATTCATCCAGCATCATTTCTCTTGGTCTGCCTCTGCCTCTTTTTCCCTCGATCTTTCTAGCCGTCACGATGTCCTCCAATGCCTCTCTTCTCTCTTCTCACCACATGACCAAAAAGCTGTTTGCCTCTTTCACACACACACACACACACACACACACACACACACACACACACACACATATATATATATATATATATATATATATATATATATATATATATATATATATATATATATATAATGTTCTAGGTTCATTAGCCTCTTTCAGGCATTCGTTGTTAGTTACTTTGGCAATCCGAGGAATTCGCAACATTCGTCTCAGGAACCACATCTCTATTGCTTCTAATCTCTTCCTAATTTGCTCATTTACATTCCAAGATTCACAGCCATACAGCAAAACAGGTTCACTTCAGCACTCCCTTTCTTACATTCAGTGATAGTGACATACTGCATAAGATATTCTTCATTGTCTGAAATGCAGCCTTTGCTTGCCCTATTCTGCTCTTTATCTCAGTTGTGCATCTTCCATCTGATGTTACAAATATCCCTAGATATTTAAAACTATCCACTTGTTGAGCAATTTTCCCTTCTATCTCTATTTCACATTTGGGTGTCATCTTTTTGTTTGATATTACCATTGTTGCTGTTTTCTTGATATTCAAGGAGTGTCCTTTCTTTGCGCTGTCTGTTACTACAAAGGAATCACCAATAGCCCAAAAATTCACTGCTACGTCCCGTAAAGGATAAACAACAACATATGTTCATGTACTGGTCAAGTGTTAGAGTCAACATCTTCAAATTGTTATTACCCAGTTATAATATTGGACATTACGTTTTTAATGAGCATACTTCATCTTCATCTCAACTTGTTCCGCTTGTGGCTTGCGGTGTCGAGGTGAAGCCTACACATAGGAAGAGTTCCAGATTATGGGCTTCATATATATCGAGATTCCCACGGATTCTGTTATTCCCTCTGTCCATCGTTTACATGACCTGCCTCTTCTTCTGCTTCCCTCTGGTCTGAACATCATTGCTTGTTGTGGTTTACTGTTAGTTGTGGTTTACTGTTAGTTGTGGTTTACTGTTAGTTGTGGTTTACTGTTTGTTATGGTTTACTGTTAGTTGTGGTTTACTGTTAGTTGGTAGCCTATTTATATGGCCAAACCATTTAACCTGTTGTTATCTAATTAAATCTAGCGCTCTTATATCCCCCACCCCACCCCCACACTTTAGTCACGATTTCTTCATTTCTAATTTTCTCTCTACTTGACACATTGGGTATTCTTCTCAGGAATCTCATTTCCCTTTTTGCAATTTCTCTTTTCTCTTTTTAAGGCATTTTCCAGGTCTGGCATTGGTAGCATAAAGTTGGTAAGGAAGATTGTGGTGTAGAGTGCTTTCTTAGTATCTGTTTGTCTTTAGCATATGATATGATTCATCTGTTCAGTTCATATGATATATAACTCCGCAGTATGCACCTGACTAGCTGCAGGCAATAATGTGTGTAACCTAAAGTTACAGGCACCTAGTCAATAACGGTTGGAAATAACAGCTCCTAATATTGGCTTCTCCTCTTTTAAGAGTTAACAAGATAGCAGTGTTTACTAGTCGTTACTTTTCAACGTAGAATAAGTTGCTAAGTGTAGATGCGGTAAATTAAAGTTAGCTGCATGTTCTTTACAGGACGCTGCATTCAATACCAGCATTTATTGGCTACGTGTGATTTACCAGGCAATTTGACGCTGAGTAGTTTGCCATTGCTTCTGAACGGCTAGAGCCTCATACTTTTAAAATCAACGCAAAGCAATAAACTTCCAAATCGTCCGCAGCTTATTGCATACCCTTATCTCGGTATGTTGGAAAATTGTAAAACTGCGTTTTACTAGTCCCCTAAGCCATAGACACCCACGTTAAGACTGTGTTATTACTGGGTGTGTAGCCCTTAACGTGAAAAAAGAGTGTTGAAGTGCTACATAGAAACTGTACTTTGATATGGATATGGAACGTGGATATGAGCAGACAAGCTGAAAAACATCTGATGGCTGTGGAAATGTAGTTTCTGAGGGCAATGAGCAAATCCGACAAGAAGAAAATGAAAACCGTAAACTGATAGTAAACTTACACGTAGACAGTTAAAAACAATTTGGGCACGTTATGAGAAAATAATAAACTAGAGAACTTGGTAACAACTGACATGATTGAGATGGGGGGGGGGAGGGGGGGGGGGAAACAAGGGCAAGGTAGAGAATTAAATATCTGGATGGCTTAGCCACAAGACATAGTCGAGACAAAAGCACAGCACTGATCCACGACTCTGGTGATCGTGTGAGATGGCGAAACTTGACAGGCCAGGCTTATCGGCATGGCCTATGTTGACGATAACCCAGTTATGTCCTCCTTCAACGGTTAATACAGAATCGGCATCATACGTTAAGGGAAAAATAATCTTTCTCAGAAAGTGTGCAAGTTTTAAATGCTGGTTGTTCCAGAAAAAAAAACAACAACTGCAGATTAAATCTATCGTGGAGAGAAAAGCAAACAAGGAAGTATTATAAACACTGAGATTGACTAATACATTGCTCAGTGAGATTTTGCGCTCGCTCGCTCGCTTTGAACTCAAGGGTAGTCCTTACACGTGCTACAACTCCTAGTGAACTGGCCTGAGTTTTTCGCGTCGATTAGCTTTCCCTATTACCAGTGTCCCTCGACATTAGGCGAACCCACTCCGACGTCAGAGATACTTGTAATTAACGTCCCCAAAATGAAGGAAGGGAAGTCACCATTTTAGTCCAACTGACCGATGTAGAAGTTGAACCCGCTAGCTTGGCATCAGCACACCGTATGTTTAAGAACGGACGCTCTTATCCATTCGGTCAGGCTGACCTCCCTTCAATGAAACTGAGGATGTACAGTGTAGGTACTTCCACCATATGAAGAGGCACGGCTCTGTTAGAGGATGGCAGTAAAGGTCAAGGATTCTTGTTCACCCTTGGAGAAATATTTGGTATATGGTGCCAGTATAATAATTATATAGACCCATCGACACTTGATGGGTAATGAGGTCAGTATTATCTCCGACCGCCTTTACTGCCAAAGGCATTTCATGATACCAATTTTTGCAGGGGTGACTTGGGATTCCAGGTCATACAAAATTCAAATTTCGGAGAAGTGTCTAGTCGAGTGGCTAGAAAGCAAGGCTCTTATTTGGGAGACCCGAGTTTAAAGCCTCGCTAAGCTGGTGCATTTTTATTTCTGCCTGAGGCAAAACAGGAAACCTTGACGTGCACAGTTCGCAGCGAATACACTAGCCAGGAGGCCGTAATTCCTCAGCCTCAAGATTCCCCTGTCCTACACCCCAAGGTGCTACTCGCAGAATCCACAGTCTAGAATACCGTGCGTCACTTTAAGTGACTGAAAAATCCCCAGTGATTTTACCAACTTGCACATAGATGTGTTCCAGTATTCGATATACTACAAGGGGATTTTATCAATGTCCACATAGATTTGCTCCAGTATTCGAGACGCTAAAATACCCCGCTAGTATTGTATTCCAGTATTTCTAAAAGTCACTGATGGCCAACTGTGTGTTCACGCGTGTTGTACTGTTCAATTATAAGTGGATCTAAAGCAACGAGCTTAACACTTTTATTACCAGTCATTAAATAATTAAATGTAATCAGCTAGGGAGGGTGGGATCGTGCTCACTTTAAACTCCCCGTGTGTTGACGTCGGGATAGTGGGTTAACTCCTTGCACCGGTCAGTTGGACTTCAACGCTGGCTTCTCAATCAGAAAGCAATGGCAAAGTACTGTGACATGGCCTTAAAAAATCAACATGGGGTTTATCGCAACGTCCAGCGAAGAACATGCAACAACCCCTCAATAAATGGTAACATGGTAAAATCATTTTTCGAGCTTGTTCACAAAGAAATTAATAAGGTAATTATATTTAGCTACTGCATTTCTTCCTTTGTGCTAACCTCATTTGTAAAATTGAGCTTTGAATTGTTATTATTTGTGGCACTCTTCCGAATGACGGTCCTAAATTATTTAGTGTAAAAAGTATCCCTTACAGTGCCTCATTAATTGATGTTGTCGATCACTTCCGGTTTAGTGTGACGTGGACTGCTAGACTGATGAGATGGATGCAATAAATGTTTCCTGGGCCCGGAGGGCCCTCACTTTTGTGGGAGTTTATATCTATTTCCACATATAACTGATAGGTGTACACTCCGACGACTGAACAGTCAAGCTGAAAAGCATCTGATGGCTGCAGAAATGTGGTTTCTGAGGAGAATGCAAAGAATACCATGGACAGACAGAAAAACCAATGACCAAGTACTACAGGAGACAAATGAACAACGTAAACTGATTAGAGAAATTAGACGTAGACAGTCAAAATTTTTTGGACATGTTATGAGAAGAAATGGATTGGAGAACTAAGTGACAACTGGCAAGATCGAAGGGAACAGACCAAGAGGAAGACCGAGAGGAAAATACCTGGATGGCTTGGCCACATGGCATGGACGAGACAGGAACACTGAGCTGATCCACGACACTGGTGATCGAGTGAAATGGCGAGACATGACCGCCCACGCTTTCCGGCATGGCACATGATTGATATATATATATATATATATATATATATATATATATATATATATATATATATATATATATATTTTAGCATATCCTTTTTACAGGACTTAGCTGTCAACACCAGCATCTTTCAGCTGTATGTTGATCTCTTGGCAAGATTACGCTCAGTAGTTTGCCATTGCTTTCTGAGCGGCCGGCTCACATACCCCGTAAGTTACCGATGGATTCGATCCACTGCTGATTTGAACCGTCATCACGTTACCTGACGAGAGTATACGCGATTACGGAGAAAAGTCATAACCTCTAAGCCACGAAGCCGGCTGTGAAATATTATTGGTACGTAATTCCATTTTCTCATTTCTCTATTTTAGTTCGTAGTGTTTCATATTTTTTTAAAAAATTATATCACCCAATGAAGCCCTGTAAGAGATGCTTTTTACACTAAATAATTTAGGACCGTTATTCGGAAGAGTGCCATATTTGTTATAAGACAACATTATTTTCTAAATTAACACAGAACGCCATCGGTCTGTTATATTTAATAGAAACCTCGACCACGGCTGTATTCGTACTTGACAAAATCCATTTCGGAAACCTAACGCCTGGCAACTGCATTCATTATTTTCTGTTGCTGACTCGCCAAGCACAACACAACGAATGACTTACAACAGCTTTCATTATTTTTGTAGTGTGTGGGGCCAAAGTGCAGGCCTAGGGCTGTAGACTGTTATTTCATAATACAGACATTCAGTGTTGAGATTACGTGGCGAGAAGAATAACAAGAACTCACACCCGTCAGCCACGTGTCCGAGATAAGAAACATTAGAGTTGACCTTGCCATTTCGACGAGTCGAGAATGCTGAATATAAAAATAACAATGCTATCTGGTTATGAAACAGACAGATACGAACTGGGTTGTTGTTGTTGTTGTTGTTGTTGTTGTTGTTACTTCTTCTTCTTCTTCTTTTTCTTCTTCTTCTTCTTCTTCTTCTTCTTCTTCTTCTTCTTCTTCTTCTTCTTCTTCTTCTTCTTCTTCTTCTTCTTCTGTAATAGAATTCTTGCCAGGAAGCATCACAGAGAGAAGGCAGATGTAATTTTCTATGTACCTCTTGTCTTGTTTCTTGTGCTAACGCATCATATTCGATTTCTTTAGTGTCTCTTTTACCCTATCTAGCAACTCTTTCTGGGGCGCAGTTGTTTAGTGTAACTACTTTTGACATAGGGCTGGATTGTTTGCCCGTTGTGTTGCTATTCGTTGGTTGATTTACTCCTCCCCCCCCCCCCCCCCTCCTATCTTGAGCATATTTATGTGTATTTAAATCCTCCAACGGTTTGCTGGACCTGTCTTAGAATCATCTTCAACTGCACACGTTCTCATAAATAGAAACACACTTAGATAACTACATGTTTTCACAATTTATCATATAATTTCAAATTTTCTTGACATAGAAAAAAGCACCCGTTGTTTACATGGCTATCTCGACCAGATTGGTTGTGTAATATTTGTTTGTGTGCTAATCTTCCAGAAATGTATGGAAACACAATTCCGTTATACTCCTCATTCCGTATGCAGTGTTGCCATCACGTGATGCAGATAATGTGTAAGAACACACCGACTTGTCAAAAGGGCGTTAGTAAATGTAACATTAACACGGAGATCAAACATGTCTCACCCGTACCTTATGCATACGTTAGTGAATCGGTAGGTAAACAAGATTACATTTCTCAACTATCACAAACGCCCGTTAGTCAATGCAGTTTCACAGTTTTCAGGCATACCGAATCAAGTGTTTGAAGTTAGCCGTAGCAACATCAAAGCAGATCATTCTGCGTTGATTTCGATGTCATGAGAGTCGGCAGTTTAAAAAGCTTTGACAAACTCATTCATTGGCACCTTGCCGTCTTGACAGACGATAGTTTGTGCTTCAAATAGGCATAATAATTATTACCCATGGCGGTAGCGAATGTGACTGATAAGGCCAATTCGCGCTGTAAATATTCGTCCACAGTGGGTGCATGTGAACACGTGGTCATTTCCACCATCATGCACCATCTATCTTACGTCTCACACACTCGGTGTGTGACTTATCTGCAATAATTTTCTCCTTTGTCTTTATTCCATTTCTGATGTTTGCCCTCCATGCAATACGTTCAACGGTGACTTGCTCCCATTGTGCATTATCAATGCCTGTATCAATCATGTCCCGCTTACACACATCTTTGTATCGTAGTAGAGGCCGACCCTGAGATCTCTTACCCATCTGTAATTCACCAACAAAGATGTCCTTTGTTATTCTAACATCATCCATCCTCCTAAGATGTCCTATCTATCTAAGTCTACGAAGACTGAGCATGGAATAAACCGTCACACAACCTGATCTTTCCAATACTTCAGTATTTGTGATTTTGTCTTGCCACTTAATACCAAGAATTCTTAGCAGACACCGCATATGAAAGCTGTTTAAAAGTTTCTCTTGGTGTGAGTAAGTTGTCCAGGCTTCACTGCCATAAAGAGGAGTACTAAGGACACAGGCTTGATAGACAAGGACTTTTGTTTTGGCAGTGAGCCTCCTGTTCTCCCAGACTCTTTTTCTTGACCTGTTCATTGTTGTTGCTGCCTTACTAATCCGGATGTTGATTTCCTGATCTAGAGATAATTTGCTAATTACCACTGATAATAGATATGTAAAATGGTCTACCATCTCTAGTTCGGCGTCGTCAATAAAGATTGATGGTACCCCATGTGCGCCTTGTGACATAATCTGTGTCTTCTTTGTGCTAAATGTTAAACCAAATTCAGAACAAGCATTAGAGAATGCAGATAGTAGGCATTGTAATTCTTCCCCAGAGTGGGTCGTAACTGCCGCATCATCTGCAAAAAGCAGCTCTCTGATCAGTACCCTCCTAATTTTGGTCTTGGCTTTCAATCTCTGAGCATTGTAGAGGCCGCCTTCTGAGCGTGAGTAAATGTATATACCTCCATCCTGATCACGAATGGCATATTTCAGTATTATTGAAAAGTATATTCCAAAGAGGGTGGGAGCTAGTACACAACCTTGCTTAACTCCACTCTTGATTTCAAACTCTTCAGAAGTTGCACCACAAAACTTGATTATACCCTTCGTGCCTGTGTGGAACGATTCCACAATGGACAGAAGAGTTGGTGGGCAGCCAATCTTCTTTAGTGCCTTGAACAGACCCTCACGACTGACCAATCAAATGCCTTTGTGAGGTCGATGAAGGCAATAAACAGTGGTTGATTCTGTTCACGGCATTTTTCTTGCATTTGTCGCAATGAGAATATCATATCAATGGTAGACCGGTTCTGTCGAAAGCCACACTGTGTTTCGGGGTAGACTTGATCTCCTAGGACTTGAAGTCTGCGCAGAACAATTCTGGCAAAACTTTTTCCGACAATACACAGAAGTGAAATACCCCTATAGTTGTTGCAGTCGCTCCGAACGCCCTTGTTCTTGTACAGTGTTATGATGCTTGAATGTTTGAAATCCTGTGGAACTTGTCCTTCTCGCCAGCATAGCTCTATTAGCTGGTGGATTTGTAGAGTGAATGTGTCTTTCCCACTCCTGATAACCTCTATTGGAATCCCATCCTTACCTGGAGCCTTGCCAAATGCAAGTTCATTTATAACACACTTAACTTCTGTTATAGTGGGAAGTGTGTCCAGGTGGTCAAGAGTTGGTAGGGCCTCTAAAGCGTTGAGGGCTTCATCCGCTAGTTTGGTCTCACTTGAGTAAAGCTCCAAATAGTGCTCTACCCATCTGTCCATCTGCTGTTTCTTATCAGTGATGATTTCTCCAGTCAAGGTTTTCAATGGTGCACTTCTTTTGATCACTGGATCACATGCTTTCTTTATTCCTTCATACATGCTTCTGATGTTTCCCTTACCACTTGCGATTTGAATGGACTCACATAACGTGATCCAGTAGTCATTTGCACACTGCCTGGCAGCCTTTTGCACATCCTTTATAGCTTGCTTTAGCTCACTCAGATTGTTACGAATTGGTCTTTCCTTGTTTCTTAAGAGAGCTATCTTCTTTTATCAATCAAGGGTTGCAGAGTCTGGCTGTTTGCCACAAACCAGTCCTGCCTATTATGATCCACAGTGCCGTAAACCCCTATGGCAGTTTTATAAATAGTTTCCTTAAGTTTACCCCACTTTTCACTTACTGTAAAATTTTCTGGTGTATCAGTGAAAGCGTCTTCAAGTTGCTGTTGAAACTGAAAGCACTTTTCAGGATCGTGAGTGTTAATAATATTAATCATGGGGCTAGATTTGTGTTTAGCTGTGTAGATTCTCTTTGGACTCAGTCTAACCCTTGCAACAACCAAAGAATGATCTGTATCACAGTCAGCACTGTGGTAACTTCAAGATAATGGTATATGGTTCAGATGTTGTCTCCATGTGATGATAAAGTCCAGATGGCAATGGCCGGATCTTGGATGTTTCCATGTGAAATTATGCAGCTCTTTTTTTTTTAAAAGGAGTTTGTAATACATAGGTCATTTCAGGTGCAATGCTCCAGCAGCCTTTGCCCATTTTCATTCATGCGACCGATGTTGTATTTTCCAAGGTATACTGGCCATGAACTCGAGTCCTTGCCCACACCAGCATTGAAATCACCGAGCATATAAATGTAGTCAGATTTTGGAACCGCCTTGATCACGGAGTCTAACTCCTCATAGAACGAATCCTTCACATCATCAGAGGAATCGAGTGTCGGTGCATATGCAGTAATAATATTGGAAAAACCACAAGAGGTTGCTAAGCGCAGGGATAATAGTCTTTTATTACCCCCTGCTGGAATTTCAATCATTCCCAGTAGCGAATTCTTCACTGCAAATCCCACACCGTGTTGCATTTTTTCTGCCTGCTCTCTACCCTTCCAAAAAAGAAAGGTGTAATTGTTTTCCCTGAGTGACCCTCAGTGAGACGAGTCTCCTGCAGGCCAGCAATATCAATGTTAAGACGATTGAGTTCGGCATCAATCACAACCGTTTTTCTCTCATCGTCAATATTGGTCAAGTCAGTGGAAAATCCTGGACACATTGTTCTCACTTTCCAGGTTCTCACGTTCCTCAAGCCGTAGCTTGAGGTTTCTATTTTTTCTTTTTATTAGGACCTGGTCCATTGGTTTTACAGACTGCGATTCAGATTTTGTCCTAGCCCCAAGCACCCATTGAAGCAGGTAGGCTGTGGCGGATTAACACCCAATTGGCCGGGGGCTGCCCAGCTTGAGGCGGGTGGTAGCTGATCAGTGACACCTGTAGGTGTCTCCCACCGTCATAGGAAACGCGTGGCGCCCCATGTCTACGCCAATTGACAGGGACTTATAACCCGTAACAGTTGTCTCTCGCTTTGATTCCGAGACCGGTTAAGACCAGGGATGGAGTTATTGCCACGCCATAGCACAAAGCCTGGGCTAAAATATAGAGAACATGTATAGACCATGCAGCATGATCCCTCTCTTGGCCTGCCTAGTTCACTCCAGAGGAAAGAAAACACCTATACATCTGGAACAAGACAAGCTAAGAAGGGGCCGGATCAGCAAAGCAATGCTCTAATTGTCCGCCTCTCGGAGCATCGATCCTAGACCAGCTGCCAACCAAGGCTTATGGCCGGTTCTGCCCTACCATGACATTTTGTCTTTAGGTTGCATTTCCTCGCACCAGGACAAGGCTTGTGCCCTCCCAATTGCGCTCTTCCGCCCGAAGCCTTTGGCACAATGTGGGGTGTCGGGTTTCGTAAGCGCCGCCCAACTTGCGGCGCTAACAGACAACAGGCAGTACCGTCTACTGTCATACGGTAGCTCAGTCATATCCTACTAAGATCTGACACCCTGCCCAATATTGGCAAACTATTGAACCTAAAATTACTAGTAAATGACACACATCTAATAAATTATGGGGTTGAGCGCAACGTTCTGTAGAAGACATGCAGATAGCTATCATAACCGCCTATGTAAGCTAATGACCAGACTGCGAGAACAACAAATTAAAAGAGGGGTGGCCAAACAAGAACACTACACAGGAAGCCAAAGAAGATTGATAAACCAACACAGAACTGGTGTCGTTAGCTGCTACACGCTGCGGAATTTTCTGAGGAGGGGATCCGAGTACTTATGGACTGAATGGTTCGATATGCAATTAGGATGATCTGTCAACTAACTAACTAACTAACTAACTAACTAACTAACTAACTGTGTAAGCTATGTCAAACTCAGTTTTCTTCATGTTTATGCAGGGCTGGTAGAGTAATGGCACCAGTCTTACCGATACAGCAGTTAACAGTTCAAACCTCCGTTAAGTAAAGACCCCTTTACCACGTGATAAGGTGTTTTGGGTTATTATTCCAGCGCCATATTCGTGTACACCAATCGGTACTCAATGTAGGCTGAGTCAGTCTGGGAGACCATGTTAATGGGTTTTTTCGATCACTGGATTTCATACGTATGACCACTGGGCCGTAAGCCAAAATAGAACTCCATTTTTTGTTAAAAATTCGCATATCCTTTACAGGACATCGCTGTCAACAGCAGCATCTTTCAGCTGTCTGTTGATTTCTTGGCAAGATTACGCTCAGTAGTTTGCCATTGCTTTCTGAGCGGCCGGCTCAGTTATCCCGCAAGTCACCAGCGGGGGTAGAACCGCTTCCAGTTCTCGCCCGCTACGAGACTCTGCGTGATAAACGAGATTACGGAGAAAGTGGTGTAACCCCTCGGCCAGAGAGACCAGCCAGAACTCCATTAGTGACACTTAATTTGTCCATACCTGTACAACCTAGAAGGCGATCCTGCATCATAACAAATGAAAGATCGACTTATTTGAGACATGGACGGTGAGGTATGCATGTGCATTAAAGTGATCATTTTAATTATCTTCATCATAATGTGTCCTACCAACAGGCGTAGGTGTTCCTGAATCTCTACAGATCTCAGCCCTGGGGTTCTTGATCAATTCTATGATACAAACCCGAATTGCTGATCTTTCCCGTCGTCATATTTTAAAATAACCCTCTTCTCTTTATATGACCAAAAGAACATCGTGTGTGTGTGTATGTGTGTGTGTGTGTGTGTGTGTGTGTGTGTGTGTGTGTGTGTGTGTGTGTGTGTGTGTGGTAAGTTGCATGTCCCTCACAGGACTGTAGCAGTCAACCCCAGCATTTTCGCTGTTCGTGATTCCTGGGCAAATTTTACGTTCAGTAGCTTGCCATTGCTTTCTGAACGACCGGCTCCTATACCTTTTTTCGAAAAAACCACCACAGCCGTGTTTCGAACCCGGGTATACGGGCTCACAAACCGCGAACGCAAGCCCTTAGCATATATATATTTCGTATATCCTTTACAGGACATCTCTGTCAACACCAGCATTTTACCGCTGTCGTTGATTTCTTGGCAAGATTACTTTCAGTAGTTTGCCATTGATTTTTGAGCGTCCGGCTCACTTATCCCGTACGTTGCCAGCGCGGAGAGAACCGCTTCAAATTCTCGCGCGCTGCGTTACCCCACGTGGATAAACGGGATTACGGAGGAAGTCGTTAAAGTCGTTTAACACCTAGGCCAGGGAGACGGTACAATATATATATATATATATATATATATATATATATATATATATATATATATATATATATATATATCATCCCGGTCAACATCGCAAATAGACAGGCAGGTCGGTAATACTTTAAAGAATTAATTGTCTCCGGGCATGGTTTACTACTGCAATACCCCTATTTTTAGGCTTTGGGAACCCGGTTTCGAAGCCCAGCTTTTGACTTGAGCGCTTAGTGAAAGGTGTGACGCAGTGAACTGTGAGTTTCATTTTCGTTTGTGCCAATGGTGACTGTGTGGTGAAAGGCAGCTTCAGAAAATGGCGGAGGTCTAGTTGCCGGCTCTCCAGGCGGCGGCCTATTGTGATAATGAGTGTGCAGCTGTTTGTGCTTGTCGGATAGCTGTCGTCCTCGACATTGAACTGCACATTCAAATGAAGGACGATCTGTTGCCGGAGTCTTAGCCATTTGACTCGTCGAAACTACCGTTTCCTTCACGGGTTCACATAGGACAATGAATAGCATTTCGTTAGTTTTTTGCTGGCACAGGAATAGAGCATTTATAGGGTGACCCATTGCTATGAGGTTGGGACCGTTCTACAACAACAACAACAACAACAACAACAACAACAACTACTACTACTACTACTACTACTACTACTACTACTACTACTACTACTACTACTACTACTATTAGTACTACTACTACTACTATTGCTGCTGCTGCTGCTATTGCTGCTGCTACTACTACTACTACTACTACTACTACTACTACTACTACTACTACTACTACTACTACTACTACTACTACTACTACTACTACCGCTGCTGCTACTGCTACTACTGCTACTACTACTACTACTACTACTACTTCTACTACTACTACTACTAATACTACTACTACTACTACTACTATTGCTGCTGCTGCTGCTGTCGCTGTTGCAACTGCTTCTTATAATTGTATATAATGGTCTAGTTTCATTAACCTTTTCCACGCACTCAACAGTTATTTCGGCAGTTCAAGGAATGCGTATGAAAAACTAAATCTTCATTGTCTTATAATCCGTCCTAACTTGTTCGTTCGCGTTCCACAATTATTTAGGTTGATAAGGATTATTTATTTACTAAATCAAAGTAAATCAAATATAATCACAGTGTAGCAAGTCCTTTATAGAACCTCGTTCTTATCAAGACACACCGAGGTAACCGTCCTCTTCCTCTTACATCGCGGTTCTTTCTAATCTATCGTGATGTTTAAGAGAAGTGAAGTGAAAAATATTGGACAGACTGCTGGACGCCTAGCTGACCGCTTTATAGAAGAACTTAGGGATATTATTCGAAACTCTTATAAACCTATCTCTAAACATTTCATTTCTTCTGATGACAATGGAGTCAACGATGTATGGGTCACAGCATTAAAGCCATGTTTGTCTAATAACTTAGGATTAAAATTAAAAGCTAGTTAATCAACTCTTTGGGGTGTATCCATCCGGGAGGAATCAATACTGTTGCAGATGCCACTTTATAACGCTGCTGACTTTCCTCTATATATCCATTTCTAACTGTCTGCACATCTTTAGCTTCAACATTTTTCTTTATTTGGCACCTTTTACAATTGAACTTCTGCGCCGCCTTCCTAACAACGAAGGATTTGTGTTTTAATATTATCAAATTTTCTAATTTCATGTTTTTTCTTATTTTTCTTAGATCTGTTTGTGTTGTCCCTAATGAAGATTTGAGTAATTGAAACGTCGTTAGTTGTGTAGTAGCATACCTATTTTTATTTTATTACTATTTTAAATTTTTATTTATTTATTTTTTTTCTAAAATTTTCCCCATGTGATTCACGTTTACTGTTGTGATTTCGTTGTAGGGTATGTACACCGTGTTTGTGTTTAGTATATCTCACTTTTTCGCAGAAGTTACACACACCTGATTATATTCCTTATTATTGTGATATTTACTATGACTAAAGTATTTCAAGTGACATGATACTGTTTATGAGCTATATTTTTCTCCAGTGTTAAAATCTTGTAGAATGTTAATGCTTTTTTCTTCTTCTTGGTCCACGGCACTCTACGAATGTTCTATAAGAATTAAGTTCCGATTTTCTTCTGTAGAGATTTCTAAATGTTCCGTGACTCACGTCAGCAAGTTTTAGAAGAAAATATGAATGAAACTAAACAATAGCTTGAAAATATCGACCCCAAAATATCTGGCTCCCAATCTTCAGATGTTTTAATGAGTTCCCTATTCCTCTATTGTTTCTGCTTTCCGTGTCATTACCTTCATTGTCGGGTTATAGAGAGATTTCTAAACTGGGCCATTATATGTGTAGTGGATATAATGTTATCCTCATTGTCTCTGTTATTCAAATAATTCATAGCGTGTAGTGTGTGCTTCCAGCTCTGATATAGAGCTATTTATTCTTTCTTCTTCATTGTTTCTCCCTTTATTCCCTGCTGCGGCATAGGTTCTCACCAACACACTTCAAGCCATCCTATCCCATACAGCTCCGTCCATGTCCTCCCCATATTATTTATTTCTGTCGCTGTTTCTCTTCTCCAGCTGTTATAGATCTTCCTCTGTTACTTTTGCCATCTGGATTCCAGACAAGGATCTTAAAAGTTATTCTAGTCTCTGGTTTTCTCAATATATTTCCTATCCAGCGTCAGCTTCTTTTTTTTTTTTTTTTTTCAATTGTGAATTCACTGGTCCTGCACTTTTTACTTTACTAAACTATGTGTGGCCAACCAAGAGCACTATGCAGGAAGCCAAAGAAGACTAATAAACCAACACAGAACTGGTGTCGTGAGCCGCTACACACTACGAGATTTACTGAGGAGGGGATTCGAGCACTTTTTGACTGAATGGTTCGATGTGCAATGAGGGAGATCTGTCTACTAAACTAACTATGTGAAGGCATAACACTTCCCCTACCCAGCGGCAGTACCAGCGAAGGGACTATCATTACTTTAAATCTAAGTAACCAAGATTAATTAAACAAGATTGCCACATGTGTTTACTGCAAGTCTTTCGGAATTGAATTCGTAGCAAAGATAAGCAATGTTCTTACTTTGCCATTGTTAGCAGATGATTACCCAGGCAAATAAGCTTTGGTGCATATACTTCTGTCTTCACTCATGAGCAAATATGAAGCGACAAAATAAACTCGTAAACACACTAACTATGCTAGAGTTATATGATGAGCATATATAACTGAATAGCCACAGGGGTATCTTTATATAGCTTAAATGGTTACGCTATATTTTAACGAGCGACTGGGTGGTGCAGTGTCGATCACGCTTGCCCAGGTGTTCATGGGTTCCAATTCGTGTCGGTGAGGATTTCTAAACTTGATCTAGACTCCTGGGTCGACCCAGCCTAAACATGGGTACCAGGAAGTGTATTGGAAAGTAAAGGTGGCCGATGGGATATTGGCCACATTAGCCCACTAGTGACGATTGACGTATACACATATGGAACTAGCACCCTGTGCTTGATACGCCTCAAAACGTGTATAAAGGGTCTTTACTATTTCGAACTTTTTACCACATAGCCATTACGCCTTAAGCGGTGTTTTTACTTTCTTTACGCCTTTTCTTGGTACAGTGATATTCTTAATCAGTTTTCAGCATATACCGGTGTATACTTAATTACGAAATAATCATGGGATCCGTACAAGACTTGCCATAAATATCATTTGGTGGACGACATGTAAACAATCTGCGTTATGCTGATAATTGTGATTTGTTCGCTGAAAAGTAAACGCAGGTACAAGAAATGATAACGACAACAGAAAGTCAAAACAACTGTTTTAGTATGAGCACCAGAAAGTGCAAAACAATGTCTTCTCAAGGTAACATTAGAGTCAACGGAATGTGTCTGAAATAAGCCAGTGTTTGTACGTATGTCGGCGCTGTAATAACAACAAGTGGAAGATGTATTATAGAAATAAAAGTACAAAAGCCAAAAAGTAGCATTTAACAAGATGAAGAATATATATATATATATATATATATATATATATATATATATATATATATATATATATATATATATATATATAAAATTTAAATTCGCATATCCTTTGCAGGACATCGCTGTCAACAGCAGCATCTTTCAGCTGTCTGTTGATTTCTTGGCAAGATTACGCTCAGTAGTTTGCCATTGCTTTCTGAGCGGCCAGCGCAGTTATCCCACAAGTCACCAGCAGGGGTAGAACCGCTTCCAGCTCTTGCCCGCTGCGAGACTCTGTGTGATAAACAGGATTACGAAGAAAGTGGTGTAACCCCTCGGCCAGAGAGACCGGCATATATATATATATATATATATATATATATATATATATATATATATATATATATATATATATATATATATATATATAATCGAGGTAAGAATAAAGAGTTCCTAAAGATCGAGGGGAAGAGAGGCAGAGGCAAACCAAGAGAAATGTTGCTGGACGGAATGAGACGGTGGCATGGAGGAATATCATCAGCAGAGTTGACCCAGAATACCAAAGACCGAGATCTGTGGAGAGCCATGAACGCCTACGCCAGCCGACACGGCACGGCATTTGATGATGATGAAAGTCTATATCGAGTAAATCCACATGTACAGAAGTAAACCATAGACAGTTATATCATTCGTTAGTTCGATAGTTCGATCGTTCCTTCGTTCGCTCGCATGTTGGTTGGTTGGTTGGTTAGTGTCACAAGTCGTTCTTTATGATAAGGGCGTGTGATGGTCGTTGTCTAGGTAACGATGCTCCTGGTGTGTCAATCGAGCTATCTAACTGTCTCTTAATCCAACTCACCCCAGCAGTGCACCTTCACCAGTCATGAAACAAGATTGAGTTGGCGCACATAATCTTTTAATCCAGAAAGAACACGGACAGACGGAACATGTTTATACATCCAGAAATAATGTAATCAATAGAATATAAATATCCTCCTCACAATTTAACCAGCACACATCACTGTCTTCTCATGGCCTGCTGAATCTGAAATTCACAAGACATTTAGTCCAGCTACTATCCACGGCTGGATCTCCCACAATACGACCCACCCACTGCGTCGGAGCCTCTGCTCTCTATGTAACCCACTCTGGGTTTTAGGACTGCCTTCACAGCTCGGAGAATCCCACAACACAGTTCTCCGTCGACTACCGGACTACCGACTCGTTCGGTGTCTAAAACTCAACTCCCTGAAGTCCCTTGACTTCACACACAAATACCCTATCTCTCGCCCCATCCACCCTAGGGATTTTCCTCTACCCTCACTATTTTATTTCTCAGGACTGGCTGTTTTCTCATAGCCAGGTCAGTCACTTTACTGTCTCCCACTTTCATCTCCATTCTTTCTCATGCCCGGTCACTCAACTCACTGTCAATGACCCAGGCTTATGTCAGTTAGTTAGTTAGTCGCAGTTCCAGTTTCACGGCAAAAAGTCACCCCATAATTGCTCCATTCCTGTGCCCAGAGAATATCACTTAAATTGCTCCTCACTGTCCGAAGTGTATAGTGGAACAGACAGCAGTCCCGAGAAACTCAAAATGACGCATAGGAATACATGCATGAGGTCGCTGTCAGAATGCCAACACAACAGTCCGCCCTTGAATTACAGTTCATCGTCGATGGAAGTAGCAGTCACATGAAAAACCAGCAATTGCAAACACATTATTGCATAAAGCAAACCAGATAGTTCTACAACCGGCCACCAGCAATTTTTCTGAACATGAAATTCAATACACAAAGCATCAAGGACAGGCGGCAAAGCAAAAGACATAAAATCCACAGCTCATAGTGTCACACCAAGCACACAGCTCAGTAGTTGGGTGATGGAACCATGCCCTACAATTCCAAAATGAGGAAAATGCATAAGCAAACCGTGGCCAGAAGCAAACAATAATCCAAGGCCTAGTGGGCTGCCCACCAATCAGCCATATGGGACCCGAAACCCAAGTGGTATATCTCTTGAAAACGTAGACAACAGACACGTTATGAATTGTGTGGAATGTGGTTTTATAGAAGAGCGATGAGAACAGCAGGGGCTGATAACAAAAAAATGTCATGAACATATTTTGAAAGAAGTTATATCACAAATAAAACGGGTACCTCGCATCAGGGAAAAAAAGAGGGGGAAAGCAGGAGTAAGTCGTGACTGCAGGAGAATTAGATTGGAAGAGAGACAGTTGAAGGCCGAAATAGAAGATGCTAGACAGCTTGACAACATGGCATGGAGGATCATCGGTGTCAGAAATGTTTGGCCGCACATGAAACAGACGGCTACGGAGTGACATGATAACCAACGCCACATATGCATGGACTGTAGGAAGAAGATACAGTACTTCAAGTTTCCATTTCACTTGTAAGCTGATAACATGTGTAGAAGGCACGGTGCACTTGCCATTATTCTCTGTGTCACTTGATATGTTGACAGAAGCTGACTTGGTTTATATTACTATTCGTTGTATAGCTTTAAACATACATCGTTCTCTGCTTCCGACTCCCTTGACTATTATTTTTACACATAAGGCCAACTATTCTATTCATCCCCTGTTGTTGATATATGTTTTAAAATTTTTGTTTAAGTGAATGACCCTTTTTACAGGCATTCAGTTATATTCAGCTTATGGTGCGTATAAAGCATATTGAAACGCCCATGCAGTTTCTCTAATACGCAATGTTAAACCACTTTTCTTGCTTTCCACAACTGCCTTATCTAGAAATAACTGCAGATCACTTCCACAGTCGCCTATTAAAACTGTCATCGCCGTATCTTCAACCTCAAGTTTAGATCTAACTAACAGGGAGAATTTCAATCACGGCCCACCGAACTCAGAAGCATCAGCGATTATCATGATCTGTTTTTACCAAAATATGTGAACGAGAGTTCTACAATAGGGCCCTCATGGAAATGAATGGTATTTTGATAGGGTCGGGAGAAAGGTATCTCTACCAGTTTGTTTCCCGTAGATGCAAGCCTTTCAATGCTCAGACGACTTACACCTCACTGCATTCGAGTTAAAACTCACTCTTTCATATGATTTATAACCAACCATCCATCCATCCATCCATCCATCCTTCCTTCCTTCCTACCTACCTACCTACCTACCTACCTACCTACCTACCAACCTACCTACCTACCTACCTAATACCTACCTACCTATACCTTCATATCTACTACCCTTCTTCCCTCCCTCCCTCCCTCCCTACCTTTACATCGGCTCTTTCAAACAGTCCAGCGGAGCTGATGCTATTAACAGAACACAGGAACGGATTATTTTCAAACTGTTTAATCAATATTCCGTTATGAAAAGGGGAGTTTCGAAGAATCAATTGCCTCCTAAGGGGACTGTAGTGTCACTAGCAACCTGGTCTGTTGATGGAATTTTTAACGCAGGAGTATTATTTTTTTAAATGAAAACTCACTCCTTGTTGAAGTAAAATAAATACAAGAGAAAATCAATTTTCGTGGAGCGCCGGTTCACACGAAGACAGCAGCGGGAAGACATGACACTTCTTTGGAATCTGCAAGTCAGAGTCTTCTGTTTACCCTTAGCTCGCATTGTCTGGGATTTCTCCAAAAAATTGAATGGGTTATGGAAAAATTACGGCCGCACGGGAAGAGTAATTACTCCGGGTAAACGTTCTTAAGAAGCATGCAAGGGATGTGGAAAGATGCCAATGTCCAAATGAGTGTGGTTCACGTTAAGATGATAATTTTGGTCGAAAGTAAGGAAGAAATGAAGAAAAAGAATAGGAAACGACAGTAATAAGAAAGTAGACGTGATTGGCGGTCATACATTTACGAAAAAGATGCTTTTCAGTGACGTGACTGTATGGAATATCTGAAATACCTAAATATAATCACGTCCCCATAACGACAGATAATAAATAGCATATTCATAATTAGCATATGATACTAGTATCAGACTTTGACATTATACATATCACACATATGTACAATCAACATATGATTGATGAGATTTTTGAGAAGAGACCGAGTAAGAAGTAATGTTATCAGACAGACCCTGGAATCAACACTTTGTGAAACATATATTGAAAAGAAAAAGACAAAACGGTACGGCCACCACGCTAGAAGCCAACCCTCACCAGTCAACATCACTGGCACTACACAAAAGAAGATCTGAAGAGAGAGAAAGAGGCCCCCGAGATGAAAATGGATTGACGACATCAAGGACAGTGTACGTTCACATGGAATTACATTATCCAGTGCCACCCGTGGGGGGGGGGGGGCACTGGAACATTAGCCATTCCTCTCCATACCGCTTGGCGGCAAAAGTAGAAAATGATGGTGATGATAAAGATGATGATGATGACAGTATAGATAGTAGGTTAAGAACACCAACATATTATGAAGCAAGTGAAAAGAAGAAAAGTAAAAGGCGAAATTAGACATATAATCCTAAATGGTAGGGGACGAGGCAGGGTATCTTGTATCAAAGAAGTAAGACACCTCCTTCCTTCCATTAGCCATTGCAGGGTATTGCGAAACCTTGTGAGCAGGTTGTGGGTTGAGTTTGAGAAAAACCCATAGGGTCAAAGTAAGGGACTGTAGGTAACGGGTTTCTGTATAGAGACAATGGTTACGGTCTCCGACCAGTATTGTCACTGCCAACAAGGATAGCAATGACAGACTACCGTCTTTACAGATTCCCATAAAACCATGATTCGACAGTTCACAAAGCAATAAATACCTGGATGGCTTGACCACATGGCATCATCGGCACAAGAATGCAGACCTGATCCAAGACTCTGGTGCTTGTATCAGGTGGCCAGTCATAGCCAGTCACGTTTATTGGGATGGCACATGATGATGAGTTTGTCTAAAATGCAAATTCGCATCTCACGTGCGCGCTACAGACATTATACTAATGCGTACACCACTAAGAAAGCAGAAAATCAAAACAGTAAACGGCTCACCAAGCGAAGAGCTCCGTTCACAGAAAATAGAAAACGAAATATTCGTGTTCGTTCGGCGAACCACTGTCGTTATTTGACGCGGAAGGTTCGAAATGTGTGCTCATAAAATAAAGTAGTTCCATATCACATTCTGTTTTAGGCCTTCGCATATTCTAGGTCACGATAGACTGTAGCGTAGCGGCCATTTCCATCCTCGTCGAATATCCGCCCCAGACAATTACCAGAACATTCTGAAAAAGTGACTTTATTTGGTGAGTCTAGGTCCATCCAGAACCGCAGTGCTCGGGAAAAGAATAATGCGGCCACTGTTGTAAATTGAACCCGGACCATTGTTTTGTCAGGCAAGCTAACTAACTACTACGCCACCGCGGCTGGGAAGTATGTGGCATCTTAAAACTCATGTTTTGACTTCGTGGATAGGGATTAAATGTAAACATTGGATGCTAACATAACAAATAACGATTACAATCAATGAGTAAAAATTGTAAACAAGTACGGACAACGAAGTTTAAACAAGTAATCAATAACAGAAAGACGCGTGTGAGAACAATTCCAATGCAGAAATAGCAGCACTAACAAAGGTTACTGACAAAACTTCAATTGTTGCAGTTTTTGCAACAAATGTTTACAGTGCACTCCACATCAGATCATATGTTTACAACATGCATCCACTTTCTTCTAGCAAGGCCTCGGGCGAGGATGGGGATTACTGTGACTTGTTATGTCAATGTGCTTTATTTTGTTGTTCTTGATTTGTTGCATTACATGTGTTCTGTGGTATTGAAGCCGTCCATATTTTAGCAGTGTAGATTTTGTGATGTATGACATCTGTAAAACATAGAAATACCAATAGCTGTTGAAAGTCGAAGGGAATGGAATCAAATTATCCAACCTGACGTGGTCAAGGCCTAAAATTCGTAACGTAATAAGATCAGCGTTGCCAGTAGTGGATTGTGCTCAATCTTCTAACCTCAAATCACGAAACAACAAAATGAATCAAACTATGCCGAAACATTTACATACATATTCCTAAGTGCAGTCAAGAATACAAATTGTGTTTGCCTTTACATTTCACACACCCAAATCAAGTTCCTGGTACGGGACTTGTTTTTAATGTAACATTTATATGCATTGATGGGCATTCATAGAACACACAGAAAAATATTTGGAATTAGATGAGACAGTGGTCAAGAGATTGAATGTTAGGTATAGGAAAACTGACCGCAGCGTCAGAACAGTGGCTAGCGCGCTTACATGCGTGCTCGGTGGTCAAGTGTTCGAATCCCCATCGAGTTGGCGAATTTAAAAAAAATACCTGGATTCTCTGGTCGTCGCTGCATAAAATGAGAACCAGAAAATTTCTGGGAAGTAATATCGGCCGATGCGATACTGACAAATATGTCCAGCATCTAAACGATACCCGATAGGCATCAGGTTATGGAAATGGGTTCTTTGCCTTTCAGCTCCATGGACGCAATGACATTCGAACGTGTCCGTTTCAGATAGTGATATCATTTCACTTAAGGAGCAAGATACGTATTCTATAATAACCCATCATTACATTCAAATTGATTACATCAGTACAGTAGTTGACAAATTGATGAAAAACGTTTGTGTAATTGTCTTTGGTATTATTGTGGTGATGTGTTACATGTGTTTAAGGGATGGTCTGCATTATCTCTACAATTTTATGGCGATGTACCTTATCTTCTTTGTTAAGTTGGCGAGTTATGGTTGTATAGTTAAGGAATAGCACTGTGTTGCAGCTGGTTAGCTGTAAAGGTATATTAACACTGTTTACCTGTACTGATGTATAAAAGCTGTATAGCTGTGGAGCTGTATTTGTGGCAGTGTGTTACAACTGTTAAAAGTTTGTTGTGCTCAACATCATCATCAGCATCATGCGCCCTGCCAGGTAGTGTAGGCGTTTATAAATCTCCACAGACCTAGTTCCTTGGTGTTATATATCTATTATATTAATGTTATTCATTGATGTCATCGTATTAGACCATCCAGAAACATTGTTCTCTGTGTGCCTCTGCCTCTTCTGCCGCCGATCTTTTCAGTCGTCACAATAGTTTCCTGAAGTTTCACCGGAAGATGTGGATATACAGACGAATATGTCGTATTTTGTGGAAATAAAACCAATCAAATATAGAGGTTATAGAAAAACTGGGAATGAAAGAGTGTTGATGAAAGAAATTAAAAAGATGGAAGTGAAATATTTCGGCCAAGTTAAAAGACATAGCTTTTATAAAAACCATAATGCAGGGTAAGGTTGAAGGCAAGCGAGCAAGAATTAGATAACGATACAAGTGGGAAGATAACATCAAGAGATGGACGAACAGCAATCTGACAGAATGTACAGTCTGGGCGAAAGACATAGTGTTGGAGATCCACTGCAGTCAACCTTAATTGTGAAGACGGCACCTGATTTATTTATTGATTTACTGATAGTTTCCAATGCTTCTATTTTCTTTTCATGATCAAAGAACTGTGTCTGGTTCTTATAATGGTGTATAATGTTCCAACTTCATTAGCTTTATCAAGGCAATAGCTGATTCTCAATATTCGTCTCAGAAATCACATCCCCACTGCCTCCAAGCTCTTCTTAAATTATTTTGTTATAATGCATTATTGTTGTATAGTAAATATTGTTTCATTTAGTTGTTGTTGTACTCCGAACAAATTAAGTTTATTGTGTATTATTTCCAGATAGCGAACAGCACATTTAAGCCAGCCATATAATACATGCAATTTACATGAAATTTGACACTACATATAATCCTAGAGAGAGAGAGAGAGAGAAAGAGAGAGAGAGAGAGAGAGAGAGAGAGAGAGAGAGAGAGAGAGAGAGAGAGAGAGATTCCACATTTTCAGACATATGCAAACACAATATCCTATCCATAGAGTGAAATATTACAGCTGAGCTTTATGGAAAAACACATCAATTCAAACATAGATACGCCATATAGCATCCACGAAAACAAATACTGCAACTTGGCCATAGATTAGAATACCATAACTCAGCTTGATATTAAACACAACAACTCGTCATTAGCCGAAACAAACATAGATCACAAACAAAGGTGAATAAGTTCTCGGCGCAATTCTCCAAATGTTAAATTGAACGATATGCACACACGGAAGATCAAAACCAGTGGTATAAGAAAACTAAGGATAAAGGATATTAGAGACCAGAACAACAGCTGCTTCATCTTGAAGATTAATTCTCCTCAGGCAATGCTGACATAAATTAGATAAACAAAGAAAGCTGCGGCACGAATGATCAAAGTTAAAAGTAAACATAAAATAACAAAGAAATAAATATATCAGCCGTGAAGTATTTGATCTACAGAACTCATGTTGCAATTTCCAGGCGCATTTAGTGGGGGAGTGATGCAAACTATGATCATCATCACCATCAGCTCATCATCATCATCATCACCATCATCATTATCATCATCATCATTATCATCATCATCATCATCATCATCACAATCATCATCATGTGGATGCAACATGGCGTAGGCGTTCCTGTAACTCCACACATCTCACTCCCTGGTGCATTGTATCAATTATCTAAATGATATTCCTCCATGCCACAGACTTAGGCCATCCAACATCATTTCTCTGTTGCTGTCTCTGCCTCTTCTAACCCTGCTCTTTCCAGATGTCACGACATTTTCAAATGCTTCTCATATCTTCACATGAAAAAAGAAAACTATTTGTCTATTTCTTATCATTGTGTTTAGTGTTCAGTGTTCTACCTTCATTAGCCTGTTCCAGACAATCGTTGTTATTTACTCTGTCAGTCCAAGACATTCGAAACATTCAGAAACCAACGCAGCAATTTGTGCCCATAATGTGTACGAAGGTTTCAACTCAAGCTTTGAAACAAGTGCTGTAGCAATTGATCTTGAGGATGGGTACAACAGAGTACCGTTGGGTACAACAGAGTACAAAAGAGGACCTTTCTTAATGGTTCAGAATTTGAACTCAAAATAAGTTAATTCCTTCTTAATTGGATCTCTGCAGCTCTCTTCCACCGGAAAGTAGTTTTAAGATATGGCAGTTGGTCTTCTGAACCAACAACAAAATATCCAGGCATGCCACAGGGATCACCATTATCTCTGGTGCTGTTCAACGCCTACACTGTGAGAATCACCGGCGAGCAGATCACGAGACCGGGGAGAACATAGTCGTATGCCGGCGATGTGCTAGTGTATCATCAGGGCAAGGATAGAGATCAGGAACTACAAACAGAACTTAATCACATACGCACTTGGTGTGGTGAAGCTGGTGCAATGGTCAACCCACTAAGGCAGCAGTGACATGGGTTTCTATGAATAACCATATTGTCAAATCTCCAACATCAGCTGTAAATCTGTGCTTAGAGATTGTGGAAAGAACGCAGGCAATGAAGTATCTGGGGATACGATTTGATAGAAGTCTTGCTGATACTGAGTACATAGACCATGCGATAACAAAGGCCAAGCGAGGTTTGGCTGTGATGCGGGTGGTGGCGGCGGCAAACTATGAGCAGCGCCATCTATGTCTTCTGTACGAGTATCTAGTCCTTTCTGTTTTTGAGTATGCGATGGCGATCCTGATTCTCAGCCATTAGCAGATGGAAAGGATGGAGAGGATACAAAATGAAGCTATGCGTGTTATATTGGGGTGTACAACAGATACAACATGCAGAGCGATGCTCTACCTTCTTGATTTTCCTACTATTGGGGGGGGGGGGGCAGAATACAAATTTGCCGATCACGTGCGTACCTCAGAGTCAATGTAAACACACAACATCTACTGCATAATGAAATTAGAAAGGTAAAGGACTGCAGGTTAAAAAGAAGAAAGTCGTGGATGGGTCAAGACGAAAACATTCTTCAACAGGTGTGTTCACTTGAGGACATAGAACCTGGCGAGGAGTGGGTACAAGTGCCCACAGGGTTTTATACGTCCTTTTCAGTTTACATCCAACTAGACAGAAAATGCACACAAGAAAATCCGGCTGCTGTGGAGGCTGAAGTACAGGCTTAGAGGGTGATTCTGTCATTTAGACAGATTGGTCATCGTTCGCCACCTGAGAAGTTCATGGGCTTTTGCGGCTCAGGTTGGAGGGAAAATTGTAAAGGAAGATTCTGGTGCTTTTGCCATGACTACAAAGTAGACTGACTTTGGAAGTCATGGCAGTAAGTAAAACAATAACATGGCTCGAGACACAGACATTCACACGGGCATGCTTCCTTAGTGACTCAATATGTATGCTCAGAAAGATAGAGATGGGTTGGTTCCGAAGACAGTGGTTGGTGAATCTGGGGCAGTGGGCTGGCAAAAATTAGTTTCATTTTCGTGCCCGGGCATGCGGGTGTACAAGGAAATGAGCGGGCTGACAGGATTGCAGGAAAGGGTACAGTAGAGGGCCGACGAGTCATGGATCAGTCTGATATACAGAATGCTCTACGAGAATTAAGACGTTTCCAAGAACCAAGTGATAGCTGTGAATCTACAACCATGGTCAGACTGTGAGATCAGCAAGTTAAAAGAGGTGTGACCAGGCAAGAACACTACGCAGGAAGCCAAAAAAGATTAATAAACCAACACAGAACTGGTGTCGTGAGCGGCTACACGCTGCAGGATTTACCGAGAAGGAGATCCGAGCACGAATGGACCGCATGGTTCGATGTGCAATGAGGATGATCTGCCGACTAACTAACTAACTAGCTAACTAGCTAACTAACCTCTGTTGCCTCCAAGTTCCTCTTTATTGTAGTGCTTTGTTCTTTATAGTGATTTGTCTCTATATTGTTTTGTTTTTAAAGCCATTGTAGTTGCCGTGCTGTAATTAGCTGCTGTGTTGTACTAGCAATGCATTAAATGTGTTGCCTACTATCTCCGGGTAACAAACACTCCATATCCGCTACAGAAGGCAACATTATATGTATATGAAATATGAAATTAAACACTATAATGTAATCGTAATCACAGGGACAGATTTCACATTTCAGACATGAGAGAAAACATCTAATTTATAGAGTGACTCATAACACCTCAGTTATAAGTACTTGTCAATTCAGCCTTAGATAACCACATAACACCCACGAAGAGGAAATTACAACTCGGCCATAGATTAAAATACACGATTAAACACTCGAACTTTGGCTTTAGATGAAACAAACTAGACGAATACATTCTCGACTTACACACACACGGAATCTTAAGAAGAGTAACATTAGAAGATTAAGAATAAATGTTGATACAATGATCTTACAAAGTAATTATCCTGCAGAGAAGCTTACATAAATTAGATAAACAAAGAGAATGCATTGCGAATTATCAAAGATAAAATTCAACAGTAAAGGAAAAGGGAAAGAAATACATCAGCTGAAACTCTGATCGTGGAAATTAATTCTACTGCAGAGATGCCTACGTACATTGGACATACAGAATGAATTGCAAATTATCACAGGCAAACGTCAACAGTAAACAAAAAGGGAACAAATACACCAGCTGAAACATTGATCTTGGAAATTAATCCTCCTGCAGAGATGCCTGTATACATTAGACAAACAAAGAGAATGCATTGTGGATTATCACAGGCAAAAGTCAATAGTAAACAACAAGGAAAGAAAAACACCAGCTGCAAAGTATTTACATTTACAGAACACATGTTGCTGCTGCCAGGCCCCTTCACAGTGAACGCATATACAAACTATGACACTCACAAGCAGATGGTGAAACATGTTTAATCATCTGTTTCCACATTTCATTACAGCGAGGACTAATATTTGGAAGTTTTAGTGGAACAATGTTCGTGCAGTTATCAACATCGGCTACCCAGAAACTGGAGTTCTGGTGGTTGGTGTATATTGTTCTCAGTTTCAATGAAATGTGGGTTCATGTGGATGATAGACCTGGCTAATGAAGACACCTTTCATTTAGGGTTGTCTAGTTGGTCAGCAAGGGCAAACTACTGAACGTAAACTTGCCAAGAAATAACGAACAGCCAATAAATGCTGGGGTGACTGCAACGTCATGTAATGGATTTGCAACTACCTTTAACTAGGTGGTCATGCGTTGAAATACACTTGTTCCTGCAGCGAGGCGCTGTGGTAATTTGGAGGTGACAGGTTCAAATCCTGGTCACAAAGGAAGGTTAACTCTGTCAACAAAAGCCCGCAGAAGTCGGATGTGTCGGCCTAAAGGTGCTATTAAACAGGCACAACGCAATTACATCTCGGGGAAAAAACACTCGATGAACGCAGCAGAAGAAGAAGAACTCTCGGTCAGTTACTATAGGTTTACATTTGTATGGTGTCTAGTGCGTCCCCTAATCTCGACTTCTGTCTTCTATTTCAATGAGTGTCAAATAATACATACGTGTTTATTCATGAACTGTCAGTTTCAATGGCAACTTTACATGGGGAGATAAAAGGAGCTTAAAGACAAGAGGTTCCGATTCGCTATACTAGGATTTAATCACTATAGCTTGGGTTTTTCCCAGTCAAGCGGCCTGCCGAAAGCGTCTAATGGAGCACGTACTCCGTGGCTGCAGCGTCTAGCCGGAGGGGTCTCCGAGAACATTGCAACTACGAACCGAATGGGGCGGTCCGGAAATGAACGCACGACCTTCGGACCTCGAGACAGGCGGCTTAACCATTTCGTCATGAAGCTCCCTCCGAGAAGAAGAAGAAGAAGAAGAAGAAGAAGAAGAAGAAGAAGAAGAAGAAGAAGAAGAAGAAGAAGAAGAAGAAGAAGAAGAAGAATTGAATTGAATTGAATTGAATTGAATTGATATTTATTTTCAATGGGTAACAAATTGGGCACGTAGGCCCGACTTACATTCGGCCCTTCCAATCACTCATCCTTCGTTCATCAACAGTGCATGATGCATTCAGATAGGAAAAAAACATTGTCAAATGAATGTTGTAAGCATAAACAATGCATATTCTCATGTTATGAGAGACATCCCCCTCCCACACACACATTCCGGACCAACACACACACACATCCCTCACCTACTCACACATCACCCACTCATACCCACACATCCCCACTCACCACACATTCCTCACTCATCCCTCCACCCACTCACAGATCCCGCCACCAACCCAGACATATCGCACCAACCCACATACACATGCTCCACCCACACGCATCTCTCCACCCACTCACACATACCCCAATCCACTCAAGCTCACCCACACACACACATGCCCCACCCAGCCACACACCCTCCAACCACACACAAGTACCTCTCACACACGCACATCCCGCACCAACACACACACACACACACACACACATATCCCTCACCCACTCACACATCAGCCACCCATACCCACACATCTTTCCATCCACACACACATTTCCCCGCCCACTCACACATTTCACAACCACCCACACACCCTAACAACCACACACACATCCCCCACCGACACACATTCTCCCACTAACACACACATCTCCAACGCAAACACACATCCCTCAAAACACATCCCCCACCTACCAACACCCACAGATCCCACACCTGCCAACACCCACACATCCCACTACCCACCACCACCCACACAAACACACCAACCCAAACACACATCCTACCCCCACACATCCCTCACCCACCCACACGCCCCATCCATACTCACATCACTCCACCCACCAACCCACTCATCTCCGCACCAACCTACACATCCCTAACAAACCCACACATCCCAACCTCCCCACCCACCCATTCATATCCCCACACGCACACATCCCCACACACACACACTTCTCCCATACCCCAACGCACCTCTCCCACCCACTCACACACCTCCACAATCCATACATACACTCCCTATCCACACATTCCCTCACCCACACACAAACATCGACCCACACACACACATCTCCAACCCACACACCTCTTCCATCCATATACACATCAGCCACACCCATCCGCCAACCCATACACACATCCCCCACGCCCCCTACACACATCCCTACACATCCCCACACACCCATCCACATACCCCCACCCCCACATTCCCACCCATATATCTACACCCCCACCCACCAATACCCACCCACTCACACACATCCCTCGCCTACACTGACACCCGCAACGACCCACTCACATTTTAACCCAGAAACATCCCTCATCCACACACATATTCCACTACCCACCAACACATCTCTCCACCCACCCACCCAGCGACACACAATTCCCCCACCGACACACACATACCCCCACACACATACCCCCACCCACAAACTCATCCTCCAACACAAACACAATCCTCATATCTAGACACATTCATAATGGAAGAAGCAGAAGAAGAAGAAGAAGAAGAAGAAGAAGAAGAAGAAGAAGAAGAAGAAGAAGAAGAAGAAGAAGAAGAAGAAGAAGAAGAAGAAGAAGAAGAAGAAGAAGAAGAAGAAGAAGAAGAAGAAGAAGAAGAAGAAGAAGAAGAAGAAGAAGAAGAAGAAGAAGAAGAAGAAGAAGAAGAAGAAGAAGAAGAAGAAGAAGAAGAAGAAGAAGAAGAAGAAGAAGAAGAAGAAGAAGAAGAAGAAGAAGAAGAAGAAGAAGAAGAAGAAGAAGAAGAAGAAGAAGGAAGAAGAAGAAGAAGAAGAAGAAGAAGAAGAAGAAGAAGAAGAAGAAGAAGAAGAAGAAGAAGAATATTGGGTGAAGTGTAGTTTTCTATTTTTTTTTTTTTAAATCACCCTGATGAGGTAGAATAACTTGCAGCGATCAATATCAGGCAAATCTGTATGTTAAGGTTAGTTAGAAACATATCCTTTACAGGACTTTGCAACCAATCCCAGTATTTGTTGGCTTTTGATGATTTACTAAGAAGTGGAAGAGGAAGAGAGACGGGGGAGGAGGAGCAGCAGCAGCAACTGCAAAAGTATGAGCATGGGGGGGGGGGGTGAAAGAGGAGGACTACCTAAGAAGCGATGGTTATAAGAATAATACAGCAAATAGAAAATACCAAAGAAACAAGTGGAAGATGATAATGAGGAAACCATACTAAGACATCGACGCCGATATTGATGCCACAGTTGGTGCTGCTACTTATGATGACAATAATAATAATGATAAGACGATGATAGTGAAGTTGTTACTGCTTCTGATAATAATGAATACGATGATAATAATGATAATGAAGGTAAAGATACTGACAAATACCTCGATGAACCCAATAGTCCTCTAAACTTCCATCTTGGAAGCTCACACCTGACACATATACAAGCATTTCGTTTAAACGTGGAACCTTGTGTTTAAACACGTAATGTCAGACTGGGCAAATTTCACAAATAAATAAATTACCCGCTAATTGACAGCAATCAATAGCCTGCAATTGTGTAAAGTGTGGTTTACGAAAAACAAAATCACCCTGATGAGGTAGAATAACTTACAGCGATCAATAGTCGGCATACCTGTAAATTAAGGTTAGTTAGTTGCATATCCTTTACAGGACGTTGCAATAAACCCCAGCATTTGTTGACTGTTGACGATTTACTCAGCATATTTAGTTCACTAGTTAGTCACTGCCGGCTAGTTAGTCATCCGTGGCGAATGGCTTACGGGCGCGGATAGTGATCCCACATACCCGCGTTCAAAACACACCTGCGCGCGATTTGGCAGCAAACCACGTTGCGTTGGGTTTTTTACGAAATGGTCGGAATTATGTCGGTCGTTCAGAAATCAATGGCAAACTACTGAACGTAAACTTGCTAAGATATTACAACAGAAAAAAAGTGCTGGTGTTGACTGGAACGTCCTGTAAAGGATATGCAACTAACTACTTAGTCATTGCTTTCTCAACAGCTGACGGCTGTACCATTGAAAACAATGCAAAGCGGTCTGCTTCTAAATTGCCCGGCAGTTGATTTCCAACCCTCGACTCTGTCTGGCTGGGAATAATGAAATTCTGCTTTATATCTCCTAAGTCACAGCGCCGGTTAAGGTAAGGTTAAGATGTAACATTCCCCGCCCCCCTCCCAAATCTCCAAGAACAAATCAACAGAACTCTTGAGGTAGAGCAACTACAAGAATAAATAACTGACAATCTTGTCAGATAAGGTTTAGATCAGTGATTCTCAACCTTTTCATGCACCTCTTCACCATATGTTCAGAATGTCATTCCCACCCCCACCCCCTCCCCTTTCGTATTTCCTCCTTATAAATCCCCCCTCCTCTTCACAGTATACGTAAAAATGGAAGATAAATTTAATAACACATACTAGAACAAGTCTAGACGTCTAGATAAAACGTGATTTGTGGGTCTACTTAATTTATAAAACGAATTTCAGAAAGGCGAGAAGTACAGAACCATAAAGTATGGACAGAAAAACAATATCAAGTAATCCGTTCTTGCATTAGCGCGATCATGAAATAATATTAATTTCCCCCCTCCCTCCCCATCTTGAAACCATAAAATTCCACCCCCACCCCCGGGGGGGGGGGGAATTCCCCACAGATTGAGAACCACTGGTTTAGATTAATTACTACTGATGCGGTAGTTTACAACAAGCGTATCAGTCCGATGTTTACAAAAACCAGGAACAACCCGACCAGGTAGAATTACTGATGGCGATCTATAGCCTACAGCCAACAATCTTGTAAGGTGGGGTTTACATGCACACACAAATAAATCCTGATAAGGTATATTAATTGACAGCGACCAATACCCAGTAATGCGAGGTTTATTTGCACACAAATATTGGGTATATTGTTAATGATTGTGGGTTTTTTAAAAACAATATTACTGTTCCAAGTTTTGTATTCACCCTCCGTGGTGATCATGCAACGTAAAAAAAGGTAAGTACAAAACTTGGAACGGCAATATTTTTAAAAACCCCAAAGTCATTAAAAATACACCATGTATAAGATAAAGTATATTAACTGGCAGGGACCAACATCCAGTAAAGAGTTGTTTACAAAAACCCTTATGAGATAAACAACTGAACAAACATATTCAATTGCCTGCTTTTCCAGTCTCCATAGCTCTTTTGTGGGTCATCATAATAATGTCACTCGATAAGTGACGTAAGTGTTCATGGTCTGTTCACAGATCTCTGTTTGTTGTGCTCTGGATCAATTCTGTTGATTATATGCCTCTCTACTATAGTCTTAGGCCACCCAGCTTCATTTCTCTCGGTCTGCCTCTGTCTCTTCCACCCCTGATCTTCCCAAGAGGTTAGAGGTCTGCCTCAGGTGCTGTATGGACCGGGTTTAATCTCAGCAGAGGGCTGGGAATGTGTGCAAGAACCAGTCGTATCTAGTGATATCATACTTCCTACTGGTCTCGTGACTAGTGAGACTCGATATCTAACCCTCCTAGATTAGAGCCAAAACAAGAGCTCATGTATGCAATCAGTGCAAGTTAAAAAGTCCCGTGACAATTGGAAGTCACAGACAGAGAGCCGTCAGTCCGCTATCCTAGCTAAATTGTTAGTAAGGAAAACTTACACACGGGTAGATATAGCCCGGTTGGATGGAATATGAAAGATGAATCCAGCCTTACAAATATGCAGACTGAACACACCGATCTTTGAGGTGCTTACTTAGGTATGACACACTCCCCGTGAAAGAAGAATTTAAGAATAAGTTTGTGCTTCAGCTCCTCAGAATTTCCAGCAGATGTCCAATAGGCTGAAAGAAATAATCCATAAGAAACAAATCATGAGTCCATGTCTTTCACATAGGTTAAATTACAGTACAAGTGGTCACTTGGAGAGACGGATTTCATCAGTGTGTTTTGACCAATGTGCAGTTTACGAGAATACATCACGCGTTGTTTAGAGCTGCCATGACGATGATGGATCTTACGGATAAGTTCATGTATGCCGTTATTTTTTATTTGTCTGTTGTCTGGTATATAAACATAAATACTTTAGCTATTTTAAACATCATGTTCATGGAAGGAAAAAAAAATTAAAAGAATGGAATGTGAACACTGAAAGACTAATGGAAATACATGAATACCTATGCTATCTGGCAAGGCACTTGATAATGGTTATCACGTTAAATGTCACAGTGGCTCAGAAAGAATAATACGGGAAGTCATGATTTCTAGAAGAAGAGGCGGGGGTCGACCAAGTGACAGGTGGACACAGGCCATTCAAGAAACACCAGGCATGCAAATGCAAGAGGCAGGAACATGAGAAACACCGGAGGTCTGTCCGGCTAGCGGTGAATCAAGAGACGTCCTGCAAAGGAACTGCAACATGAAGACGATGAGTGTACGAGTCTATGTTACATGTTTTACGTGATTCTTTTGTAAAGGTTAACGAGCAAATGTTTGTGCGTACACCCAGAAAACACGAACAAGTATCGTCTTGTAGAAAATAGAATAAAAACTAATCAATAAGTGAACATTTACCCGCTTGTAAGAACGCCAGATATCAGGAAATACTCTCTGGAAGATTGCTTTTATGTATTCGTCAAAACTTCCTGTCACAGTATATCCTGCCTGAAATACTTGTTAATCGCGAGTGTGCTAAGCAATCATATCGTATTTTCCAAAAATGTTTGTGCGTACACCCAGAAAACACGAACAGGTATCGTCTTGTAGAAAATAGAGTAAAAACTAATCAATAAGCGAACATTTACCCGCTTGTAAGAACGCCAGATATCAGGAAATACTCTCTGGAAGATTGCTTTTATATATTCGTAAAATCTTCCTGTAACAGTATATCCTGCCTGAAATACTTGTTAATCGCGAGTGTGCTAAGCAATCATATCGTATTATCCACGGAACAGTTGTTTATCTAAAAGATCACACAATGTGATGTGGGAGGGCTGTACATGACTACGACAAGTTAATGACTAGAAATCATCATATTTATAGCACTTGTCTCGCTTGTTCACTTCTTGAAATAGAGCTATCTTCAGTTGTAGCTACAGGGTATGAAACAGTTAGTTGCATATCCTTAACAGGACGTGGCAGTCAACCCGGCGTTTTTTGGCTGTTTGTGATTTCTTTGCAAGTTTACGTTTAGTAGTTTGTCATTGCTTTCTGAACGATCGGAACTCCTTTGTATGAGAACCAAAGCAAATCGTTCCGCTTTCAAATCGCACACACCTGTTTTTCAAACGCGGTATGCGGGCTTATGAATAGCATTCGTAACCCCTTCTACACAAGCTGGTATGAAGCAGGGAAGCAAGAAAGCAAATACTAAAACATAATTGGCTAACTCTGACGTCACCATAGCAATATCCGTAAAAGTGGTGTCGAGACGAAAAGGTGTTAGGGATCTAGGCTGTGAGTAATATGTTCGGTGATGTAAAAACACGGTAAAGGTCATATAGTCAGTGTTACACCCGGCTATTATTACACTCCCAGACAAATCTCTGGCACCCTATTTGCCATAAGCATGAACCCTATTACTACTCGTGATTGGACCCTAGACAGAAAGGGCGAGGGGGGAAGAGAAGAGAGAAGAGGGAGTGAGAAAGAGAGAGACAGAGAGATAGAGCGAAATAGAGAGAGAGAGAGAGAGAGAGAGAGAGAGAGAGAGAGAGAAGGAGAGATAGGAGGAGAGAGAGAGAGAGAGAATGAACGGACTTTATTTTTAAAGGGTAACAAATTGGGCACGTAGGCCCGTCTTACATTCGACCCTTCAATTCACTCATCTTTCGTTCATCAATACAGCATAATAAATTCACATAGGAAAAAAAAAACATTGTCGAATGAATGTTGAAAATATAAACAATGCACACTGCCATGTTATGAGACACATACCCCAACCAGCCACCCATCCCCCATCCACCCACACATCCCCCACCCAACCACACACACATTCCCCCACCAATCCCCCCACATCCCACACTCACAACCATCCACATACACACATCTCCCCCAAACACATACACACATCACCCACCCACAACACATCACCCACCCACACACACACATATCACCACCAAGCCACACATTACGCAAATACCCACACACAAAACTAGCAGCCACCCACACATCCCCCACTTTCACACATCCCCACCCACACAATCTACCCCACCCACCCAGACATCCCGCGTCCATACACACACACATCCCCCATCCCCCAATCTACACACACTCACCCACCCACACATCCTCCACCCACCCACCCCCAATCACCCATCCCCCAATCACACAGCCTTTAACCACAATCCCTTAACCACACATCCCCCCCACACAAACACACCCCCACCCACACCCTCACACACACATCTCCCCAACAATACACACATCCCCACACACACATCCCCCACCCACCAACACATCCCCCATCCACAAATACACACATCCCATCCACACAAATACCCAACCCACACACACACATCTTCCCACCAAAACACACATCTCACACCCATACACTCATCTCCCACACACATCCACCCACTCATGTACTCATCCCCCAAACACTCACAACCACACATCCCGCACCTACCCATCAACACATACATCTCCAATCTACCCACCCACATTCACACACCCCATCCACCCAGCAAAACACACATCCCCACCCTCACGTACATCCTTTACCCACCTGCACATTCCATATCCTATCCCACCTACCCACACACACATTCCTCACCCACACACATCTTCCCTCCTACATAACACCTCACCCATATACACATCCTCCACACGCATCCCCCATGCACATACCCACCCACACATCCCTCACCCCCACACACATCTCCCCATCCACCCACACATCCCTCACCTACAAACACCCTCACCACCCACATAATCTTCCACCAACCCACCTACAATTATCCCACCCACACACACACCCACCCACACAGACATATCCCACACCCACACACGCATCTCCACACCCATCCCCCACACCCATCACACACCCATTCCCAACCCACACACATCTCCCACACACCCATTCACCCACACATCCCTCACCCACCCACTCACCCACCCACCCACCCATACAACCCTCCACCCACCAACATCCACACACTTCCAACCATCACCCAAACATCCCTCACCCACACACACACATCCCACACCCACCACACATCCTTTCACCCACCCACACATCACCCATCAACCCACACACAACCCCTTCACACATACAGCCCTCACACACACATCCCCCAGACACACACGCATGCCTCATACACACACACACACACACATCCTCACATCTAGACAAACATGATGCCTCACATAATCACTGAAACTAGTATGAACAAACTCTCACACTTTACACACACATATACTGACGATTGTCGTGAGCATGCTCGCAAAAATGTTTAAAAATTGAGAAAAAGAATTGTACATATGCATTGTGTAACGTAAAAATTAGTGATGCAATTAAACTCTCTCTCTCTCTCTCTCTCTCTCTCTCTCACACACACACACACACACACAAACACACTCACACACACATTCTCTCTCTCACTCACTCACTCTCTCTCACTCACACTCATTAACTCTCACGCACTCTACAGTAATGTACGTGTGTTCATTTTATACATGATAACATCAAGTGGCATACAAAATGATAATATGAAAGATGAGAATACATAAAAAAATATGGAAAGGCATGTTACATGACATGCATGCGTTTAGCTCTCGAGCGAGAGAGAGAGAGAGAGAGAGAGAGAGAGAGTGTGTGAGAGAGAGAGAGAGAGAGAGAGAGAGAGAGAGAGAGAGAGAGAGAGAGAGAGAGAGAGAGAGAGGAGAGCTGTGTAATATTATGTTATTCGCCTGAGGCTTAGAAGGAACCGAGTTCGGTCTCAGGATAGGGCTGAGATATTTCCCATGAACAGTTAGTATCTAATGATGTCACAGTCATCCCAGGTCTCTTGGATAGAGAGATTGGGTACCTAACCTGCTCGGAGGGATAGTTAGTTGCATATGCTTGACAGGACGTCGCAGTCAACCCCAGAACTGTTGGGCTGTTTGTGATTTCTTAGCAAATTTACGTTCAGTAGTTTGGCATTGCTTTCTAAACGACTGGCTCTCATACGATTGCATGAAACTAACACAAGGTGGTCTGCTGCCGAATCGCCGGCAGCTGTGTTTCAAAAGCGGTATGCAGGATTACGAATTGCGTCCGTAAGCACCTTCGCCACAGAACCGTTTAATGACATCTAATAATATCTAATTATATCACCCCTGCCGCCGGATCTCTTGGGTAGTGAGGTTGAATACCCAGCCTTCTCGAGCGGATAAGGGGGAAAAAAAACAAGAGGTCCCGTGTGCAGGTTGTGCACTTTAGACATTTAACGGCAGTTGGAAATCACAAATCGTAGGCCACAGCCTTGGCAAATTTGTTAGGAAAGAAAACCTACCCACAGGTAGATGGAGCCCGTGATCTTCGGTGGAATCTGCTTAGAGCAGTGGTTCTCAACCCTTTTAGGCCCATGCACCCCATCACCATATGTTCTTAATGTCATCCCCCCTCCTTTTCGTATTTCCTCCCTGTAAATCCCCCCCCCCCTTTACACAGAATACGTAACAATTGAAGCTAAATTTAATAACACATACTAGAACAAGTCTAGACGTTTACATAAAACGTGATTTGCGGGTCTACTTACGTTATAAAACGAATTTAAGAAGGCGGAGAAGTAAAAAACTGTAAAGTATGGGGGAAAAACAATATCGACCCGTGTAACTGTTAAAACAAAAAATACTGTTAATTTCTTCTTATTTGTTAGTTTTCAAATAGCTACACGAGTCTTCCTCGCCCTCTTCCTCCTCCTTCTACATCTTTACCATCCTCCTTCTCCCTCATCTGCCCCCTCATTCTGATTCCTCTTCCTTATTTCCTTAGCCCCTTTTCTCCTCTTTTTTCTTCCTTCTTCCTCCTCCTTCTTCTTCTCCCCCACTATAATTTCTTCCTCTTCTTTCTCCCAATCTTATTCTTTCTCTTCTTCGCATTCTTCGTTCTCTAGTTCTCCTTTTCCTTCTCTATATAATTACAACATCTGGTAATGCTCTTGATTCACGAAGCAGTCTTTCCATGATCTGGGCTAGAGCTGACAGTCTATGATTATATGTCGCAGTGGTGGTTTGCAGTATACTCACTTGTGTAGGTCCACAATGCATCTTGATGGAAACATCCTATCTGAGTCTACTGTGACCTCTCCTCGCTCAGAAAATCGTAACAAGATCTCATTTAAGAAGTTGGCAACTAACCGAAACCTGGCTGATCCTGGGTGTTCCTTAAGCCAATTGCAAAACAGATTAAATGTGCGGGGAAGTCGTTATGTAAAGAAAACATAAATATATAACACAGTTTTCAGTTGTCACCCCCCCCCCCCTTCTTTCCATACTGGAAATCAAGTCCAGTGCAACACTTCTATGTTATTTATGGGTATGATTTGACCCCCAAAAGAAGAAAAGTCTATACCGCTACTGGGAAGTCCGCTGTAGTCAATAGAGAACACTATTACTGTGAGTTAACATGTTTTTAACAAATGAATACAGGAGACGAAACAGATCTTACGTTCTGAGTATTGTTAATCTATGGTCAGGCTTACAAGACATTGATTATTTTTTTTCCGCCACGTTGATAGCTTTCTGGGTGATGCAGGCTATCATTCTAAATCTGTGCCACTTGGTTTATTCTTTTGTGACGAGGTGTGCGAAATCGAGCCGCACTTCTCTTCTTTATATTTGCTAATGATTCTTGATTGCGCCTCGGGTTGTATTTTATACTATAGTTCTTTATTTATGACCAGAAGGCTCTATGAAATCACGACAATATAATCTAGAAATCAATCAAGCAATCAATCAATATCGATTGGTCTTTTAAAGGTCATGTGTCATGAACCTACAACTCATGCATTTTGGTTCCATGTATTTTGGGTCGTTTATTTTCCTGCCAATGTCATGTGCCAAGTTAATGTGCCACGTCATTGACCTCTTCGTCACAATTTGTCTTTCATTCGTGTTTAAATTTTAATGTAAAAAGACATGTAGTGCCTATGTAATGACCAAGTAAAGCTTACCTCTAAAATATGTCATTTATTAATATTGTTTATAATTACTGCCATGTTTTCCAGGACTTGTTTTTATGTTATTTCTTTACATCTGGGGGTAAACCAATATCTAATCATGTGTATGTTGCCCGTTCTTCTGTATGGATGTGTATAATGGAAAATAATAAAGAAATCATGAGAAACTGAAGGCGGTGAATATTTGGTGTTTAGAAGAATGTTGAGAATATCGTGGGTCGAGAAGAAAATTTACGGTAAAGTATACATAGCTGCAGGTGTTACAAGATCAGTCATCAAAATATCCAGGAAAAGAGACACGAAATTTATAGGAAATATAAACAGAAGTTGAGAAATAGAGAAATCAGCATTGTGCGGGAAAATACTAAGCATTAGAGGCTGATGAAGATGTATGTGAAAAGCTTAAACAGCTAGGAAACTAATATAGATATAATACTTAACACCATTAAAACACCATACGACAGCGGGCAGTGAAAAATCATCATCGCCAATGACTGCTCAAGACAAGACAACTGAAGATGGAGAATTCTGATTATCAGTAACACCTGTAGATGAAGAATTTTGATGATCAATAACAACTGAACATTAAGAATGCTGGTAATAAATATCAATTCGCATGTACTATTTTAAGACACGCCGTGTTCCCGAATCAGACAGCTATGGCATCTATTTTTGAAGGCAGCTTAAGGAGTCCCGCGTATTGATCTGAGAAGGTTACATGGAAATATGGCAATTATTATTCTACATTTGGAACCACTTTTTGCTCCTCCTTGTACATCCACTAAACTCGGGAGAGGGATGCGTATGTATACAGATGCGCAATAATTTGCCAATTTATTATTTTTTCTTGTTTCTCGCATTTCTTTGTGGTAACAAACATGTCTGCTTTCAGTTTATTTACTTTAATATCCGCAGCAATATATGCATATTTATTTTGATTAATTGATTTATTACGTATATAAATGTTTTTATACATGTACAGACCTACAAGCACTTGGAATCAACGACTGGCAAGAGAAGGTCCACCAGAGAGACGAATGGAGACGGATTGTATTTGCAGCAAAGAACCTCAATGGCTCGGAAAGCTGAAGAAGAAGAAGAAGAGAAGAAGATAAATGTTTTCATTTTTATGTTTCACTAATCATGCATTAACACTCTTGTTATTAGTTCGATAAGCTACGTTTGTTAGAACATAACGTGCTCTGTTCAAATACTGTATGGTAAACATGTATTGTTGAAGTGCTACATAGAACCTGTACTGTTGTATGGATGTGAAGCGTGTACTACGAGACAGACCTGTCACCGCCTCACCTTTAGAGATATTAACTAAAGGGCTGCAACTCCAGCCCAAGGGATAGAAGAGAGTCACTCCAGGCCCGAGTAATCTAGAGCCTTCTAGAAGGACTGGTCAGTGAGTCCAGGGTTCCGTGGACACTGATGTGGCCCGCCTATTGCGGGGTCCACGAGGAACTCGGACAGAGTTACCACCCGTGTCGGATTGGGACACGTGTAGACCGGCAGAGGACAGGCGGACTTGAGAGAGGCAACAGGGCCTGCCTTTGAGGGACTCTATAGATATCAATAGATATATAGACATAGGCTAGATAGTTTGCTAGACTGTTGTATGATACCTATGTGTTTGATGTTCACTATCTGTGATATGTAATATAGCGCAGGTCTGTTTACCCATTGCGCCAACGCATACTGTATATGTAAATACAATAAATATTCGATCTCATAGCGAACAGATTTATTGTTGCCTGTATGAACCCAAGTTCAGTTACCTAGATAAGAGCAAGACGATGACAACTACGAGACAGACAAGCCAGAAAACAGCTGATGGTTGTGGAAATGTGGTTTCTGAGGAAAATGCAAAGAATACCGTGGACAAACAGCAAAACAAATGAACAGTTACTACAAGAAACAAATGAAAACCGTAATCTGGCAAGATTGAGGTGAAAAGAACAAGGGGAAGGGAGAGAAGTAAATACCTAAATCGCTTGGCCACGTGGTATGGTCGAGACAAGAACACAGATAGTATATGCGAAGTGATCGTGTGAGATGGCAAAACATGACCACACACGCATACAGCATGGCGCATGATGATGCTGATGACATTAAAAAATGTATCAGTTATTGTATCCATTACATAAATCCTTGCTCACACGTTGGTTATTCATATGTTATAATACGTATAACAATGTGTCTCCTAAGGCCTGGTCTTCCCATGTGCATAAACATGTGTGTACTATTCTAGATTTTTAACTTAGATGTTACAGAAAGTTTCTTAGAATTGTGTAGACCAATAATAGGAAAAATACTGACATTTGGCATAGTCTGACCATCGAAGAAGACTGGTCCATAAATAGCATCAAGTGTCAGGAACTGAAATACTTTGGGTACATTAAACGTCAAAGTGGTTTGTAAAGAACAGTAATGGGCGGCGCTGTTTCTGAAAGAAAAACAGAGGTCGACCAGTACGAAGTTAGACATAGGACATTGCAGAGTACATGGACATGAGAGTGTATGAGGCGGGGGAATTGGAAAGGGATCAAGATCTTGTCTGCGGGACGTGACCAGAGTGACGTTATGCAAGGGGTCTGCTACATGAGGACACTATTCAACATTACACACGGGCATCCCATCTCAGTACCCCTGAGACTAGGGGAAATTGTGTTACTAGAAGTCCACCTGAAAAAATCCCGGACATCACCGCGGCTTAAACCCGGGACCTCCAGCACTCGAGGCGGACACCATACCTCGAGACCACCCAGCCCCCTAACATTATAGATATCTTAGTCGACCAACTGAACCAACTGTTTATGCCGAATGTTCAATCACTGTTCGCATTCGCCAGAATAGTTAAACATCAATTCTAGTTGACCGATTAGTACAATAGCACTATTCTGAGCATATGTACGTGTGTGTGTGTGTGTGTGTGTGTGTGTGTGTGTGTGTGTGCGCGCGTGTGCGTGTGCGTGCGTGTGTTGTCTTATCACCATTGATTGATTGATTGATTGATTGATTGATTGATTGATTGATTGATTGATTGATTGATTGATTTAGGAACCGACATCACAGCATTCGGGGCATTCCCATAAGCGCTCCTTCCCCATCCTCAGAAGCCCGCAAAGAGTTCCAATCCCAATAGTACCAGTAGCAATCTGATTATATGTGCGTCTCGCCTTTCCTCTAAGCGTTGAGCATCGGCCAGATCCCCTCGTCACTCCTCGCTGTCGCATTCTTGCCAGACCATGGTGATCCATTTGCTCCTCCGAGGTGTACACGTACTCCCACAAGGCCGCAACCACGTCTGCCTTATCATGCATCAATACTCCACCAAGTTTTGAAGAGCCAGCCAATCTGTCTGCCTGTTCATTCCCCAGCACACCAGCATGCCCCGGAGAAAAGATCCAGACTATGTTTGCCACCCGTGACTTCCGAAGCGAAGCAAGCCACTCTGCACGAAGCTTGCCTGTCCCCACCCTACTCATCATGCTTTCTGAGTCAATTACAATCACGATGTGTGTGTGTGTGTGTGTGTGTATCGTATTCTCCATCCAGCGGAAAGCTGCACTGACTGCCTCCACCTCCATTCTTAAGCTAGATGTTGTGGTATCATATACCAGGCTCTCCTGCACCAAACGTCGACATTAGCCTTTGCCAAGAACACCCAGGCACTTCTACTACCTCTCAAGAATTATTATTAACAACATTATCATCATGTGCCATACGTGGGCAGTCATGACCATCTCAAATGATCAACAGTCTCTATCATTACTGGGTCCGCTGGCGTTCAGAAATCATCCCCTGTATCTGTTAACACATGGCAACTGGCAGCTCTTGTCTTGTATTGCTGAATACGAATTTGTCTGCTTCCCGTGCTAGCTCGCTTTAAACTCAAGCCTAGTCCCCTCACGTGCTTCTAGTTCACTGGACTAATTTTTGCATGTGGATTATCTTGTCCTATTACTAAATATTTTGGGCATGTTATGAGAAGAAGTGACTTGGAGAACTTGGAGACGACTGGCAAGATCGAAGGGAAGAGACCACGGGGAAGACCGAGAAGTAAATACCTGGATGGCTTTGTCACGTGGGATGGTCGAGACAGGAACACGGAGCTGATCCACGACTCTGGTGATCGAGTGAGATGGCAGAACATGACCGCCCACGCTTATCGGTATGGCACATGATGGATGGATGGATTACTAGTGTCCCTGGCCATGAGGCTAACTCACTCCAACTTCATTGTACTTATAATTCACGTTCCCAAGATAAGGACGAGAAGTCAATATTGTAGTCCAACTGACAGGTGTAGGGGTTGAACCCGAGACCTCGGCATCAGCATATCTGAGGTTTAAGAAAGCGCTCTTACCCATTTGACAATGTTGACCTCTTCATCCCGTATAACATTCATTTCTAGCAGCACTGGCTCATTCTCGGCTCTAGTAGATGGGCCAAGGAAGCAGTCTAGGTCTTCTCCTGAATCCTTCTCGTTCCTGCCAAATTCCTTAATAGCGTTCAGGGATTTAGCCCAGCACATTACACTACCGTCCGTTGCGGTGGCTGCACTCGTCATGGTGTCCTATCTTACATAACACTTGACGCTTACTTGACCAGACGCGAATATAACAATGACACACTGCAACCATGTCCTCTCTCCACCCAATGTCTACGCGACCATCCGTTTGCACTTCTCTATGTTCATTTAGTTATTGAGAACGCAGACAAGGGTGATTCACTATGTCTTCAGCCAGGCAGCCATCTTTGTCACTGCCATGTTCTCGATAGCCACAGTGTATACAATTAACAATCTAAACTAGTCTTGCACAAGATAAAAGAACACTGCAAAACAAGAAAGATGGAACGCAAGAAACAAACTCGAAATAAGACCAACGGCAATGCATGTCGATTCGGCTAGACAACAACATCCAGCACAACAGTGACATTGTCTGGCCGAAAAGACAGTGAAGCATAGGTGAATCTAGGCCCCGCGCTAGTGCAGCGACTAACAACTCAGTAATTATGAGTTTAGATCCACACAGAAACATGCGGATTGTAGTAGAGAACAAACCTCACTCTCCTCCCTGATCGTTCTCCCTCCACGCAGAGCGGTGAAACCCAAACACTTTGGAGGGTACGGGTGGCCGTTCCGTGAATGAAGATAATAATGCCATTGTCAAAGAGCTGCAAGGAACCTAATAGAGAAGATAGAAGTAGAACTATGGAAATAGACCTAGACAGGATCAGGAGAACATAGCTATCTAGGAAATAGGGACAGAAGGGACAGAAGCACGAGTGAGAACTATAAATAGTTCCCCGACTGGACACACTCGTGTCCAAAAAGGGGACACTGTAAGACGTGAGCTGGAGTTGCCCACAATAGAGTGGGGAAACCCGCATCACGAGAAGTGTCAAGGAAACACCAGTAACTTTAAACAGTTGACCAGTTACTAACTGCGTGCTGGAACTCCGAGCACACAAACTAGCTGATGCACGAAGAGTCAACTGCTCGTGGCTGGACACGCCACGAAGATCGTCAGACCGCGACTCGACAGCGTAGAGGATAGACCGAAGTGGTCGCTGTCAATACTTTGTTGCTTACAAAGGACAATAGCAATAGTTGTGACTTAGCTTCAATAGATATTACCATCGATATCACCTTTCATATAACATCATCACGATATACCTGATGTGTATTACCTCTGTGGTCATCCGCTCGCAGAGCTACTGTACAACTAGCAAATAAAATTGTATTATATTTATATTCTTTTGTACGTTCTCATTTCGTGTGGTACAAAAGAGGAATCCTTGTATGCCTGTCAAAGTTAAGTTGTTGACAGCCATTCTCTGCGGAATTCTTGTTGATCAATACATACACCTCCAAAACAAAGATCACAAGATTTTCTGTCACAAAGAATCTCAGAATTTGTCATATCCACTCGAATTGATGGTCAGGAGTTCGCCGGTGCGTGTATATATTCTCCACCAGGAAATAGGTCCTCTAACACACACACGCACGCACGCACGCACGCAAACACACACACACACACACACACACACACACACACACACACACACACACACCACATATACACACATACATACACGCACATTGAACAATTTCTTTCGCTTAGTTAGTTAGTTAGTCGACAGATCATCCTCGCTGCACATCGAACCATTCAGTCCATAAGTGCTCGGATCCCCTCCTCAGCAAATCCCGCAGCGTGTAGCGGCTAACGACGCCAGTTCTGTGTTGGTTTATCAATCTTCTTTGGCTTCCTGCGTAGTGTTCTTGTTTGGCCACACCTCTTTTAATTTGATGCTCTAGCAGTCTGGCCATTGTTGTAGATTCACAGTCATCACTTGGTTCTCGCAAAAGTCTCACATCACGTAGAGCATTCAGAATGTCAGCCTGGTCCATGGCGCGTCCGCCCTCCACAGTAGCCTCACCTGCGAGCTTGTCAGCCCGCTCATTTCCTTGTACTCCCGCATGCCCTGGCACGAAGATGAAACTAATCTTTGCCAGCCGAGACCGCTTCAGAGGCAGCAACCATTCTCTTCGGATCGACCCCTCCTCTATCCTCTTGATCATGTTCATTGAGTCGCTAAGGAAACAAGCCCTGGTGAATGTCTGTGTCTCGAGCCATGTTATTGCTTTACTTACTGCCATGACTTCCATGGTCAGGCTACTTGTGGTTTCAGTGAAAGCACCAGAGTCCTCCTTCACAATTCTCCCTCCGGCCCGAGCTGTAAAGGCCCATGAGCTTCTCACATGTCGGACGACCGACCCATCTGTGTAGATGACCGCGTCACCGTCTAGCGAATTCTCGAAAATCAACGCTTGTACTTCAGCCTCAACAGCAGCCGGATTTTCTTGTCTGCATTTTCTATCTAATTGGATGCAAACTGAAAAGGATGTGCAGAAGTCTGTTGGCACTTGCACCCACTCCTCGCCAGGTTCTAAGTCCTCAAGTGAACACACCTGTTGAAGAATGTCTTCGGCTTGACCCATCCACGACCGTCCTCTTTTTAACCTGCTGCCCTTCACCTTCCTAATTTCACTATGCAGTGGATGTTGTGTGTTTGCGTTAATTCTGAGGTAGGCGCGTGCCCTGCAAACTTGTATTCTCTCTTCAATGGTTGGAAAATCAAGAAGGTAGCGCATCGCCCTGCATGCTGTATCTCTTGTACATCCAAGAATAATGCGCATAGCTTCATTCTGTATCCTTTCCATCCTTTCTATCTGCTTATGGCTGAGAGTCAAGATTGCCATTGCATACTCCAAAACAGACATGACCAGCCCCTCGTACAGAAGACATAGATGGCGCTGCTCACAGTTTGCTGCCGCCATCACCCGCATCGCTGCCAAACCCCGCTTGGCCTTTGTTATCACCTGGTCTATGTGCACATTATAAGCAAGGCTTCGATCAAACCGTATCCCCAGGTAATTCATTGCCTGCGTTCTTTCCACCGTCTCTGAACACAGCATTACAGTTGGTGTTGGATTGTTGACAATATGATTATTCAACGAGAACCAAGTCACTGTTGCCTTTGTTGGGTTAACCATTGCCCCAGCTTCATCACACCAAGTACTTATGCGATTGAGTTCGGTTTGTAGTTCCCCAGCAACCTCCTCTCTATCCTTACCCTGACGATACACTAAAACATCATCGGCATATGACAATGTCCTGCCAGGTCCAGTGATCTGCTCACTGGTGATTCTCACTGTGTAGGCGTTGAACAGTACCGGAGATAATGGTGATCCCTGTGGTAGGCCAGGATATATTGTTGTTGGTTCCGAAGTCCAACTGCCACATCTAAAAACTACTTTCCGTTGGAAGAGGGCTGCAGCGATCCAACTAAGGAGGAATGGACTTACGTTTAGTTCAAGAAGCTGAAACATTAAAAAATCCAGTGGTACTCTGTTGTATGCGTCCTCAAGATCAATCGCTGCAGCAACGGTTTCAGTGCCTGAGTGGAAACCTTCATAGACATCCTGGGCAAAGACTGCTGCATTGGTCCAGGTTTCTCTTTTTGAACGGTACCCACCCAGGGTAGGTGGGAAAACACCTTGCCTCTCTAGTTGGCTTGATATTTTCCTGGCAATTACCTTCTCCAGCAGCTTGCCTATTGTATTCTGCATGGTTATAATTCGATATCCCTGAATTTTTTTGTGGTCTTTGTCAGGCTTCGGCAAGGGAATCAGATAGCTGTGTAACCATTCCTCCTTGATGCTAGCACTCCCTATACTGTTGTTGTACATGTCTGCTAGTTTCTCTAGCTCATTGTCGGTACACCTATTTATGTCGTCGTATCTTATGCCATCAGGACCTGGAGCACTGTTTTTTGATCGTCGAAGCACAGCCTTGATTTCTTTCACTGTCACTGTGTCTTCATCCGGAGTGTTCTGGGCCTTGCATCTGTCTGAGGTGACCTCCTTGGCCAGATTTCGACCTCCCATGTCTGTCTGGTTGCCCTGCTCAAGGTAGCGTTCAAAGAGGGCTTTGCCCTTGTCTTCGTCAGTCCTCTGCCAGATGAGGTCAGCACCTTGGAAGTCAGAAATGCTCTTATTCTTGACTACACCACTCATGCTTTTATGTAGTCGCCAGAACAATTTCAGTGACTTGTCTGTGCTTACTCTTTGACACACCTCTGCCCATTTTTCCCTTTTAACCACCGTGACCAGTTTTTTGAAATAGCTTACTTTTGTGTGCATCTCTCTTTCTAAGTGCAAGCAGGGACTAGGATGACCAGCTCTGTTCTTCTTGGCATTTTGCCATCTCCTTACAGCACTACGCTTATCCACCCACGCCTTATCCACCTCGAAACTCCACCACGGTGGCTGCTCCCAGCTTTTTTTCCTGCCCTGAAACGTTCTGCGCTTGTCACGTCTTATTTTACTCACCACATCTTGCCCTGTACTGTCATACTGGAACGTCTTTACCTTTAGTTTGTGCTGCCTGGTTCTGCCTTTCTCCACCAATATGCTGCAAGGGTGGTGGTCGCTGCCATGGTGTCCTAGGACACCCCATCTACACACTGTAGTGAATAAAGGTGAAACTAGCGCCAGATCAATAGCACTGTCCTCATCGCCTGGACGGCTTGCTGTCCTGGTGACACAGCCACTGTTGATACAAACCAGGTCGATGGTTTCCAGTGCAGTCTCGAGCTCCTCCCCTTGTGTATTGGAGGAAGTGTTTCCCCATGATCTGCCTTTAGCGTTGAAGTCACCACAGAAAATAACATTCCTCTCGTGGCCTAATATGCCACCTAAGCACTGCCACTTCTGGGCGTCCATACTCCCATTGCGGGCATAAACATTCACCAACACGAATGGTACACTGGAATGAACTCTCAACGCCTGTATTTGTATATCGTCACTGTCCCAACTGGACATGTCTAGCTCTGACGCCACCATGCTGTCGCGAACGAGAATCGCCGTTCCCAGATGTCGTCTGTTGTAGAAACATTTGAAGCCGGCAATTCGGAGTGGCTGATCGCCCAGTCTCGTCTCCTGGAGTGCTACAATGTCGTTCCTGTAAACTAGGGTTTCTAAAATAGAGCCCCGTTGTTTTACACTGGCACAGTTCCAATATAGAATACGGATGTTCCTGAGTCCTAGACGGTGACACTTGAGTCTAAAACGCCTCAAACCACCGCGCTTACCTTGTTTCTTCCTCCCTGCGCGGCTACCACGCCGCTTCGTTATGTTGACTGCTGAACCCTCGGAAAACACACGTTGTTCCGCCATGTTGAAAAAACGTAAACACAGACTGCTGAGAACCACACACGCTGCTGAAAATTCACTCAAGGAAGGCTTCGCTCGATGCACGAACTCCGTAGCACCCGCGCAGATCTTGAGTATAAACTCCTGGTTTTACATCCTGGCACACCAATTACACGCAAGAGATGAATAAATCCATCCCCTACGCGAAAAAGTTAACGAACACAAAACAACACGACCGTCCGTCGCCATCTTGAAACCGGAACTCTTTCGCTTTACCCAACCAAGCCTGAAACGTAAGTTAGCTGCATGCCCTCAGCAGGCCTGTACATTGTATTGGCTGTTTCTGATTTACGAGGCAAAACGAACTGCTTCCAAATCGCCGCTGCTGATTTCGAACCTTTGAATCTGTAAGTAGGGGAACTTTGATACTACACAGGAGGTCGGTGGCAGTTAAGGTATCCTCAAGCTTCTCGCCCTGTTCGTTTGCAGAAGTACTGGCCCACATTTTTTAGCATTAAACGCATCAGAGAAAATGACGCGTCGTTCCCGCCATATGATTTCTTTAGCGCTGTCATTTTTTTTTTTTTTTTTTTTTTTGGGGGGGGGGGGGGGGGGGGGGGGATATCCACATTTGATGATCAGCAGATTTTAACAGCTGGAAATTGTAGCTGATCACAGTTCTGACAGAATACGTTCTCCTCATGTGCTACCCTGCAATCACGAACGAGGATGGGTTGTCCCGGATGCAGCCTAATATAAAGTATGTGAACACGTGCTATCCTCGCCACGCCACCATCACCAAACTGTCTGCTGGAGGACGATAACCTTTCACTAGAGATAAGACGATCCAACACAAGCCCGCCTTGGTTGAAACTATGGAGCTCGCACTTGAACATGCCGATGTTAAAAGTAATGAACGTGCAGACCATCTGAAAAATAATGCACCAATAAACACGGGAAAAAGCATGGACATGTCTGATATAATCAATGCAATACAGACTTGGTTGGCTGATACTGACTACACTCCGACGCTAGCCCGATTTTATAAACTACAGGTGAAGCTTCGCCATGCTTGTCAATGCCACCTTAGAGGGGAAGAGAGGCGATACTATAACAAACGCCCTATCGGAAAAGCGAGCAGAGATACTTTGGGATGGCTGCTGCATCGGATGACTGAACACGTATGGGGATGCAGTATTGACGAACAACATAGCATAGCACAGTTAGACACTTATACTATTCCAATAGAAAATGGGCGCCTTACTGACTCCCAGACGGACAGACCGCTAGTGTATTATCGGGATCCAAATGGCAAGCAAAGAGTTGTAATGGATATCATGCATGTCGTAAAATGCGACTTAGGATGGTTGACATTAGGCTGACTACATCATTCAGAAGAAAACTTTAGCAACGAAATCGAAATAACCTTGAAGTCTACAAAAGGCTTGGCGAGAGTTCGTGAGGGACTACGTCCTGTTGGGAGATACAAGACAGCAGAAGAAGAAGAAGAAGGTGAGGAGAAGGGGAGGAGAAGGCGGAAGTAAAAGAAAGAGGAGGAATCGTAGAATGAGGAGAACTGAGAATAGGATGCGGAGGCTGTGGGAAATAAGGAAAAAGAAGAGGAAAGAGGAGGAGGAGAAGGAAGCAGAAAAGGTACAGGACGAGAAGGCGATGGATAAGAAAAGAAGAAGAACAAGATGAAAAGGATATTCACTACGGCGATGGAATTGTAAATATACAATACGGCAAGGTAAGTAATTTGTTTTAAATAACACAGTGAAATATACTATTTAACCTGTCTGTTACATTACACATACACGGTAAAACAAAATAAAGAAGAATAACATCGCATACGCAAAAATTAATTGAACTAATAGACGAGTGGCTTCGCTATAGCATTACTTTCACATAAAGTTTCGTGTTTCCATTGTTAGTCAGGTTGAACGATGTAGGGGGATCGATCCCCAGCCAAACTCATATTGTCTAACATGCTATTAACTTTTTTTTAAATGTATTAAGGGAGGAAAAGAACGTCGTCTGTCTTGTTTATTATCATATCGATTTTTTCCCCACAAAGGGGACCAGGACAGGCAGGCATCTGTCTGTCAGTCACAGCTCGGGCATTCAGTTTTCTTTGGCTGATGGCTGGAAAGTGAATAGTTGAAGATTATTGTCATGACATTTAACGAATTTGCTACCCCCACTTTTAAGGTTCCTATTTAATCATTTTTGGAATCCAGATGTACAAAAATGTTATTTATACTGACATTATGATGTGTCTGATTATAAATAAAATAGGCACGATTTGCAAATGTATCCTGTTAATGGTGCTCATAGGTGAAACTAATAAACAGAAATACATAATTTAGAATATCCTTATTATAGTGTTCAACTGATTCAGTTCCAAACAAAAAGTAGGTCTGGACCAAACAAGGTACCAAATGAACAAATATTATAATGTAAATTTCCATTCAATGAGCATTGAAATTGCGTAAGATGCCACGACGAAAAACACATAATATGATTACCCTTGTACATCGAAATATCGTCCTTCTGTCCAAATGGGAGGTCACATGTGGCGATACAATATCCTTCGGCACTGAATCAGTTAAACAGTTGTATAGGGTGTATTTTTAATTACTGCAGTGTTTGAAAATATTGCCGGTCCAAGTTTTGTATTCACCCTCTGTAAAGTTCATGCAACATAATAGGTAAATACAAAACTTGGATCGGCAATATTTTCAAACACTGCACAGACATTAAAAATACACCCTTTTTATGGTGACGATTTACCGTGGTGACGGCTTGAGATCGTGACTGTTTGATATCGTGATGGATTAATATCGTTGCACGGAGGAATATCGCTATTAAAAAAAACAACAACTATTGTTCAATGCGTGAGATAATAGACATACAAGAGCTGATGGGCGATGTACAACAGAGCCAGATCAAATATTGTACCACACTAACAATTATGATAGGTTTGTACAAGAAGTTTTAAAAAGAAAATAAAGAACACATTTTAGACTAAAAGAGAGTCACGTATTTGTTTTAGGCCATTCAGCACTCGAGGAGTGATGCGTCAATATAACATCGGACGCTTTTACTTCCGAAAATATTTTCTGGTAGCCATTTTAAGCTGGGTCGATCTGAGAGACCAAGGCAATAAAAAAAAAAACATCTGTATATGAATTTGAATCAATGATCACCTGATCGGCAGAAAAATGTGCTAATTACTTCACACTAACTCGGACAATGGAGGTTTTTTTTTTTTTTTGGGGGGGGGGGGGGGGGGGAGAAGTTTTGAAGTTACGCGATACAAGTGGTAGACGAGGCAAGCAGGAAAATAGCATTAAGAGGTAAGAGTTCACTATCCAAGCGGGAGAATATCATTAATAGGTAAGAGGTAGACGATCTCAGCGGGAAAATAATAATATTAAGAGGTAAGAGGTAGATTACATAAGTGGGATAGTAACAAAATATAAGAGTTTGGCGAGAAAAAGTGGCAGATAACATCAAGAGGCAAGAGCTAGGCGATTCAAACGGGCAATTATCATCAAGTCGGAAGGTAACATCACGAGGTAAGAGGTAGACGAGACTGGTGGTAAGATAACATCAAGACGTAAGAGGTTGACGAGACAGGTGGGAAGACAACGTCAAGATGTAAGAGGTTGACGAGACAGGTGGGAAGATAACATCAAGATGTAAGAGGTTGACGAGACAGGTGGGAAGATAACATCAAGATGTAAGAGGTTGACGAGACAGGTGGGAAGATAACATTAAGAGGTAAAAGGTAGAAGATGCCCGTGGGAAGACAAAGATGCCCGTGGGAAGACAACACGAAACACCTTTCTGTCAGTGTTGAACCAGAGCACAATATAGAAAGTGTTGGAGATTCTTGGTCGTAAACCGTTATTATAGAGACGGCACTTGAACGATTAACTGATTGTTTAACTGATATCCTAATACATTCATGAATTTATTGATTGACGGTTTGAGACAGCAGGCTATGCAGATGTATGATGTCTATCAGCATAGGAAGTGAGTTGTACGGGGGAGGCAGAGAAGAGGAATACCACAAAGGAGGTAGATTCAAGATACGACAGATAATTTCAGACACGACAGCAACAGAGGCAGAATATCTGGCTTATAATGGAAAGGAATTTCGAAATACTTAAATTGGAAAATTTCTGCATAGGACAAACCACCGGGTGATGATAAACGCCCTACGAAATGGAACATAAGAAGAGGAGAAACCACTTTAAAAACACTATGTCGAGTTTGAGTTAGTGTTATAAAGATATCTTTCAGATTCTGAGAACCTTTAAGAATAAACACCATATGACTGTAAAAGCAACGTAAAGAGTTCCCTTCTGACGCCAAGTGGCTTAATAGGCACATGGTGTTAACCTGATATCTTAACACCGGTCAGCGCTCGATGGGTGATGTGGTCAGTATCACGCCGGGCGCCTTAACTTCCCAGGAAATATCCTGTTATTAATTTCAGGTGCGTTAGCGTAGCTGGTAGGGAACTGAGCAAACAACGTCACAAGCAGTGTCGGACGAGAGCTGGATGTTTCGTGGTCTGCTAAGCCAGGGACAGATTGACCACCCATTCCTCCGTGTATCCAGGCCTACACAATATGGCGGCCCTATCACATCACAGGCCTATACCGGGAAACTGATTCGAGACACATTTAAAACAAAATACATTTTAGGCTGGGTCGACCTGGGACTCCAAGGGGGTTATTAGAACACATAAAGAGGTTGGGGGTGGGGGTGGAAGGGGGGGGGGGCTTATAGCTAGAGCTACGGAGTTCGATGGTCTGGGCAGGTGGTGTGGAGTTCTGCGGAGAAAGGCAGAGCCAGAAAGAGTAAAGACAAGTGCAATCAGTTCTATTCTCTCGTCTTGAAACGTTTCGCCTTCTTACCCGATCAGTACGGCTCTTGAAGTTGGCCCAGTCCCATTAAATGGGTTCCATATAATTATGAGACTTTTTCAGCAAATCGTCTGGGAAGGGCAGGCGGCGAAGAACGGAACGGGTCAACTCACTTCAGTATAACGTGGCCTAGAATATATGAAGGTCTGACACGTCAAACCCCAATAGAGGTATCTGTAATGGGGTTACCTTTACCGTTTTAGAAGACCAGCACAAGATCACACAATCAGCACAAAGTACAGTCCAACCATTTGATCAGTATGAACAGTTTCGATATGCAAAATAATAATTATCTGAAAGGACAACTCTCTCTAATTGTGTTGCGTATCCCTTACGGGACGTTGCAGTCAACACCAGCATTTTTTTCAGCTTCTGTTGATGTACTAGGCAAGTGTTACATTCAGTAGTTTGCCATTGCTTTCTGAACGACAGGCCCCTATACCTTTTTCGAAAAAACCAGCACCGCCGTGTTTCGAACCCGGGTATACGGGCTCACAAACCGCGTTCGCAAGCCCATAGCCACAGAGACCACTAGTATAATAAAAATTCCTATAACTGTGTACGTTATATTTACATTAGCTACTAGTAATTATCAAATCAAAATTAGTTTTATTAAGTCATGTATGATTGATTATTGCACATTTTCCATATGTTTTATTGCATATTGTTTCTGTTGATGTCGTTGGTGCCTAAGATTAGCTTCATAAGTGATGCTTGAATGAAGTGATGTATGAGAGCAGAGAGGTAAGACGGGCAGAATGCCAGACGGGCCTGCGTGCCCAATTCTAAACCCTTTCAAAATAAAGCTCGTTCGTTCGTTCGTTCGTTCGTTCAGTGTACCAGCAATGTGTTACCATGTTGCCCGACTACCCTCAACTTTTGCCTTAAACAAAATCCATATTTTCACGCCGAACGTTTCAGCGGGGATAGCAGATACATATCGAGGAAACGGTAACTCCGGTTAACATAATAACAGTATTTATCTATTATATATCCCCAGGAAACGGGACACTCTTAGGCAAGGTGGAGAACCCGTTTAGCGCCCCCCCCCCCCCCATTAGGGTTACGTGAAGCCTTGGAAGCAGGTGGTGGATGGAGTGTGAGAGCAGCCGACAAATTGTTGTTGGTTATGATCTGCACTCATAGGCAGATGATCTCATCAGTAGAGACAATGACTATGGCCACCGACTAGTACAGTCATTGCCCAGAAGGAAAGCAATGGCAAACTACCTTCTGCAAAACTTGCCAAGAATCCATAACAACCATGAAAGAAAACATAATGAGAAAGAGATCTGGTGACGAGACCCCCAGGCCAGGCAGATCAGATAACAATGGGGAAGATTTTTGTCACAGGGGCCAGTACTAATAATCGTGATGACGGAGTTAATCCCGACTGTGTTACAAAGGAAATCACCTTTGAAACAGAGTGAGAATAGGAACGTGGAATGTGAGAAGTCTGTATGAGGGAAAGCTTAAAGTAGTATGTGATGAGATTGAGAGATTAAATATTCACTCCCCCGATGTGTCTCCACCTTGCCGTGGTGGGGGAGCTTGCGTGTCCCATCGACCCCATGTGCTTGCCGATGGGTGAAAACTACATATCGGACGGCTCGTGGGATAGGGACCAGACTAAGAGAGACACAACCTGCTGCTCTGCAGGTAAGACTGAGGATAGCAGTCAAAATCAGGCAAACGATCCCTAAATCTCAGTCCGGGCATAACCTCTAAGACCCCCATCTGAGGTGTATGGCTGAACGTCTCTAAGCCATAAACTCTCGGAAGTGAGAGCCTGGCCGACAGAAACCTCCATCAAAATTGTGATGATGTGCTGAGAACGCTACATGTTCGGCGCAGATTCGTTCGTTGGCTCTTAGCTGGGGGATATGATGTATCCCCGGATGAAAGGGCCTGACCGTTACTCGCCCACAGACGCACGGAGGTAAGGTGCTGAGCTGGCAGCACATGTAGCCTACCTCGTGAATGAGTACAAAAGGTGGAAAAACACCTCGGTCGCACGTCTTGCAGACGTCCGATAGTCTGTAACCACACTCATGGAGTGAGTGTAGTCAAAGGTGGAAAATTGTCTCGTTGACACGAAATGGAACGCCTGTCTTGCGAATCCATTACGTGGCAGCCCGAAGCGAAAGCTTGCTGTGTGGAAGCCGAAACAAGAGTCTCGAAACCCGAGGAAGGCTAACCTCATTAAAAAAATGCCCGCCGGAAGCCGGAAGTGTCGTCCTACGGGTGGCAAACTAAAAATTGACACTTCGCATTTACGTCCGAGTGAAATGTCTCGTCCGAATGTCTCTCGTGCTAGGAACAGCTCTGACTACCTAGTTTCCGAATGCCGCTCTTGTTCGGAACAGCTCTGACTAGGTAGTTTTCCGAATGTCTGTCGTGCCTGGAACAGCTCTGACGGGCGCAACGACAAGCACATGTCCGAAAACTCGCTGAGTGGATACCGTCTGCAAACCTGTCTGGTTTGTGCGGGAATGGCCCGGGGCAAACGAAATTACCAATATATTGAAGTGAGGATTTAAAGCAGCCATGAGCAGGACGTGACGATTCCCTCGGCTAGCCCAGAACCAGGGCGTTATGTGTCGGCCCTGCAACTATGGAAGCAACCTTGGATGGCGGAAAATGCTATGGACTGTCCCTGCCTTCCTTTGAGGGATGACCGTTGTCTTCGACCGTTCTAACTTGGCCAGCATGGTTGTAGATGGCACCACAAAAGTGAGAGTCTCCCAGGAATGCTACCTGGTCAAAAAAGCACGCTAAAGTCGATGTGTTGGCCTACGGGTTTCGGCCTAAGGGCGCATAACAGACACACCGCAATCACATCTGAAAAAACACTCCGGATGAACGAAAAGAAGAAGAAGAAGAAATATTCAAATTTTAGGAATTAGTGAACATCGCTGAAGAGGTAAGGGACATTTTACAAATGAAAATGGAAGTCTTTTCATAAATTCTGGTAGAGACGTCGGGGACCAGAGCGGAGTGGCATTTTGTTTAGATAAAACAACTGCAAAAGCTTTAATGGCATATTCCCAGTTAGTGGCAGAATCCTCACTATCAGACTTAAGGGACGTCCAAAAAACATAACTCTTATACAGATATATGCACCAACTTCAATAGCAAAGGAGGACAAAATTGAAGATTTTTACAGCACACTGCAAGACACATTAAATAATATTAGTCATAATAATATAACAATAAAAATGGGAGATTTTAATGCTAAAGTAGGTACAGGAAGAGCTGAAAATGAGAGACACGTTTTAAGAAAATTTGGATTGGGAAATAGAAATAATGCATGTGACAAATTCATTGAATTTTGCACAAAAAATTAGTTAACCATAGCCAAAACACTTTTTAAACTACACACAAGAAGACTCTTCATATGGAATTCCCCGGACAGTTTAACAACAAATCAGGTAGATTATATTTTAATACAAAGGAGATGGAGATCAAGCATAACATCTGCAAAAACCCTACGAGGTGCAGACTGTGATACAGATCAACAGTTATTAGAAGCAGATCTGAAATTGAAACTCAAAAGCTTATCCGAGGACCAAGGCCACTCCGTTCTGATCTCACAAAAATACCAAATGCGTACAATGTAGAAGTGAGGAATCTTTTTGGGGTCTTGATGTCTGTACAAGAGGAAATGACACCTGATGAACTGGCAGTACAAGATAGAGATATCTTGATAACAGCAGCCAAAGATTTAATTCCGAACATGACTAAGCAACATAAGCCATGGTTTACACCATGCACGTTAGAATTAATAAAACAACGAAGGGAACTGAAAAGGACAGAAGAAACCGATAACAGTAGGATGAAGTATAAATCTTTAACACGGGAAATAAGAAAGAACGCAAGAAAGGACAAAAACCAATATATACAAGATTGTTGTATTAAAATAGAGCAATATCATAAGAATGGAAGAGATTACGAAATGTTCAAAGAAATGAAGATATTGACTATAAATGTTCAACTTCAATTAAATGTTATCTATGACAAGTTGAGAAATACCTTAACATAATCTAGACAAATCCTAGAAAGATAGCAGGAATATTGCAGTGTAATGTATGATGTGAATGACTATGAGGATATGAATGATATACACGAACCAATGACAGCAGAGACAGAACCTGAACCCTCATTAGATTAAATTGCATGGGCAATAAAGAACCTGAAGAATGGTAAATCACCAGGATGTGATGAGATACCAGCTGAACTAATTAAAGCGGGAGGAGAAGAAAGAATACAAATCTATCACGCATTATGTAAAAAGATATGGAAATATGGTATATGGCCAAAAGGTTGGAAGAGAACTATCTTCATTCCAATACCAAAAAAGGGCAACCTGAAATTATGCACCAACTATAGAACTGTTGAACTGATCAGTCATGCAAGTAAAATTCTACTAATAATCATAATGGGAAATCTTCGTAAGAAAATGGAAGAAGAGACTAACGTGGTTCAAGGTGGATTTAAATAAGGAAGAGAAACAAGAGATCACATACTCAACATGCGTTTATTAATAGAGAAGTGCAGAGAATTTAATGTAAACCTATTCTCATGTTTTGTGGATTATTCAAAGGCATTTGACTGTGTACAACATCAGAACCTTTGGGAAATCATGAGGAATATGGCCTTTCCATCACATGTAGTACAACTTATAAAAATGCTATATCTAGACTAACTAGCAGTGGTTAGAATAGATGGTGAGACGTCAGATTGGTTTGATGTCAAGCAAAGAGTTCGTCAGGGCTGTGTGCTATCACCCTATTTGTTTAACCTGTATGCCGAAAATATAATGAGAAATGTCAGAGATGATATAACCAGGGAGCAATATGATGCCCTAAATATCGGTGGTCGTGAAATATCAGAGATTCGATATGCTGATGAAACATTACTACTATCCACATCACAGAATAGTATAGAAAACTTAATAACTACAACCCAAGAAATACTGAAAATCACAACTTATATCTTAACATAGCAAAACTAAAGAATACAGATAAAACTACTAGAGAAAGAAATATATGTTAAAGAGGAAAGACTGGAGGTGGTGGAAAATTTTGAATATATTGGGTTTTGATTACCAACAATGGTGACACAATGAAAGAAAGTAAACGACGACTATCAATTGCTCTTCAAAGACTAAAACAATTGCATAAATTATGGAGTGGGACAGATAAAACTACAAAGGTTAGAATTTTAAGAGCTTGCATCTTTCCCATTGTAACATACGCCTGCAAGACCTGGACACTTACTAAACAAGCTGAACAGTGCATACGTGCTTTTGAATATAAATGTTATAGACGGGTTCTAAGAATATCTTGGGTAAAGAAAAGAATAAATTAATCCATACTTCAAGAGCTGAATATTGAAAACGGTTGGCTATTGAAGACGATAAAACAAAGAAAATTTATATATTTCGGTCACTTGAAACGTCATGTGGAGAGAACAATAATGGAGGGGTATATGCATGGGAAGAGAGAAAGAGGAAGGCCAAAGAGAAGATGGTTGCAAGGTGTGGCAGATGATCTCCAGATGCGTGTATTGGACGCGGGACATCTGGCTTGTGATCGAGAAGTTTTTCGGAATGTTGTTATGGGGGCGAGGTTCTGCAAAGGACATGCTACTGAATGAATGAATATCCCCAGCTGGTACATGGTAATCCGCCCACATTAACCATGAGATAATTAAGTGTTCAGGCCCGCTAGCGCTGCTGAAATTTTCGATCTTGAGTCATCTGTATTGCCTGGAAAGAATGCACGGAAGAAATCATTCCTGATTCAACGGGCAAGACGGCGTTTACCTGCAAAGCGTTGTGGGACGTAATGAGCACGGCAAGGCACGTAGAGCGCCCTGGTCATCCACTGCACCTGTATTCGTCTCCAGTCGTCTCGATTTGTCTTGCCACTGGACTCAGATGGACTCAGGCGAGAGAGTGGGGTCGACGAATTGCGCAACTCTTCCTCACTTTAATCCAAGTCATCGCGCAAGTCATTCTTCATCCAACGTCATATATCACCTTCAAGCCCTGTGGCGATAGGCGAGCGGCGAAGCGGCAGGCGTGGGTACGCTGGCAGCCGTAGTCGCAGACCTGCACACAGGCGGCTCAGGCCATATGGTCGTCTTCTACTGACCGGGGCAGCAGTGGGATTCGGCAGCCCCCTGAGCGACTGAGCAGCCCTCTATAGGAACACACTGCTCACCTCCATAGCATGAGGAAGGGGCTAGAAAAGAGCAGAGATATACAAGGCAGGTGGGCCGGTCCTAACAGAGCAGCTTCACCAAGTCTTTACAAACATATGGGTGAACGAGACCATGCCACAAGATTTCAAGGACGCGTCAAACGTAAAGGAAACCGCCAATACTGTGACAACCACCGAGGCATCTCCTTGCTTTCAATTTTCAGGGAAGATACTCGCCAGAATTCTTCTCAATCGCCTCACGCCCATCTCGATCAAGGTCTTCTTCCTGAGAGTCAATATGGCTTCAGTGAAGAACGTTGAACTGTTGACATGATTTTCACTGCAAGGCAGCTGCAAAAAGAAATGTCAGGAACAGAACTGCGAAATGTTCTCCACTTTCATTGACCTTACCAAGGCTTTTGATACAGTCAGCAGAGAAGATCATGGCAAAATATGGCTGTCCACGAAAGTTTGTCCAAATAGTGCGGCTATTTCATGATGGTATGCAGGCAAGAGTACAGGGAAATGGTGAACTGTCTGACCCCTTTCCTGTCACCAATGGAGTGAAGCAAGGATGTGTCCTGGCACCAACACTGTTCAGACTCATGTTTTCAGCCATGCTGATGAATGCCTTCGAGAACGACGACATTGGAATAGACATCAACTACCGTATGGATGGAAAGTTATTCAATCTCAGAAGGCTGAAAGCTAAAACCAAAATGAAAAGCGACACCGTCAGAGAGCTCCTGTTTGCTGATGATTGCGCTCTTTACGCCAACTCAGAGGCGGACATGCAACATAACGTTACAGCTTTCTCACATGCCTGTGCCAACTTTGGGCTCAATATCAACTTAGAGAAGACTGTAGTTATGTACCAGCCAGCTTCAGGGAATAATCACACTGTGCCGAATATCAAAGTGAATGGTCATAGACTAAGTGTTGTGGACAAATTCACCTATCTTGGCAGCACTGTGTCACAAGCTGCCACAATTGATGGCGAAGTGAATGCAAGAATCTCCAAGGCCAGTGTTGCCTTTGGCAGACTGTACAAGAATGTAGGGGATAGAACTGGAATAAGCCTGCAAACAAAGCTAAAAGTATACAAAGCAGTTGTATTATCCACACTGCTATATGCTTGTGAAACCTGGACTGTTTATTAGCGACACGCTAGGAAATTAAACCACTTCCACACAGTCTGCCTAAGGAAGCTACTGAAGATTAAATGGCAAGACAAGATCCCAGACACTGAAGTCCTAGAAAGAGCGTCCATGCCCAGTATCCACACTCTACTGATGAAGAATCAGATTCGTTGGGCTGGTCACGTGACTCGCATGCCAGATCACAGGCTCCCTAAACGAATTTTTTACAGCGGACTGCGTTGTGGTAAACGCTCCCTAGGTGGCCAGAGGAAACGCTTTAAAGACACTCTGAAAATCTCTCTGAACGCTTTTGGACTTCATCATGACACCTGGGAGACTGCAGCCAGAGACCGAAATTCGTGGCGTGCATTATTACACAAGGATGTAGTCATGTGTGAGGCAACCAGGACTGCAAGAGCTGTAAAGAAAAGGCAGGACAGAAAAACCACTGCAGGAAATCCTCCTCCAGAAACGTCAAGCATCCTTTGTCCACATTGTCAAAGAACATTTCGAGCCAAAATAGGCCTTATCAGCCATCTTAGAACCCACGGCTACATACTTTCAACCCCACTGGAAGAAATGAATGGTCATCATCTTTCTTGATGGACAAACAACATTGCCTGGAAATTAGTTTAAAGATCATCGCCATAAAATGCCAATATAAAAGGACCTCGTGGCGATAAACCTTCATCAGCAAACTAAAAATAACAGACAAAGACAGAAATTACACTAATGTAGTTTACTACACTTAGACATAGTAATGATGATTAAACTAGCAGATAACAGAACTATCAGAGAACAGACGTTTACAGAGCAAAGTAACCAATATCTGCTATAAACAATTAATAGACAATTGCAGAAAATGTGGACTATTTTACCATTGTTAGCTATGTGATGTTTGCTGATTATGGTACAAAGCCACGTCCAAACATAACATCATTGTGGTCGATATTTTGACAATGTGAATGCTCTCATTCACAAATCAATACGCGCAGTCAACAAACAATGCTGTTTGTCCTGGATAATGCACAAAGTCATGCGCACGAGTCTTGCATTACACAAAATAGTCAAGTTTTTGCATAAAGTACTCATTTACAAAAAACTCATATCTCACAGAACAAAACTGTCTTTCTTAGTACGTGAAGTTAAGAACATACTTTAGACAACCACATTGTTCTACATCTGTATTACAGAATATAATAACTATATGTCATAAATAACAGAAGGTGGGAATCATGTTTCCTGTTATAAAGTCATTGCCTCAGTCCGTGGCAATAGAAGGACAGGGTGGGGGAAGGGGTTGGGGGAGAGAATGGGGTGGGGTGGGGGTGGCGTGACATAGAGGATTAGGTACCGTATCGGATCTCAGCATAGGGCTGGGATGTTTTCTAAGAGCTACTGTTATCTAATGACATAACACGACCCCGTGATCTCTGGAGCAGTGATGGGACACCTAGTCTGTTCAGATAATGGTGAAAAGAGGAAGCCCTGTTTTCTAGTCAGGCACGTTAAATATCCCCCTGCAGGAGGAAATCACAAAGAGTAGGCCATAAAGCTACAGCTCTGACAAAATTGTTAGGAAAGAAAACCTGTCCATGGGTAGATCGAGCCTGTTACCTGGTGTGTAATCTCTATAGCATGCAAACCTTACTCAAATGTATGGTCGAAGTCTGACACACTGACCTGTAATGTGCTTGACAGGTTCTGTGCCAAGTAAGCAGTAGTTTTGGACCAAACAAAAATGCATGGCTGGAAACGGGAAGTAGATAACTAGTATATTATGACTTAAAAGTTGTTAATATGGTAGCAGTCATGTAGTATTACAGGGTGTTTGTAAAGTCTCACTACACTTTGTATGTAGAACAGCTGTTTGTTGGAGAGTACTTTATCCGTTTGTAAGTGTGTTGAGACTTTTCAAACACCATGTATAATGCAATGACAACATTTCACCGATATATAAGTACAAAGCAGTTACGGATATTTGCTGAATACGACTAATCATTCTACAGCACTTAATCAGTTACATTGGTGTAATGCACTCACCTCAAAAGAGGAGCTAAGAAGGGAGAAAAAGAATGTCTGTGTATTGCTAAATGGGGTGGTGGTGAAGTTGAGTACCCTCACTCAAAGAAAACACAGTACTGCAAATGGAAAGTTAAAGAAGACAAATATAAATATACTAAAGAAGGAAGCAGCAATAGTATGACTGACTATATATTGCTGCATAAAAGAAAGAAGCTGCTCTGTTTTTGTATACAAAACTGAGGATGAATTACATGGTAAAATTCACAGATTGCGTAACTGGGTGTGCTATTTATACGAGAATTTAAGCTTTGCTTCTGAAGGTCAAACAGCAGAAGATTATAACTGATAAATTGTCACTCATCAAACATCCGGGATCTCAAGTCTACCAACCCGTTCTAATGTGTGAAAGACGCAGTCAATTAGAGAACAGATTATTCTCAGATACACCGTAAGCTAAAGATATATTCGGAAAGATATTACTTGTATATGTATATAAATAAATTATCGCTTCCTGCGTGCTGAAACGGCAATCGATAAATTAATACACCCGAGGCTGAAAAATTTGAGATAGAGCGAGATATAGAACGATGCAGTGTATACTGTATAGAGCGAGGCACTAGAAAGTTGCGCTCTCCTCAACGGTGTTGTGATCATGTCAGCTTTCTAGAGCACTGGGCATTCCTTTTATTGACCTGAGCTCCCAACATGTAACGGTCGCCTGGAAATTTACTGGAAAATAAAGGTGGTCGGTGTGATATTGATCAGATCACCTATCGAGCGACAATTTGTCTAAAATATATGGGCCTACATATTAAGTAAGTCTAATGGGTGAAAAGGGATAGTTTACAGTTTTAGAGAACAGTTGATGTCGAATATGTCGGTCAGTTTGAGAAGCAGGAGCAGTTCTAGGGCTTCGACAGCGGGAGACTGGGGTTTGGGGCAGGTAAGAGTTGCTCACTCGCACAAGGAGACAGTCCACATACTTTGGGCATGTTATAGTTAGTTAGTTAGTCGCGGTTCCAACTTCACGGCAATGGGTCGTCCCCATTACGCTCCGTTCCCGTGCCAGTGAATATCACACAAGATGTTCCTCATTGCGTAATGTGAAAAGTGGAACAGACAGGAGTTTCGGCAAGCCAACGGCCTGCACAGGTACACTGTGCATAATGCCCCCGCCAGAATGCCAACACAAAAGTCCTCCATGAAAAATACATCTCACCGTCGATGGAATCGGCAGTCACCAGAAAGACCTAATTGACCCGGGTTTTAGCTCACATGGCTCGGTCTCTTACCGCACGGAGACCCGCCGAAAGTGCCGTAAAAAGCACGAACTCCGTAGCTCCAGCGACGACTATCAGGAGTCCCCTGAAAAATGCACTCGTGACCCAAAAAGGCAACCCAGTCAATTCAGTGACAGCCGGCCATTGTTCCGAACAATCGAACATGCAGTTCACTGTGCAAACAACAGCGGACAGATGTAAAAGCATTCCACGCGAATTTCACAGCTCACAGTGTCGCCCACGCACTCACTCAGTAGTAGGGCGACGGAACTATGTACTACCAGTCCAATATGAGGCAAATGCGAATGCAAACCGTAACCACAAGCATAAACACGCCAGAGGCTTTAACGGTTCAATGCCTAAACGCCATGTTGGGGACCGGAAGTCTCACATCATAGGCATGTTATGTAACGGGGAAAGCTGTAGTCTGTTGAATGCAATTTTCTCAAAGACTCCTTGGGGTCGTTGCTAGAATTACGGAACTCGTGCTTTGTGCGAAGCTAACGGCAGGCCTTCCCGGAGAAAGAGACCGGGCCATATGGGATATAACCTGGTGCAATGAAGTCTATCATCTTGCCTTTTAAACGCTTTTTAAACACAATGACATGGAGGACCATCTGTATCAGAAACAACTGGCAGTACAGAGAGAGAAGACTGGTCAGACATGATCACTACCGCAACACGGCATGGAAGAGCATCCGTGTCAGAAATGACTGGCAGTACAGAGACAGAAGGCTGTGGACAGACATGATCACCACCGTCACACGGCATGGAGGAACATCCGTGTCAGAAATGACTGGCAGTACAGAGACAGAAGGCTGTGGACAGACATGATCACCACCGTCACACGGCATGGACGAACATCCGTGTCAGAAATGACTGGCAGTACAGAGACATACATACGGCTGTGGACTGACATGATCACCACCGCCACACGGCATGGACGAACAACCGTGTCAGAAATGACTGGCAGTACAGAGACAGAAGACTCTGGACAGACATGATCACCACCGCCACACGGAATGGAAGAACATCCGTGTCAGAAATGACTGGCAGTACAGAGACAGAAGACTCTGGACAGACATGATCACCACCGCCACACGGAATGGAAGAACATCCGTGTCAGAATTGACTGGCAGTACAGAGACATACGGCTGTGGACAGACATGATCACCGCCGCCACACGGCATGAACGAACATCCGTGTCAGAAATGACTGGCCGTACAGAGACAGAAGGCTGTGGACAGACATGATCACCGCCGCCACACGGCATGGAGTAAAAGAAGAAGAAGGAATGTGTTTCCAAACATGTTTGTTTCGCTTTGTACATAACTTTCAGACATGCCCATTATAAACCTGCACAGTACTAATACAGCTTTCTCCGTGGCGGGTGATGTGGCAGCAGACCTCCATGCATTGGATTTGTACGAAATGGTATGGGTGCCGGTCGTTCAGAAAGCAATGGCAAACTACTGAACGTAAACTTGCCGAGAGATCACAACAGCAAGAAATGCTGGTGGTGACTGCAACGTCATGTAAGGGAAATGCAACTAACTTTTCAGTTCTAATACAAAACAGTATCACCCAGAAGCCTTGCTCTAGCCTTTGGGCATATTTGGATACATGGTAAAAAGGGTAAGTTTGTGGAGTCCACTGTAAAACACCTCCCAATGACTAAGACAAAATCGAACAGTAGTACAATGTAGACTATGTATGATGTCACAATCGCAATGGTTATTTTCATAACGATAAAAAAGGTAAACGATCCTGTAAAACCAATTAAGGCACATTGAACAGTCTGCAAGATCCACATGTTTATAGATCTACCGATACTCCATGGGTGTGCTGGTCAGTATCACGCCGCCTCCTGTTGGTTCTAGCATTGCCTAGTAAGTCACAAACAGCTAATAAATTATGGGAATGACTGCAACATCCTGTAAAGAATATGCAACAAACGTTTTAATGCTGCTAACAAAGACATTGTCGTCACATTGACATCTTACTTACGTCTAAATTGAAGTTTCAGTTAACTTCTCTTGCGCCTTATCCGTCTTCAACTGCAGCGTCGTTGAATGAGGACAGCAATACAACAAGTTCTAGCGCATATTTGTTGACAGCAGCAATACACGCCTCAGCCCAAAAGATAACCAACTCGCTGACGTGTTTATTTTCTTAACTTAACACTGTAAAGTTTATATTCACTCAGATACTAGCGGAATTCGTATGTTATACCGCTCCATATACACAGTTAAATAAAAGATATGATTCATGATGTTTGCTAAACAAATACGTGCGGCATCTGCCACATTCTAAAGTCTCCACATCAAGTGAAGAGTTCAACAGACCACTCTGTAACACGAAGGGGAGACAAAACTGTTCGTTGTTAATACGGCCAGGGAGGACGTGTCGAACTTCAGCAGCAGTGAATCGCGGCTTGCGAGCAGTTGCGGTACTTGTGGGTTAGTTTAAGCAACGTGAAGATCAGCAGCAGCTGTTCTATTTACGGATTTGGTGGTGTAAATGGTAATGGGTAATGTTTCACAACAGTTCGGAGATGTGGCTAATATTGAGTATCCCTCTTTGGTTATAGGAGCTACGACAGTGTAGTAGGTAGATGATAGCTTGCCGACCCGGTGGTCGTGGGTTAGGTTCGGATCGGGATTTGGGGGGGGGGGGGGGGGGGGGGGGCGGGGGGGGGGCGGATTCTAAAAATCTAATTGGACTTAGACCCATGTCGACTCAGCGTAAATTGGGTATAGGGAAAAACGAACCTGTGACATTACACATCCCTGTCGGACACCTCTCTTAATAGGCGGATATTGACCTACTTCACTATGAATCTGTATGACAGCTTGTTGTTTCCTTTTTTTTACAAGTCTAACGTCTTTCCCATCAATTCGTAGATCTGCAAACATCTTCATCATGCTGACGTATCTTACTTTATCGAAAGCATTTGTGTAATCAATGAAATAAAGGCGTAGGTCTTTGTTTACTTCTATTCAACCCACCATTGATGCTTTCAGCAAATACACAACATTTAATGTACACTTGCCTTCTACGAACCCACATTGTTCTTTCCCTATTTCGGGTTGGATTTTATTCTTAACTCTTTGCCTGATGATTCTTAGCAAAATCTTTGTGATGTGACTCATTATTGTAATTGTTCGATGTTGATAATTTTCCAAGGCTCCTGATTTCTTCGGGATTGCAATAAATAAAGAATTACATACTTCAAGGGGTATATCCTCAGTATCATATATTGTGTCAGCAGGCTGGTGACCTGGTCTATTCCATTTTATTCTACAGCATTAATCGTTTAAGTTCTGATGTTGTGTGGGCCAAGGGAGTATGGGGGGGGGGGGGGGAGGGGTCTTGCCAGTTGTCAAATGGTTAAGAGCATTCTGAACTTCCATCTCCAAGATTGATGGTCCTTCATCATTTTCCAAATGTCATACTGTTCCTTTCTTGAATCGTTATAAAGATCTTGCACATAATCCGACAATCCATTTAAAATCTTATCGTTTTCTATTATGATTTTGTCATCTTTAGTTTTTAGGTAACCCTTTGACGTGTATGTTCTTTTCTCAGTTATATATATATATATATATATATATATATATATATATATATATATATATATATATATATATATATATATATATATATAACACCAGCATTTTTCAGCTGCGGTTGATGTATTAGCAAGTTTTACGCTCAGTAGTTTGCCATTGCTTTCTGAACCACCGGCTTACATACCCCCGTAAGTAACAACGCGATCCGCTGCCGAATCTCGCGCAGTTGTGTTTCGTACGTGAATATATGGGATTATAAACAACGTCCCTAATCTCTTCGCCAGGGAGACGGCCAGTTTTATATACATATATCAATCATGTGCCATGCCGGAAAGCGTGGGCGGTCATGACTCGCCATTTCACTCGATCACTAGAGTCGTGGATCAGCTCAGTGTTCCTGCCATCCAGATATTTTCCTCTCGGTCTTCCTCTTGGTCTATTCCCTCCGATCTTGCTAGTTGTCACTAAGTTTTCCGATCCATTTCTTCTCATAACATGTCCAAAAAAATTTGACTGTCTACGTCTAATTTCTTTAATCAATTTACGAGTTTCACTTGTCTGCTGTAGTACTTGGTCATTGGTTTTTCTATCTGTCCATGGTATTCTTTACACTTTCCTCAGAAACCACATTTCTGCAGCCATGAGATGTTTTTCAGCTTGACTGCACATTGTCCAAGTGTCACATCCATACAAAATAACAGGCTCTATGTATCCCCTCAACACTCTTTTTCTCATTTCAATTGATATCTTTTTATTGGTCAGGGTGTTTTTCATCTCGCTAAAGGCTACTTTCGCCTTGGCGATTCTTGTTCTAATCTCTTCAAGGCATCTCCCATCAGATGTTATGACTGTTCCGAGATAATTGTATCGATTCACTTGTTGAAGAATATTCCCATTTACTTGTACATTACATTGTGGTACTTCGTTCTTTCTAGTGACGACCATATCCTGTGTCTTTTTACAATTTAATTCTAACCCCAGCTGCTCACTGTGTACAACAACTGCGTCTACTAATTGTTGTATATCTTGTGCATTGTCTACAATCAGTACTGTATCATCTGCATATCTAATGTTATTGATGTTTCGTCTTCCAATGCTGATTCCATTTATATCTTCTACATTTCTGCAAATATTTTCATTGTACAGGGAAAACTGTGAACAGACATTTACAGCGCAAATTGGCCTTATCAGTCACATGCGCTACCGCCATAGGTAAAAGTTATTATGCCTTTTTAAAGCACAAACTATCGTCTGTCAAGACGGCAAGGTGCCAATGAACAGGGAAAAAAGATCTGGAGACATTACACATCCCTGCCTAATACCTCTCTTAATAGGCTGATATTGTCCTATTTCATTATCAATCCTTATGGCAGCTTGTTGTTTCCAATATATGTTTTTATAAGTCTAATGTCTTTCCCATCAATTTGTAGATCTGCAAGCGTATCCACCATGTTGACATGTCTAACTCTATCAACAGCTTTTGTGTAGTCAATAAAGCAAAGATGTATATCCTTGTTTACTTTTATCGCACGTTCAATAACTGTTCGCAGAATATACACAGCATTTACTGTACCCTTTCCTTCTACAAACCCACATTGTTCTTCAACAATTTCAGGTTGTAATTTCTTCCTCACTCTTTGCATGATAATTCGTAGCAAAATCTTTGTGATGTGACTCATTGTACTAATTGTTCGATGTTGATTACATTCCAAGGCTCCTGATTTCTTTGGAACTGCAATAAATACAGAGTTACATAATTCAGAAGGTGTATCTCCAGTATCATATAATGTGTTCAGCAGTCTGGTGACTTGATCTAGTCCATATTCTTCTAAAGCTTTAACCATTTCTGTTGTGATGTTATCTGCACCGGGGGCCTTGCCAGCTTTCATATGCTTAAGAATATTTCAAACCTCCATTTTCAAAATTGGTGGTCCTTCATTATTAAATCTAATGTCATACTGTTCCTCTCTGTTATCCTCATAAAGGTTTCTCACATAATCTGTCCATACATGTATAATCTGATCTTTTTCTATTATGATTTTGCCATCTTTAGTTTTTAGGCAGCCTGTTGATGTACTTGTTCTTTTATTAGTAAGTTCCTGAATTCTTTTGTGCATTAATTTGGTATTTTGACTGTTGTGTTGTTTTTCAATTTCTAAGCACTTTTTCTCAAGCAATGCTTCTTTTGCCTCCTTTCATAATATTCTGACTTGTCTGTGGATTTCTTCATATTTGATAGAATTATTTTTGTTGAGTCTTCTTGTTTCCATTAGGTGTAAAATTTCTTCAGTCATCCATTTCTTACGACCCACCTTCTTTAATTTTGGAATAGTTGATTCTGCAGCCAAACTGATTGAATTCTTCAACATTTCCCATTGATCAAACACATCGTGGAACAGGATCTCTAGATCAGACAATATATCAAATCTGTTCTGCACTTCTATGTTGAATTTATTTTGTATTTCCTTGTCATTACTCAATGTACAAAAATCATATTTAGTGTTTCCTGTTATATACTTGACTTTCTTCAACGTTATCCTCTATGTTCCTGTAAGCAATCTGTGGTCACTATAACAATCAGCACTGGGAACTGTTTTTGCTATTGTTAACGCGTTTCTAAATATTCTGCTAATCAGAATATAGTCAATCTGGTTTCTAATCCTGTTATCAGAACTCCTCCATGTCCATAATCTTCTAGGGTGTTGCTTAAATTAGGTGTTTCCTACAATCATTTCCTGTTCTTTTGCCCACTCTGCGAGTCTGATTCCTCTTTCAATTCTCTCTCCTAAACCATAGTTTCCTACTGTGTATCTATCACCTTGATTTCCTACTTTTGCATTAAAGTCCCCTAATATGATGTTTATTTCTGAATTTTTACATTTCTTTAAGGTAGACTCCATGTCATTATAAAATTCCGCTACACTATCTTCACTGGATTCTCCTGTTGGGGCATATACTTGAATAACATTTATGGTAAAAGGTCTGACACTTAATTTAACTAGTAGAACTCTATCCGACACGGCCCAATATCCTTAAACAGATTTTGATGTTTTCCGGTCCAAATTAATTGCCACTCCCCTTTGTCGATCTTCACTTTCAGAAACAATAATCTTAAAATCTTCATCTATCTTGATGCCTGCTCCTATCCATCTCGTTTCGCACATCCCTAAAATATTAATTTTTTTCTCTTTCCAGTTCTTGTTTTATGTTCTCTAATTTGTCGTCGTCGTTTAAGGTCCTAACATTCCATGTTGCTAATTTTAATGTCTCTGTCCTTGTCTTGCGATGATTAGTCATTAGGCGAATCATTATATATATATATATATATATATATATATATATATATATATATATATATATATATATATATATATATATATATATAACCCAAAATATAATCTTTAACAGGTTGTAAAATTAAATGTTATGTTTGGAAATGAAACACAGCTTACAGTAAGTAAGATGGAACATAATGTTTATGTGTGTGTAGGTCTACTTTATTTGTAATCGATATAAATTCTCCTACTTTTTTCTACTTACAAAGTTCGTGTTAGGATCATCAAAACTAACCTGACGTAAGACATCTGTTTCTTTACTTAGTAGAGATAAGTCATGTAGGCTGTTGGTATCTTTATTATACTTCAAATAAGAAAAAGCACACTGGGGTAAGTCATTTTTGACCACTACTGATAAAAATATACGAATGAAAATGTCTACGGGTGGAAAGGCACATTTAATATTCTCTTATACAATTATTTTGTTTGATAAAGAATGTTGTGATTTTAAATGAAGTGGTATTCAGTAAGCGACACACATCACAAGCAAACCCGTATGAACAATTTATTTACCAGCTTATATCTGAATCTTGTGATTTAGACGTCGCTAGAAAGTTACAATGTTAACACTGTTGCTGGTGCTACGTGTGGAATTATTGCTGCAGCTCCTTTTTCGTGGAACCTTGTTCATCTGCACCAATTGCAGTTTTGCACCGTATAAGTATAAGTAAAGGACTAATTGCAGGCTCCTTGAGGCGCATCAGGCATACGATACTAGCCCCATATCTGTATAGACCAGTAATGGTCTAATGATCTCGAGAGGGTCAAATTCACACACGCCACCTTCACTTCCCAGACATTACTATTAGCCATTTAAGGCTGAGTTGATCTGGAAGCTCAGGTTAAATGCAATAGTTCATCTCGATGCGAATTCCAAGCCATGCCCACGTGGCAGACAGACAAGCGTGGCGAAGTGGTTAAACTTTATGTCTCGCACTACGAAGGTTGTGGACTTGATTCCGGGCCTTCGTCATTTAGTTTACTAGAGCAATTTTCCTGGGGGTGTTCGCTGGTGCTGCGGAGTTCGTGAGAGTTCATGCTTATGGGACACTTTCGGCAGGCCTCCCAGGGGAAAGATACTGAGTCATATGGGATAAAACCCGGTGCAAAATGAAGTCGATAATCTCACCTGTCGACCTCCCCTCCCCCCTCCGGTAAACTGTTTGCTTATCTGGTGGGCCCCGTTAAAACACAATTTCACACCCACAGCACTATTTATCAGAGGTTTAACTTCAGCCAGCTCGAAGCTACAGACTCTTCCACTCGAAAATACGTTACTCACCCCACAATGATGGGGTAACAGTAACTATTTTCCATTAATTAATCCAGTGAGAAAGGCGAGTACATTTTCATCAAAGAAACGCTACTGAGTGATAGAGTACTGGAAACTAGCGTCATAGACGTCTGAAGATTTGCCTCTGTTGAAGTTACATGAATACTCTATTAGAAGCAATAACAAATAACGTACGATGCTTCAATAAAACTCGGGGATATAGCGAAAGTTAATTCACTCTGTCCCAGACACTTGCTGCTTTTACTGTTTATTTCCCGAGGGACTGTAGTTTACTTGCCCAGTCCTAATCGGTATCAGCAGCTGACCAAGCCATGAAATAACTACATCAAAATCTCAATTGGTTTACTCTCCCAAGGGCCAAATACACACAACAGGTCAAAACAAATACAAGGTCCTTTCAGAAAGCATAGCTTGTGCAGCTAGCAGACTCGCATTTCAATACTGAGATTCACACCCACCATATTCTCTGGAATAGTTTTATCTGACTGTTTCTTTTCCAAAATAATTTTTGATAAACAAAGAAAAAACAACAACAACAACAACAGAATTCAGGAACAGAATTACAAGTCCGAAAATGGACCCATGGCCTTTGTAGAGCAAGGCTGAAAACTTCGCCGCGGAGACCCAACCAACAATATCACGTGTGGATAGATAACACCAAGAGAAGAACTGGACGAAGCTGACATAGAATGTATCGTGAAAGCGCACCACCGATGGCGCTGGAAACTCATTATAGCCAAACTTTCATGTAGAGGTGGCTCTTGACGACGACTACAATTTATACAAAATGTACATCTCTTATTTAAATATACATTTTTACAAACAACTTCAGCCGTCAAGAAGCATGGATGACGAGCAGACAACTGACAATTGTCTGTGTGAAGATGGCGTTCAACATAAGCAAATATAATAATATATTGTGACCGTGATATACTAATAACACACTGTGATGACAGCACACGGGCACCAGTTTTGTTATCCACGTGTCAAACAATATTGCTGAGTTTGTTGGTAATACTGTGAACGTTAAATGTTGACCGACATTTACCATCTTCAGCCTATGGTGGTTTTCATCAAATTGTTGTGTTTTGTCTCTTGATGCAGTAATGCTGTGTGCTATTTTTGGAATGTCTAATATTGTGCATTAAGACTACTACAAGTGTTACTGATAATTTTTTCCCGAGAAATGCGGCTGTAAATGGGTACCGGAGACCGCGAGAACTGTTGCGTAATGGTTTAAGACGACGGCATACGTGGGTGTCGTTACTAGAATCGATATAGATCACCAAGGACTGAGATCTATGAATAGACATGAAACGCCTAGATTTGCAAGGCACATGATGATTATGATAAGTATAATTATTGTTTTCCTTTCCTTTTTTACTCCATGAAAAAGACACTAAAAATGTGTCTTTTTCTGCATGTGTATTCATTTTGTTGAGCTTAATGCTTTCAGTCACTGACTGTTTCTCAGCAAATGACCAAGGTGATTGCAAACAGTCGTTGGTGTTGGTATACGACAGTGGTTCCCAAGCTTTTCAAGCAGAGGGCCATATTTACTATTTTCGGTAGTTAAGCGGGCCACAACGTTATAAAATTATAAAAGGCGTGCAATATCATTCTTACCTTTCTTAACTTTGGTCAACAAATTTCTAAAACTTTAAAGGCAGTCAGTGTCAGTACTACACTTTGTTTACAATAAAAAAAATTTCATTTCTTCTTCTTCTGCTGCGTTCATCCGGAGTTTTTTTTTTCTTTTTCGGACGTGATTGCGTTGTGTCTGTTTACAGCAAATCTGCGTTCTTGCGCCGTTAGGCCGACACATCCGACTTCTGTGGGCATTTGTTGACCGAGTCAACCTTCCCGGGAAAAATTTCATTTAATAAGAAATTTTTAATCAGTTTCGAAAATCGCTATTAATGTAACTGTTCTTTATAACCAGTTACTTAAGTTCAGATGCCAGTTTATCAATGTATCGGCACAAATCTGTCGTGCTCAAAGTCATAAGGGCAGCTAGGTTACTGTCGGTGAGTCTGGAACGTTGCTTGTTTTTTTTTTACTCGTGCTCCGAAGGTTGTGGGTTAGATTCCGGGCCGCGCCCTTCGGTTTACAAGTTAAATGTTCGGAGACTCCTGTGTGTCGTCGCTAAAAGCTACGGAGCTCGTGCTTTGTGCGACGCTTTCCGTTCTGCGGAAAGAGACCGAGCCATATGGGATAAAACCCGGTGCAATGAAGTCGACCCTGTCGACTTTTAAGCGACTTTTTTATTTTTATTTTATAACGGTCATTGCGGAAAATGACTGCTCGCATCTGTAAGTAGAATCAAAATGACAGATGTATCTCTGGGCGAATGAACGCAAGTGTTCAAATTGTTCGACAGGCAATAGTCGCCAGAATAAAATCATATGATCAGCGGAAAGTGAAGCAGGCAGCTCCAGATTTTACATCTCAGTGCAGAATTGCATTTCAAATAAATTACTTCGTGTTGAAGGTTTTGCTATAATTGGCAGAGCTTGGCATCAGGAAATACGAACGGATTTATGAAGAGGGTACCATTATCCTCCTCTATTGTGAACTCTTGAAATCTCGACCGAAAGATATCCAAAAGACTTTCAACTTTTACTTTGTACTGTCACCAGTCATATTTATTTTCCACCATACGTTGAAAACACCTTTAAAGTCCCTCCAGTCAGCTGTCCGGTAAACAGTCGTAGTCTCATTTTAAATGAAGAAATGTCATCCCATAAATTTGGGAATATTTTATTTTTTCCCTGGATCCTCGCATTTAAAGAGTTTAAATAAGATGACATGTCCACCAAAAATGCGAGGTCATTAAGCCAGTCATCGTTCAACAGACATTCCCTTTCTGTAGGCAATGCATACCTTTTCAGACAGAAACAGATGGACACTATTTTTCAGTGCCCAGAAACGTGACGGAACTGTCCCTTTAGATAGCCATCTGGCATCACAGTGTAAGAGTAGCTCACCGTATTCCTCGTTCTGGTCTGATAGAAACTATCTTAACTAACGTCTTTTCAGCGCCTTCGAATTTTCTTCACACAACATCCATGACATGTTTCAGATTTAAAGCCTTTCCACACAGAGCTTCTTGGTGAATGATACGATGATATTTTAATATAGTGCTGCCAAGAAACTGTTCCAATAATGCTAGATATCCAGACATTTTACCCGTCAAATCCGGAGCACCATCGGTGCATACACTATCCAATTTGGTCCATTCTACGTTGTTTTGCTCTACACACAACTTCAAAGTTTCAAACAGATGAGTCCCGTTGGTAGTTGCATGCATTGATTCAAGTCCTAGAAGTTCTTCAATGACTTCAAAATTATCGTTTATTGCTCGAACACAAACTGCGACCTGAGCTGTGTCAGTAATGTCAGTGGATTCACCCATTGCCAATGAAGAAGAAAAATTTTACAATTTTTGATATGTGCTACTACTTGACGATGAACATTATTGGCTATTCCTTCAACTCGCCTGGTCATAGTATTATTAGACAGTGGAATCTGATCAAATTTTGTTTCACATATTTTATCGCCAAGCATTCTAGCAGCAATTTTAATGGAAGGCTTGATTATTTCTTCTGCATCGGTGAACGGCTTCTTTTTGCGAGCCAACAGAAGAGCGACTTCATTCGATGCAACAACAGCACTCTTGCTCTGTTCGTTAGCCTTGGTGAGAAATGATTGCTGCCTGCTCAAAGAACTTTCTCTATAAACTCTTTTCTTAACCCCGAATTGATCGAATATTGAGCATTTATGTCTGAATGTGTGGTCGTGAAGTGTCGTTCCAGATTAAATATTTTTGTAACAAAAACACAAAATCCGCAGATTAAGCAAACTGGTTTACCACTACGGCTAGGCACAAACATAAATTTCATCGTCCAATCTTCGTTGAATTCACGACAAGCAACATCTTCATATTTTTGCTTTTTACCATTTTTTGACATTAGATTTTCCACACTCATTTTTATAGATTTTAAGGGTACATTTTTATCTGAAAATAAAAATATAATTTCAACACAATACTATCGACTCTGCTAAACAGATGTAACAGACAATAATATGGCACATTGCGCACTCTGATTGTTCGACAAGGCCAATATGGGAACTGCATAACGTTTGGCTGTGAACTGAACAGGCGCATTCGATAATATCTAAGCATAACAACCACGAGCAGTGTAAATTATTGCACGCTGACGGGGCGCTTCGAGTACATTTTTTGTTAATTACTAAAATATATTATATTAAACAACGAGGCTCCGCGTGCCACTTTCATACAGCTGGCGGACCACAAGTGGCCCGCGGGCCGTGGTTTGGGAACCTCTGGTATACGACGTGTTGTGAGGGCCGAGCTCCGCAGCAGAGACAATGTGTAAGAAGGGGAGCCCAAACCAGCATATTTTGTGTGTGTGTGTGTGTGTGTGTGTGTGTGTGTGTGTGTGTGTGTGTGTGTGTGTGTGTGTGTGTCTACACATTCATGTAGAGAGGGGGTGCTGATACAGAAAATCGAAGGGGGTAGTTAGGCGTAAAACTCTAGGAAAAATCAGGAGTGCATAACATACTTATGTGTTACTTCTGTTATCAGTCTTCCTCGCCCTTTCCAACTTCTGAAGTTCTTGTAATTTACGTCACCGAGTCAAGGATGAGAAGACAACATTTAAATTCAACTGACTCGCATGTGGAATGAACCCACTACACCGCGATCAGAAAAGACAAGTTAAAAGGTTGAAACCTCTCAGCCACGCTGTTATTTAAAACAAAAAGAGTTAAAGAATCATACTTTGCGATCATTGGTTTTCAGTGATGGCCTTTGTATATAATAAGTTAAACATGGTTCTTTGCTTCTGTTACTTTAGTGGGTGTCTGTTGCTGAAAACGGTTAATAGACATGCTTTGCGTTCATTCGTTTTTAGTGATTGTTTTGGGTATATGATAGGTTTCTTTCTTTATGTTATCTCAATAGATATCTGTGTTGGTAAGGGTGAAACCAGGCAATCCTAACAGCTTCATTTGTGTGCAATAATGATATTTTTCTGAACTCTTTCGTTTCTTCCAGTGTTTAAACTACAGGGTGTATTTTTTATGACTGTGCAGTGTTTGAAAATATTGCCGGTCCAAGTTTTGTATTTACCTGTTATGTTGTATGAACTTTACTGAGGGTGAATACAAAACATGGACCAACAATATTTTCAAACACTGCACAGTCATTACAAACACGCCCATGTACCTGCTTCGCTGCGTATCTGCACTCCATCATTCGGTTCTCGAAGACTTCTGGGAGTCGTCTCTGGTGCTAAGGAGTTCCTGCAACGTTTTAGAAACGTGACTGAGTCATATGGGATCAAATATGATGCAATGAAGTGGATCCACTCGCTTGAGACCCATGTTTATCGCCTATGCCCAACAGTAAAGTCGATTCCGCATTTGACTCCACGCTTTCCACTCCAGACAGTTGTTACTTTACGCCTCGAATTATCATCTATGCCCTGTATTAAAGCTGATTCCGCATTTGACGCCACGCTATCCACTCCAGACAGTTGTTACTTTACGCCTCGAATTATCACCTATGTCCTGTATTAAAGCTGATTCCGCATTTGACTTCACGCTTTCCACTCCATCCAGTTGTTACAAGGGCGAGTCAATAAGTAAGTCACACAGTTCTGTGGAATGGCAATAGATGTAGTTGGTGTTTTCTACAGGTGTCATTAGGTGACAGCAACATCGAACTTTATATTCTCGCTCATCAGGTGGCACTAAGTTTCTCATGCGCATGCGCAGCGCATAAAACAAAATGTGATTGTACTTACGGAGTGTACAACCAAAGAACAATGTGCTGTTGTGCGTCTTTCTTATTTTTATTTTCTTTTTTTTTGGGGGGGGGGGGTGGCAAAAGGACTGCCCGAAAAGGATATTCCTAAGGAAATGCTTCCTGTTTATGCGTTTGTCCCGTAAAGCGAGGCATAGCTGGATAAAAGAATTTTCTCAAGGACACTCTAAAATTGTTGATGAAATCCGATCTGGTCGTCCTGTTAAGATTGCAACAGAAGCATCTGTGCAGCGGGTGGAGGAGATGATTAGAGGTGACAGGCGAGTAACGATAGACTCTGTAGCAATAGAGTGCTCACATGGTTCAGCATACAGCATAATGTATGATCGATTGAATTTCCAGGACTGCTGACTAGAGAAGTGTTGCTTCTTCGTGACAATGCCAGACCACATACAGCTCCATTAACTCAGGAGAAAATTAATAAACTAAGGTGGGAAGTTCTGGAACACCCACCTTACAGACCTGACTTAGCCCCTAGCTATTTCCACCTTTTTTGGTCCACTGAAAACCCACGCTGATGGGAGACATTTCGCGAATGACGCCGAAGTTGAATGTGAAGTGAAAACGTGGTTTAGAAAACAGAGCCCGCAGTTCTATGCAGCCGGTTTGGGAGGACTGAGAAAACAATGGGATAAGTGCATTAATGTTGGTGGAAATTACATTGATAAATAAAGGAACAATGTATCTATAAAAATAAACTCGTTTCAAGTTGTTATCATATTTAGTTATTTTTCTACAGCCATTTGTGACTTTTTAAATTGAAATTCCCCTCGTACTTGAAGCCTCGAATTATCACCTATGCCTGAATTAAAGCCGAATCAGCATTTGAATGCACTCTTTCCACCCCGGCCAGTTGTTACTTTAAGCATCGAATTCTCACCTATGCCCTGTATTAAAGCTGATTCCGCATTTGACTTCACGCTTTCCACTCCAGACAGTTGTTACTTTACGCCTCGAATTATCACCTATGTCCTGTATTAAAGCTGATTCCGCATTTGACTTCACGCTTTCCACTCCATCCAGTTGTTACAAGGGCGAGTCAATAAGTAAGTCACACAGTTCTGTGGAATGGCAATAGATGTAGTTGGTGTTTTCTACAGGTGTCATTAGGTGACAGCAACATCGAACTTTATATTCTCGCTCATCAGGTGGCACTAAGTTTCTCATGCGCATGCGCAGCACATAAAACAAAATGTGATTGTACTTACGGAGTGTACAACCAAAGAACAATGTGCTGTTGTACGTCTTTCTTTTTTTATTTATTTTTTTTTTTTGGAGGGGGGGGGGGGTGGCAAAAGGAGTGCCCGAAAAGGATATTCCTAAGGAAATGCTTCCTGTTTATGCGTTTGTCCCGTAAAGCGAGGCATAGCTGGATAAAAGAATTTTCTCAAGGACGCTCTAAAATTGTTGATGAAATCCGATCTGGTCGTCCTGTTAAGATTGCAACAGAAGCATCCGTGCAGTGGGTTGAGGAGATGATTAGAGGTGACAGGCGAGTAACGATAGACTCTGTAGCATCTGCAATAGAGTGCTCACATGGTTCAGCATATAGCATAATGCATGATCGATTGAATTTCCAGGACTGCTGACTAGAGGAGTGTTGCTTCTTCATGATAATGCCAGACCACATACAGCTGGATTAACTCAGGAGAAAATTAATAAACTAAGGTGGGAAGTTCTGGAACACCCACCTTACAGACCTGACTTAGCCCCTAGCTATTTCCACCTTTTTTGGTCCACTGAAAACCCACGCTGATGGGAGACATTTCGCGAATGACGCCGAAGTTGAATGTGAAGTGAAAACGTGGTTTAGAAAACAGAGCACGCAGTTCTATGCAGCCGGTTTGGGAGGACTGAGAAAACAATGGGATAAGTGCATCAATGTTTGTGGAAATTACGTTGATAAATAAAGGAACAATGTATCTATAAAAATAAACTAGTTTCAAGTTTGTTATCATATTTAGTTATTTTTCTACAGCCATTTGTGACTTTTTAAATTGAAATTCCCCTTGTACTTGAAGCCTCGAATTATCACCTATGCCTGAATTAAAGCCGAATCAGCATTTGAATGCACTCTTTCCACCCCGGCCAGTTGTTACTTTAAGCATCGAATTCTCACCTACGCCCTGTATTAAAGCCGATTCTTCATTTGACTTCACTCTTTCCACCCCGGCCAGTTGTTACTTGAAGCCTCGAATTACTCATGTACCTTCACGGGAATTGTGTTGCAGAACTCTCTTTGCTATCGCCAAGCTTAGACATTCGCTGGTTATGCAAGACCGGTACTGAAACTGTACATCAGCGGAGAGGCATATTAGGATGGGGGGAAAACAGTAATGGACCTTCAAAACACGCCTTGAGACATAAGAGCTATACGATGTCAGCACTATATGTTTTCTAGATCAATTGGTAGTCGATGGGTGATACGGTTAATATCACGCCAGCCGCCTTTACTTCCCATGACCTTTCCTAGACCCCGGTTAAGGCTGAAACGACCTGGGATTCAAGGTCAATTTTTCAAAACTTCTCTTCGATGGGTATTTGGAGACGTGACCACCGGGCCGGCAGGCAACCTGATAGCCACTACGTTACCGCAAATATTAGGATGTACAAGAAATGTTATATGACCTTTGCAGGACGTTGCGATCCAACCCGGGATGATTTTCTAGGAAATTTTACCTTCAGTAGATGGCTTTTCAGCAGACCGCGTTGCGCTGGTTTTTTACGAAATGGTATGTTAGCCGGTCGCTCAGAAAGCAATGAAAAATTACTGAACGTAAAACGTGCCAAGATATTAGCACAACCAAAAAATGCTGGTGCAGAGACTGAACTCTCTACCTCGCTATATTTTTTAAGTTGCATGTCCTTCACAGGACGTAGCAGTCAACCCCAGCATTTTCGCTGTTCGTGATTCCTGGGCAAATTTTACGTTAAGTAGTTTGCCATTGCTTTCTGAACGACCGGCTCCTATACCTTTTTCGAAAAAACCAGCACCGCTGTGTTTCGAACCCGGGTATACGGGCTCACAAACCACATTCGCAAGCCCTTAGTCACAGAGACCGGTAGCTCGCCATTAGAGCACCAACAATGTAAGAGTGTACCATGGCCGCCCACACTTATCGGCACGGCCTAATCTTGTTTTACAATTAATTGTTTAAATTTGATGGCGAAACGATGGGGGTTAAAGCAACAATTGAAATATAATAGGCTAATGCAGCACCTTGGTGGAGTTGAAGTTAAGTTAGTTGCATATCCTTTACATGACGTCGCAGTCAAACAAAACATTCTTTGGCTGTTTGTAATTTCTTGGCAAATTTATGTTCAGAGGTTTGCTGCTGCTTTCTAAACGACCTACACGTATACCATTGTATGAACACCAACGCAAGGCGGTCAGCTGCAAATTCGGCCGCAGCTATATTTCGAACGCGGTATGCAGAATTACGAATTGCACTCGTTACACCTTCGCCACAGTGTGAATTGTAATAACGAAGACACAAACCATAAATTGTACGAAATATGCCAGGCAATAAATCGTACAATTTATGGTTTGTGTCTTCGTTATTTAAATAAAGCACGTATGATTAGTGGGTTAGTTAAAAGTTAGTTTCATATCCTGTACAGGACTTTACAGTCAATCTTCTTCTCTTCTTCTTCAGCGTTCTGAGCCATTGAGGTTCTTTGCTGCAGATACAATCCGTCTCCATTCGTCTCTCTGGTTGACCTTCTCTTCCCAGTCGTTGAATCCAAGTTCTTGTAGGTCTGTATACCATACCATTTCATAAAAAAAAAAAAGCGTAAGGCGTTCTGCCAAATCGCCCACAGCTGTGTTTCGAACGCGGGTATGCGAGATTACGAACTGCATCCGTGCATTCGCCATGGTTAGTATCTAATGCACCAAAACGCTGTGCCGTAGAAACTGATCCATTTCCTAAACAAACAGAAATCCCAACGAATTTCTCGATGGTTTGATTTAACGCTATATCCTCGCCTGTCTTTGACTTTCTCCCGCTGCTTAAAACTGCCCAAATCGATTTTTAATTTGTTTTGCGTTTAGAAATGTAATCGTTTGTTCAGCTATCAAGATTCTGACAGGGCCAGCTGTTTGCGCATGCCTTCAACATTCAATCTTCTGACTCCTAATGGAAGCGAGCCAGACAGGGATAGCGGGCAGGATCATTCACATTAAAGGCTGGTCATAGAGGTTAAGCGTGAAAATAAACGCCATGTCAGTGTTTATAAATAACAACACTCATGTAGACATACATAATATACTGTGTACGGTCTTCTCCTCCTTGATTTTCTTCAAACACCTTCTCACGTCAACCTGAATATAAAGAAAGCAGCAATCAACTTTAGCTTGTTGACATCTCTTTAGACTCCCCCCCCCCCCCCCCCTCAAATGGAGCGAGTGTAGGCCAGAATGATTTTTTTTCTGTTCAGAATATGTTAAACTCTCACTCAGTAAATGATAAACTGTCAGTTTTTTTGACAATTACATTCATCAATATTTCATATCTTTAGTTTAATGAACAAGTGGTATTTCAGCCTGTTATGTCTTGTGCGGAGTCTGAAGATTGTTACATGTTCACTTCGGTCGAGTTGGTAACATCGTATGTTTCATTCATGTAACGGCCATTATTATGAATGCTGGTAAGTGACAGGGAAGTGGGTATTCTCGCTCTATCACAAATATTTTTTAATGTCACGTTTCTAAACTATGTCTGTACATTTTAAGACAACATAAACAGCTCTTTTCCACGCTCAATACCTGCACATATGAGTGATGTAGTCAATATTACACTGACCGCCTTTATTTCCCATAACATTTTCTGGTACCAATTTTAGACTGAGGACGCCAAGATAGCATAGTAGCTAGACGCTCACCTGCTGGCCCGGCGACCATTGTTTCTAATCCACGTCCTAGGGAATTTTTAAAATCGAACTAGGTTTTCAAATCGACCCAACCTATAAGAGTGCACTGTTGCAAAAAGGGGCTTTGCCTCTGCTCTGAATGTAGTGTGGATATCTCCTACTACCGTAGAGTGTGTCCGTGTCTGTATATTGTCATTGGGAAGTTTAGTGTAGACAGGGAAGTCAGTAATCATAAACTCTTTGTTTTTGTGTTCCCCAGGTTATACAGTGATGGCTGTGGAAATGTGGTTTTTAATGAAAATGCAAAGAATACCATGGACAGACAGAAAAGTCAATGAACAAGTTCTTCAAAAAACAAATGAAGACCGTAAACTGATTAGAGTCATTAGACGTAGATAGTCAAAATATATTTTGGGCATGTTATGAGAGGAAATGACTTGGAGAGCTTGGTGACGACTGGCAAGATCGAGGGGAAGAGACCAAGGAGAAGACCGAGAAGTAAATACCTGGATGGCTTGGCCACGTGGCATGGTCGAGACAGGAACACGGAGCTGATCCACGACTCTGGTGATCGGGTGAGATGGCAGATCATGACCGCCCACGCTTATCGGCATGGCACATGATGGATGAATGGATATACTCTATAATCTTTTCTTTATGTAACCATGTGTTATAAGAATATAGATGTGTTAAAAAAATCATGGAAATAACGATATTTGTTGAAACTTGAACGAAGTGGGAAAACTCGACAAAACCTCAAAACCATGTAATTAGCTGACTTTATTTCAGTTTGAACTATATATGAAAACTCAATAACAATGTAAAATCATGTACTAAACTTGAGAAATTATCAAGTCATATTGTTGGATATATAAAACATTCGCTATTATCTATTTACTAGTGGAATCTTGTCGAGCCGTTATGGTTCTAAGATCAATCCAGCTTCCTAAAACAGGTGTCAGAGTTCTGAGAAAGAAGAGGCGGTCAGAATAAAACTAATCACATGCGACGTGTGCGTGTTGGTTATTGAACCTATACATCCAGGGCCCTTGTTCCCAAAATGCCTAATGAGTTTTGATTTGTTTATGTATATATGTATATTAGAATGCGGATCAATGTAATCAGAATAAGTATGAGTGTGGATTTTGACTGCTCACAGTGTCAAAGAGTCAGCTGGTGAAACTAGAGCGCATACAGAATGAAACTATGCCGGCTATACTTGCACAGGGTACAAGCTAGTAGTGTGTATGCGATACATCTTAGCTTTACCCACGACTTATGACAGGCTCGAGGTGCTACAGGCTAAAGCATATCTCCGAGTGCATGTCAGCATGGCAGAATGGGTAAGAATGCGTGTTCTTAAACATCCGTTGTGCTGATGCCGAGGTAAGGGGTTCAACCCCTACACCGGATAGCTGTACTACACTGTTGACCCATCGTCCTTGACTCGGGGACGTAAATTATAAGTACCTTTGAAGTCGTAGTGGGTTCACCTGATGGCGCGGACACTGTTAATATGGACAGTTAATCCACACGCAAAATTCAGTCCATCTCTACTACTCGTATAAATAGTGTGTATGGACTACGCTTGAGTTCGAAGCGAGCAAGCGAAAATATCTCCGGGTGACTGCAGAATTGGAACCTCCCCCACATGAAGCTCATGGCACAGTTAAGGGCCACAGGCTGATCAGAGGATGGCTTAGGCAGATGACAGAATCAGAGAAGTGTGCATGCTTGAGAACATTAGGAGAGAAGAAGAGAGGGTCAGAATGTCAGAGGAAATGCCAGACATCCTCAGGGTCATAATCCCATTTTACAGGGAGTGCAGGAATTGGCCTTGGAGGAGGGAGCAACAATTGATTCACAACAATTCGCGCCCAGGTGAGTAATCATCCACTCGGATGGCTCTGCGCTAAGAGGTTAAAGAAGTGTCTTGGGAATTTGTAGAAAAGGTTGGTGGATGGTGTTTGGTGCAAGGGTGTATGGCATTTGATACCACAACCTCAAGTCTGAGAATGGAGGTGGAGCAGTCACAGCGGTGTTCCCTTTGACTGGAGGGCAAACAGCACACGCATATCTAGATTGTAATAGACAGCTTAGTAAGGTGGAGAAAGGAATGTTTCGTGTGGAATGGCTCTCGTCGCTTCAGAGGTCACAGATTGTGAGAATTGTATGGATATTTTGCCCTGGCCATGCGTACGGGAGAATGAACAGGCTGATAGGCTAGCTGGGAATGCACATATTGATGGTAGTTTGCCTATGGACAAGGGGGAGGTGGTCGTGCGCTTGTGGGACCAGGTGGAGAAGGCGGAGGAACAGATTGAGAACCCATATGTGGACAGAATGAGATTCCGGGGGATCGGCAGGGGTTCTGGAAGAATCTCAAAACTGAGAGGGAAGACCAGGAGAACTTTTAATCAGACAGCGGTGGAAACGATTAGTAGTATGACTCTTCGCTGGCTGTTGAACGAGGGGGCGGAGCACGTATCGGAATGTCCTGAGTGCAGTGATGTCGGTTCTTAACTCAACTCAACTCAACATGATGAGACAGGTGAAGACAGGCAAGGGAATGTCCAGAGTGTTATGGTGTCGGATTGTTTACTCAAATCAACTCATTCACCTCAATCAGAATAAAACAACTATATATACTATTTTACATAACAGTTTGCATTTACTTGTGACTCCACTGTACTGCCTACCTAACTAAACCCATACCATCAATATCATGTGCCATGCCGATAAACATGAGAGATCATGTTGTTTCACCATCTCACTCGATCACCAGGGTCGAGGATCAGCTCAGTGTTCCTGTTTCGACAATGCTACGTGGCAAAGCCATCCAGGTATTTACTTCTATGCCTTCTCTTTGTTCTCTTCCCAACGATCTTGCCAGTTGTCCCCAAGTTCACTAATTTATTTCTTTTCATAACGTGACCAAAATATTTTGACTGTCTATGTCTAATATCCCTAATCAGTTTACGATGTTCATTTGTTTCTTGTAGGACCCATATATATATATATATATATATATATATATATATATATATATATATATATATATATATATATATATATATATATATATATATATATATATATATATATATATATATATATCCACGACCTCACGTCCACATCCTCAGAGACACAAGGACAGACAGGCACTGACACAAAGACAAAGGCAGATACAAAGGCAAACAGATACAGACAGACAGACAGACAGACAGACAGACAGACAGACAGACAGACAGACAGACAGACGGACGGACGGACGGACGGACGGACGGACGGACAGAGATACACATGCGCGCACACAAATGCGCATACACACGCACACATACTCAATCACACATACACACGCGTGTGTGTGTCTGCGTGTTTGTGCGAGTGCGTATATTTGTGCCAGTGTGTGTGCTTGTTCGTGTGTGTGTGTGTGCTTTTGTGTGTTTTGTTAGTGTGCGCCTGTGTGTATGTTTGTGCGTGTGTGTGTGTGCGCGCGCGATCATGTCTGTTGTGTGAGTGGATGTGTGTAATAAAAACGACTTTGAACTTTCGTAAATTTTTATTTATCTATAATCGACACAAGAGATATATTCTCCCGCACTTCAGAAAATTAGACATCTGGTGTCAGTTCTCAGATGATCCCCTTTGCGGGCAGTGGGAGAAGGAAGGGGGTTGGATTCGAGTTTTCATCAAAGCTCATATCATTTGGATTTGAGGCAAACACACCACACGCCTAAGATAACAAACTTCTGTCTTCTCATTGTAAATGTTTGCAAACATGACGCTTTTATTTGCTTCTCATCATTGCTGATTATTTGAAAAGCTGGATTGGGAAGAGGTTATTTTAAAAAATTTGTCTAATGTGTTTTTTTTTCTGACTGAAAAACCGCGAAAACGTGAGCTAGTCGCGTGGATTCGGTTATTAGCATACTGCATAATGTTTTAGCTTCTTACGTGGATTATCCTAGATATTTAAAAGAAACTAACATGGAAGCAAAACATAACTAATAAATGTTGTGTATGCATTACTTTCTTGTTTTCCACAGATATATGACATAAAATTCCACAAATAAGAGAAATAAGGATCTTATCCAGAACGTGGGTTCGATGAATGCGATGGCGTTGTGGTTGCTAGGTATTGTGCAGGCAATATGTATATAAATGGTAGACCATTTTACATATCTAGGATCAGTGGTAAATAGCAAATTATCCCTAGATCAGGAAATCAACATCCGGGTTGGTAAGGCAGCAACAACAATGAACAGGTTAACAAAAGAGTCTGGGGGAACAGGAAGCTTACTGCAAAAACAAAAGTCCTTGTCTATCAAGCCTGTGTCCTTAGTACTCTTCTTTATGGCAGTGAAACCTGGACAGCTTACTCACACCAAGAGAAACATTTAAACAGCTTTCATATGCGGTGTCTGCGAAGAATTCTTGGTATTAAGTGGCAAGACAAAATCAAAAATACTGAAGTATTGGAAAGATCAGGTTGTGTGACAATTTATTCCATGCTTAGTCTTCGTAGACTTAGATGGATAGGACATCTTAGGAGAATGGATGATGGTGGAATACGAAAGGACATCTTTTTTGGTGAATTACAGATGGGTAGCCGGTCTCTCTGGCTGTGGGGTTACAACACTTTCTCTCTGTAATCCCGTTTATCACGCAGAGTCTCGCAGCGGAGCGAGAACTAAGGTGGTTCGACCCCCGCTCGTGACCTGCGGATACTGAGCCGGCCGCTCAGAAAGCAATGGCAAACTACTGAGCGTAATCTTGCCAAGAGATCAACAGACAGCTGAAAGATGCTGCTGTTGACAGCTAAGTCCTGTAAAAGGATACGCAAAACAGATGGGTAAGAGATCTCAGGGTAGGCCTCTACTACGATACAAAGATGTGTGTAAGCGGGACATGATTGAAACAGGCATTGATAATGCACAGTGGGAGCAAGTCGCCGTTGAACGTGTTCCATGGAGGGCAAACATCAGAAATAGAATAAAGACAAAGGAGAAAATTATTGCAGATAAGTCACACACCGAGCGTTTGAGACGTAAGATGGTGCATGATGGTGGAAATGACCACATGTTCATATCCACCCACTATGAACGGACATTTACAGCGCAAATTGGCCTTATCAGTCACATTCGTTACCGCCATAGGTAAAAGTTATTATGTCTTTTTAAAGCACAAACTATCGTCTGTCAAGACAGCAAGGTGCCAGTGAATATATATATATATATATATATATATATATATATATATATATAGAGAGAGAGAGAGAGAGAGAGAGAGAGAGAGAGAGAGACATAGACGTTTAACCTGTAACTGCTGCCTCTCGCCTTGATTCCGAGAACATTTAAGGCTAGGGTTGGAGTTATTACTTCTCCATAGGACAAAGCTTGGGTTCAACTGTAGAGATCATGTGTTGCACATTTAGCATGACCCCCATTCAAAAACGAATGAACGAAGAACAAAAATGGGCGCACACATCAGTCAGGATGTGGTCAGCAACTTGTCTAGAATAGAAGCTCCTACAAGCGGACAATTAGAGCATTGTTTTACTGATCTGGCACCTTCTGTAGCTTGTCTTGTTCAAAGACTTATTGGTTTTACCTTTCTCTGAAGTAAACTAGGCAGGTCGAGAAAGGGGTCATGCTAAATATGTAACACCTGATCTCTACAGTTCAACCCAGGCTTTGTGCTATGGAGAAGTAATAACTCCAACCCTGGCCTTAAATGTTCTCGGAATCAAAGCGAGAGGCAGCAGTTACGGGTTAAACGTCTTTGTCAATTGACTTAGACAGGAGCACCACCGATTACCTCTGATTTTGGGAGACACCTACAGGTGTCACTGATCAGCTACCGCCTGCCTCAAGCTAGGAAACTCCCAGCAAATTTTTCGTTGATCTTCAGCCTACCTGCTTCAATATAAAATGACATATAGTAGTGCAGCTTTACATAACAGAGTTAAGACACATGTGTCTTAATTCTGTTATGTAAAGCTGCACTACTATATGTCATTTTATATTGTTTACACTTTCACAGCTTTACCGCAGTTCCACCAAATTTTATTCATACCTGCTTCAATGGATGCTTGAATCGATGGAAAAAATCCGAATCGCAGACTGTAAAACCAATGTACCAGACACTAAATAGAAACAAATAGAAACCACAAGCTACTGCTTGCAATCTGGAACATATGAACCATGTTTCCTTTAGTTCTCACTGATCAGACGAATATTGTCGACGTGATAAAAACGGCAGTGATTAATGCCGAACTCAACCGTATTAACAATGATATTGCTGGCCTGAAGCAAACTCGCCTCTCTGAGGTCGGGTCACTCGGGAAAAATAATTACACCATTTCTGGAAGGGTACCAGCTCTGTGGCTAAGGAGTTATGGACGCAGTTTCTAATCCCACATACCGCTGCAGGCGATGTGGCAGCAGACCGCCTTGCGCTGGTTTTAAAAAAATGGTATTAGTGCCGGTCGTTCAGAAAGCAATGGGAAACTTGTGGACGTAAACTTGTCAAGAAATCACAAACAGCAAAAATGATATGGATGACTGCGACGTCCTGTAAAGGATATGCAACTAACATTTAACAGGGCATGAAGAAAAAAGACAATATAGAATGGGCTTGCGGTGAAGAATTCACTAGTGGAAATGATGTAAATTAATGCCAGAGGTAATGAACGACGACTATTGCCTCTGCACTTGGCAACCTTTTATGATGTTGCCATTATTATTACTGCTTACACACCGACACTCAGTTCCTATGACGATGCAAAGGATTCCTTCCATGAGGAGTCAAACTTTGTGATCAAGGCAGTTACTACTACATTTATATGATCTAAAAGTTTACTTCTCGTATGACGAATGGCTCGCGTTCATGGCCAGTGCGCCTGGGAACATTCAACATCGGTCGCACGAATGAAAATGGACAACGGATGCTGGAGCATTACACCAGAAGCGACCTACGCATCAAAAACTCATTTTTTAAAGCAAAAGAGGTGCAAAAGGTCACATGGAAACACCCAAGATCCGGTCATTGGCACTATCATCATAGGAAATAACATTTAAAGCAACATCATTAACTCGAAGTTACCACAGTGCTGATTGTGATACAGTTAATTCTTTAGTTATTGAAAATAGTTTGATTGAGAAAGAAATAGAATCTTCACAGCTTAACACAAACCTATCCCAAGGATTAATCTTATCAACACCAAAGATAATGATACGTGTTCTGAGTTCCAACAGCAACTTGAAGAGCCTATCATGGATACATCAGAAAATTGTACAGCAAGTGAAAAGATAGGCTATACTTAAGAAAACTGTGGGTCATAAGAGGCAGTTCGTGTTTGCGGCAAACAGCCAGACACAGTTAGTTAATTAGTTAGTTAGTTAGTTAGTTAGTTAGTTAGTTAGTTAGTTGGCTGGCTGGCTGGCTAGCTGACTGGCTGGCTGGCTGGCTGGCTGGCTGGTTGGTTGGTTCGTTGGTTCGTTGGTTCGTTGGTTGGTTCGTTGGTTGGTTGGTTGTTTGGTTAGTTAGTCGACAAATCATCCTCATTGCACATCGAACTACCCAGTCCATAAGTGCTCGGATACTCAACTCAGCAAATCCCGCAGCGTGTAGCAGCTAACGACACCAGTTCTGTGCTGGTTTATAAATTTTCTTTGGCTTCCTGCGTAGTGTTCTTGTTTGGCCACACCTCTTTTAATTTGCTGTTCTCGCAGTCTGGCCATGGTTGTAGATTCGCAGTCATCACTTGGTTCTCGCAAAAGTCTTATTTTTTGTAGTGCATTCAGAATGTCAGCCTGGTCCATGGCGCGTCCGCCCTCCACATTAGCCATATCTGCGAGCTTGTCAGCCCGTTCATTTCCTTGTACTCCCGCATGACCTGGCACGAAGATAAAACTAATCTTTGCCAGCCGAGACCGCTCCATAGACAGCAACCACTCTCTTCGGATCCGCTCCGTCTCTATCCTCTTGAGCATGCTCATTGAGTCGCTAAGGACACATGCCCTAGTGAATGTCTGTGTCTCGAACCATGTTATTGCTTTACTTACAGCCATGACTTCCATAGTCAGGCTACTTGTGGTCTCAACAAAAGCACCAGGGTCCTCCTTCACAATTCTCCCTCCGGTCCGCGCTGTATGAGCTTCTCACATGTCGGATGACCGACCCATCTGTGTAAATGACAGCATCACCATCTAACGAATTCTCGAAAATCAACGCTTGTACTTCCGCCTCCACAGCAGCCGAATTTTCTTGTCTGAACTTTCTGTCTAGTTGGATGCAAACTGATAAGGACATACAGAAGTCTGTTGGCACTTGTACCCACTCAACGCCAGGTTTTAAGTCCTCCAGTAAACACACCTGTTGAAGAATGTCTTCCGCTTGACCCATCCAAGACCTTCCTGTTTTTATCCTGCTGCCCTTCACCTTCCTAATTTCACTATGCAGTGGATGTTGTGTGTTTGCGTTGACTCTGAGGTAGGCACGTGCTCTGCAAATTTGTAGTCTGTCTTCAATGGTTAGAAAATCAAGAAGGTAACGCATAGCTCTGCATGGTGTATCTCTTGGTACATCCAAGAATAATGCGCATAGCTTCGTTTTGCATCCTTTCCATCCTTTCTATCTCCTTACGGCTGAGAGTCAGGATCGCCATCGCATACTGCCAAGTGTAGGAATCGTGCCAAGTGTCAGAAATCTTGGGATTTGTCCAGGGGTTAATCTTTGCAGTGGCTCGTACAATACCCTTGACAATTTACAGATCCGCTATGCACACAACCTACAAAGTCTTTTGCGTCCTTAGTCACCACATTCAATTTTATTGCAGAACAGTAATCACACGTGGCTGTCATACACCGCCGGCTTCCTGCCGTTCTCGCGTTCTGTGTATGACCAGCCCCCCCCCCCCCCCCCCCACTGTTTACAAACATAATGCATGGTTAATCTAATCATCAGGAAAGACTTTGGTTGATGCATATTGTAGATCTTACTGTTGTATATCTCACACTAGTCCTTGCTAAGTTACTTAACAATTCTACTCACGAACATAATCTGTAACCAACAAGTCCTTGTCACAGCGTGTCTCTGCCCGCCATTCTGGTCGAAGGTGTTATCAAAACAGTGTCGACTGTCTCGCTACCACTTGCCGGCGTTTGTGGCCCCATCATCAGGCGTCAGCTTCAATGTGTTGCTTCATGATCACCAACTTCCACAAAGGGAATAGTATTCAACTTTGAAATGCGTCTCAGATGATCTTATCATTGCTTATTCTTCTCAATCGTCCTCAATTGCTCTCAATCGAACATTCTCTTTCCACGTCTAGGCACCGACTGGCTAACAACAATGTCTGCCGTTCTCAGCCTGGGCGCAATCATGTGACCGCGTTAGCTTCGCCCACTCATGCCACCGGTGTTAGCTTGTTTTTTCCACTGTGTGTCTTAGTGGCATCTATATAGTTTCTTCGTTCGATATATTGCCCTATTTCTTGTATATATCTCATGGAACATACTCAAAAACAGACATTACCAGCCCCTCGTATGGGAGGCATAGATGGCGCTGCTCACAGTTTGCTGCTGCCATCATCCGCATCGCAGCCAAACCCCGCTTGGCTTTTGTTATCACCTGGTCTATGTACTCATTATAAGCAAGGCTTCGATCAAAACGTATCCCCAGGTAATTCATTGCCTGCGTTCTTTCCATAATCTCTGAACACAGATTCACAGTTGATGTTGGCGTGTTGACAATATGATTATTCAAAGAGAACCATGTCACTGTTGCTTTTATTGGGTTGACCATTGCCCCAGCTTAAGCACAGCAAGCACTTATGCGTTTGAGTTCGGTTTGCAGTTCCACAGCAACCTGATCTCTATCCTTACCCTGACGATACACTAAAACATCGTCGGCATATGACAATGTCCTCCCCGGTATAGTGATCTGCTCGCTGGTGATTCTCACAGTGTAGACGTTGAACAGCACCGGAGATAATGGTGATCCTTGTGGTAGGCCAGGATATATTGTTGTTGGTTCCGACGTCTAACTGCTACATCTAAAATCTACTTTCCGTTGGAAGAGGGCTACAGCTATCCAACTAAGGAGGAACGGACTTATCTTGAGTTCAAGAAGCTCAAGCATTAGAAAATCCAATGGTACTCTGTTATGTCCTCCAGATTAATCGCTGCAGCAAAGGTTTCAATGCCTGAGTGGAAAACTTCATAAACATCATGGGCAAAAACTGCTGCATTGGTCCAAGTTTCTCTTTCGGGACGGTACCCTCCCAGGGTGGGTGGGAAATCACCTTGTTCTCTAGCTGGCTTGATATTTTTCTGGCAATTAATTTCTCCAGCAGTTTGCCTATTGTATTATACATGATTATTACTCGATATCCCTGAATTTTTGTGTGGTCTTTGCCAAGCTTCCGCAAGGGAATCAGATAGCTGTGTAACCACTCCTCCTTGATGTTAGCACTCCCTAAACTGTTGTTGTACATGTCTGCTAGTTTCTCTAGCTCGTTGTCGGTTCACCTATTGATGTCGTCATATCTTATATCATCTGGCCATGGAGCGCTGTTTTTTGTTCGTCGAAGCACAGCTTTGATTTCTTTCACTGTCACTGTGTCTTCATCCGAAATGTTCTGGGTCTCGCACCTGTCTGAGGTGACCTCCTTGACAAGATTTCGACTTCTCATGTCTGTCTGGTTGCTCTGCTCTAGATAGCGTTCGAAGAGGGCTTTGCCCTTGTTCTCGTCAGTCCTCTGCCAGGTGAGGTCAGCACCTTGGAAGTCAGAAATTATCTTATTCTTGACTACCCCACTCATGCTTTTATGTAGTCGCCAGAACAATTTCAGTGACTTGTCTGTGCTTACTCTTTGACATACCTCTGCCCATTTTTCACTTTTAACCACCTTAACCAGTTTTTTTATTGTTGAAATTGCTTAATTTTTTGTGCGTCTCTCTTTCTAAGTGCATGCAGGGATTAGGATGGGCTACTCTGTTCTTCTTGGCGTTGTGCCATTTCCTTACAGCACTAAGCTTATCCATCCAGGCCTTCTCCACCTCAAAATTCCACCAGGATGGCTGCTCCCAGCTTTTTTTCCTGCCCTTGGCCAGACACAGCAGCACTTGATTCATCGAAAGAAGATAGCTCTCTTAAGAAACAAGGAAACAACGCGAAACACCACGTGAGCTGAAACAAGCTAGTAAGGGTGTATAAAATTCTGCCAGGCAATGTGCAAACGACTATTGAATCAAGTTATGCGAGTGCATTCATAATGCAAATGTTAAGGTAAACATCAGAGACATGAAGGAAGGGATAAAGAAGGCCTGTGGTGAATAATTAAAAGAAATGCACTACTAAAGACCTTAACTTTGGAAATAATCACTGATAAGAAACAGCAAGCAGATCGATAGCTGAGTAAGGGACTATTTGGGGCTTTACTCGAGCGAAACCAAACTGATGGTGGATGCCCTGAATGGCATAGAGGCTTTGGCAACTCTTGACCGCCTGGAAACACTTCCCACCATAACAGACATTAAGTGTGCTATTAATGATCTTGCTTCTGACAGGGCTCGGGATAAGTATGGAATTCCTATAGAGTTTATCTGGAGTGTGTAAGACATGCTCACTCTACAGATGCCCCATCTAAAAGAGCTATGATAGCGTGAAGGAAAGGCCTCCTCATGATTTAATTGATTCAAGCATTATAACACTGTACAAAAACAAGGGGGATCGGAATGATTGTAACAACAGGGGTGTCTCACTTCTTTGTATCGTTGAGTAAATATTTGCCAGAATTGTTCTGCGTAGACTTCAAGTCCTAGGAGATAAACTCTACACTTAATCACAGTGTGGGTTTCGAAGCAAATAGTTTACCATTACTATGATATTCTTATTGCGACAGCTGCAAGAAAAATGCCGTGAACAGAATCAACCACTGTTTATTGCTTGCATCGATCTCACAAAGACATTCGGCTTGATCAATCGTTAGAGTCTGTTCAAGAAAGTCAAGACCAAAATTGGCAGGGTGATTCTATTATAGTGGATTTATTGAATATGATGGTGTAATTAAGACCCACTATGAGGAACAATTACAACGCCTGCAATCTGCATTCTCCAATGCCTTTTATGAATTTGGTTTAACAGTTAGCTAAACTGGAGACAGATTATGACAATAGTCTCAAATGAGCTACCTTCATTCTTTATTGACCATACAGTGTTGGAGATAGTTGATCATTTTACATATCTAGGATCAGAAGTAAACAGTAAATTATCCCTAAATCAGGAAATCAACTTCAGGACTGGGATAACGGAAAGCTAACTGCCAAAACAAAAGTCCTTCTCTATCAAGTCTGTGTTCTTAATACTCTTCTTTATGACAGTGAAATCTGGTAAAAATACTCACACCAAGAGACATGTTTAAACACCTCAGACTCGTTGTCTGCGAAGAATTTTTGGTATTAAATGGCAAGATAAGGTCATAAATACGGAAATGTTGGAAAGATCGGGTGGTGTAAAGGTTTGTTCCACAATCTGTCTTCGTGGACAGACGGATAAGACACATTGAGAGAATGGATGATCGTGAAATACCACAGGACATCTTTTCGGGTGACTTAATCACCATCAAGTGCCATATACCGATAAGCGTGGGTGGTTATGTTTCGCCATCTAACACGATCACCAGAGTCGTAGAACAGCTCTGTGTGAATTAGTGAGTGAATTGCAGATGGGAAATGAGTGTTCGATCCATATATCTGTCTATTTTCTCTGTGTGCCTGTCTGTCTCTTGGTCTGTCGATGTATCTGCCTGTCGATGTATCTGTCTGTCTCTTCGTTTGTCGGCGGGAAAAAAAAAATAAAAAGATCCTGAATGCAATGTTGTGACAAACAGCACATCAATCCTTTCAATTAAGGAAATATTCTAAACACGCAGAAAATGCACCGCTCATGAGATAGCGTGACATCAAGCTGCATGAAACCAGTTGGGAAGAAATCATATTGCCTGAATGCTTAGCTGATTTCCACGATTGCGAAAATCTTGTTGAAAAGAGAGCTGCCATCTGAAACCGCTGAAAAGGGGGGAATTTTATGAATGATGGTATTCGTATTCAAAACATATGTAAGACTGTCTAATAGAAATCGAGCAACAACGATAATTGGAGAGTGTATAATCAAAGTCATGCGAAGAAGAGAGGAATGTTGCAAAAGAACAGAGCAAACACATAAAATAATTCGAATTTGGAAACCGGACAGAGAATGAATAATGTAAATGGATGCGGGTGCCAAAATGTGGAAAATCGAATAAACTGCAATCAAAAAACGTATACCGAGAGGGGAAAATACGTTAAAATAGAATAGACTCCTGGGAAATATTGTATGTGAAAAGTGGACATTTCCTTCGCATTTACTTTAATGAAGGCGCTATATTTGTAACTGTCTAAGCGTCTATCTGAGTATATGTATGCGTCTATCTTTCTGTACGTCTATCTCCCGCGAGAATATGTCTATGTGTGTTTGTATGTATATATGTAAGTCTACCTTTGTCTATTTATGTGTATGTGCTGTCTGTCTGTCAGTGTGTCTTTCTCTGAATACTGTGGATTTGGCTGGTATATGTATACCTGTCTCTCTATGTCTGTCTGTCAGTATGCATGTGTTTACGCGTGTATGCATATATGTGTGAATGTATTACGTATGGGCGCATGCATGAATCTGTGTTAGGTTGAAAGTTGCTATTTAAGTTTCCATATTTCATTTAACGACAGTAATATCTTTAAATGTATTATTAGATCATTTCACAACTGTTTGAACTTCATAGACTAAACACATACCCAGATAGCAGTGTCTACTACACACTCCGCCAAACGGCGTATTGCCCCTCAGTCAGTTACTGTGCCCAACAATGTAGTCAGTACAACACAGTAGTAAGTACTGTACATTCTAAAGAATATGAACATAAAAAGTACAAGAAAGTATAGTATAAAATATCTTAACTTATGAAGCTGCGACCATACAGTAGATTGTGGAGACATCGTTAAGAGGCGAATGACTGCATATAAATAATCTTCTGTGAATGTGAATAAAATAAATACTAAAGTAGCATTCTGAGAAAGGGGAACAAACTGTGATATAGGTTATTCTCATTGAAACCAGCATTAAATTACCCTTAATGATCAATCAATCAATCATGTGCCATCCCGGAAAGCGTGGGCGGTCATGACTCGCCATTTCACTCGATCACCAGTGTCGTGGATCAGCTCAGTGTTCCTGTCTCGTCCATGCCATGTGGCCAAGCCATCTAGGTATTTTCCTCTCGGTCTTCCTCTTGGTCTGTTAACTTCGATCTTGCCAGTTGTCACTAAGTTCTCCAATCCATTTCTTCTCATAACATGTCCAAAAAATTTTGACTGTCTAAATCTAATTTCTTTAATCAATTTACGATTTTAATTTGTCTCCTGTAGTACTTGGTCATTGGTTTTTCTGTCTGTCCATGGTATTCTTTGCATTTTCCTCAGAAACCACATTTCTGCAGCCATCAGATGTTTTTCAGCTTAACTGCACATTGTCCAAGTGTCACATCCATACAAAAGAACAGGCTCTTTGTATCCCCTCAACACTCTTTTTCTCGTTTAAATTGACATCTTTTTATTGGCCAGAATGTTTTTCATATTGCTAAAGGCTACTTTCGCCATGGCGATTCTTGTTCTAATCTCTTCACGGCATCTCCCATTAGATGTTATGACTGTTCCGAGGTAATTGTACCGATTCACTTGTTGAAGAATATTCCCATTTATTTGTGTATTACATTGTGGTACTTCGTTCTTCCTAGTGACGACCATAACCTGAGTCTTTTTACAATTTAATTCCAACCCCAGCTGCTCACTGTGTACCACAACTGCGCCTACTAATTGTTGTAGATCTTGTCATTGTCTGCAATCAATACTGTATCACTTGCATATCTAATGTTATTGATGTTTCGACCTCCAATGCTGATTCCATTTATATCTTCTACATTCCTGAAAATATTTTCACTGTATAGGGAAAAAAGATCTGGAGACATTACATGTCCCTGCCTAACACCTCTCTTAATAGGTTGATATTGTCCCACTTCATTATCAATCCTTATGGCAGCTTGTTGTTTCCAATATATGTTTTTTATAAGTCTAATGTCTAATGTTACTTACAGCTATTTCTGCTATTACTACTTCTGCGACCGTTTCTGCTGCTATTACAACTACTACAGCTGATACTGCTGCTATTACAACTCCTACAGCTGATACTGCTGCTATTACAACGCCTACAACTGATACTGCTGCTATTAATACTACTACTACTACTACTACTACTACTACTACTACTACTACTACTACTACTACTACTACTACTACTACTACTACTACTTCTACTACTACTTCTACTACTACTACTACTACTACTACTACTACTACTGCTGCTGCTGCTGCTGCTGCTGCTGCTGCTGCTACTGCCGCTGCCGCTGCTGCTGCTGCCGCTGCTGCTGCTGCTGCTACTACAACTACTACCACTACTACTGCTGCTTCTCAACATGCGTTTAATAATAGAGAAGTGCAGAGAATTTAATGTAAACCTATGCCCATGTTTTGTTGATTATTCAAAGGCATTTGACTGTGTACAACATCAGAAACTTTGGGAAATCATGGGCTTTCCATCACATGTAATACACCTCATAAGAATGCTCTATCTAGACAAACAAGCAGCGGTTAGAATAGATGGCGAGACATCAGAATGGCCTGACATCAAGCAAGGAGTCAGTCAGGAATTTGTCCTGTCCCCCTATTTGTTTAACCTGTACGCCGAAAATATAATGAGAAATGTAAGAGATGATATAAACAGGGAGCTATATGATGCCCTAAATATCGGTGGTCATGACATACCAGAGATTCTGTATGCTGATAATACAGTATTGCTTTCCACGACACAGAAAGGTATAGAAAACCCAAATGAATAGTGAAAATCACAACTTATATCTTAACATAGCAAAAACAAAGATAATGCAGACAGATAAAACAACTATGGAGAAAGAAATATATGTTAAATATATGGTTTGAATATCTTGGATAATTGATTACCAACAACGGTGTCACAATGAAAGAAATTAAACGACGACTATCAATTGCTCTTCAACGACTAAAACAACTGAATAAATTATGAAGTGGGACAGACAGAACTACAAAAATTAGATTTTTAAGAGCATACATCTTTCCCATTGCAACATACACCTGTGAGACCTGGATACTTACTAAACAAGCTGAATATAATAAACATAGATGCATTTGAATATAAATGTTATAGACGAGTTCTAAGAATATCTTGGGTACAAAACAGAACAAATGCATCCATACTTCAAGAGCTGAATTTTGAAGAAGGCTGTCTATTAAAGACGATAAAACAAAGAAAATTGAAATATTTTGGTCACTTTAAACGTCACGAAAGTTTGGAGAGAACAATAATGGAGGGGTATATGCCTGGGAAGAGAGGAAGAGTAAGGCCAAAGAGAAGACGAGTGCAGGATATGGCTGATGATCTCCAGATGGGTGTATCGGACGCGGGACATCTTGCTTATGATCGAGAGGTTTCCAGAAGGTTGTTATGGGAGCGAGGTTCTGCAAAGGACATGCTACTGAATGAATTAATGAACTACTACTGCTGCTGCTGCTGCTGCTACTACTACTACTACCACTACTGCTGCTGCTAGTGCTGTTGTTGCCACTACTACCTCTACAACTACTAAGGCTACAACGACTACTACCACCACCTCACCTCTTCGTTAGCTCTATTTACCATCAGGTGTTGAGGTGCTACATAGCGCCTGTACTATTGTATTGATGTGAAGCGTGGACAATGAGCAGTCAAGCTGAAACATTTCTGATGGCTGTGGAAATGTTGTTTCCGAGAAGAATGGAAAGAATACCATGGACAGACAGAAATACCAACGACCAAGTCCAACAAGAAACAAATGAAATGTTATGAGAAGACATAAATTGGAGAACTTGGTGACAATTGGCAAGATCGAGGTGAAGAGAACAAAGGGAAGACAGAGAGAAATAAATACCTGGCTGGCTTGACCACGTGACATGGTCGAGACATGAACACTGAGCTGATCCACGATTCTGGTGATCAAGTGAAATAGCGAATCATGACCGCCCATGCTTACCGGCATAGCACATGATGGATGGATGGATGGATGGATGGATGGATGGTAAATCCATTGCATGCAGATATCACCACTATACAGTTTACCCCTTGTTTGTGTAGAAGTGATACATCTCGTGTCCCCATAACCCGTCCCCAATCCCTTTTTATTCACGTAGAAACATATATGTATATACAAAATAAATTATGGGAAATACAGACCTGACATTTATAATGATCAGACTACGTCACGTAAATAAAAATGTAGAAAAGATTCGTCGCATACGTGATGAATGCATGCGCAGTAAAGAGAAGAACTGATGGAAAACATTGAAGAATCCTAGAAATAATCAATACATTGAAGTGTTCTGAATGTTTTGACTCTTTTACTATACTTCTGTTTTGCTTGTGTCTGTGTAATTGTTGGATCGTTTGTCTGATATTTATTTTCTCTGAGTTACTCTATGTTCAAAGTGAAGGATGATTCCTTCCACGTTGGCTAGCCTTTATTCCGACTCACTGTAGACTTCTTTAGGTAGGGATCTACTGAGCTAGTATTCCTTCTGGGCGTTGGTTTGAGTCTGGTGACATTGAAATACCTAAATCCCTTGAAGGAAACATGAACAACCTAATCCTAAACCCAGCCAGACTGCATGTGTTGTGTTAAATCATGACCTTGTGACAAATTAATAAGCTTCACTGCAGGTGTGACCTTACAATACCCGTCACACACAGTTCGTGGTTCCTGACTTTGGAAAGGGGATTTGTTTTTCACTCGCTCGCTTTGAACTCAAGCCTAGTCAATGCACAGTACTTCTAGTAGTCAATCAATCAATCATGTTCCATGCCGGAAAGCGTGGGCGGTCATGATTCGCCATTTCACTCGATCACCAGAGTCGTGGATCAGCTCAGTGTTCCTGTCTCGTCCATGCCATGTGGCCAAGCCATCCAGGTATTTTCCTCTCGGTCTTCCTCTTGGTCTGTTCCCCTCGATCTTGCCAGCTGTCACCAAGTTCTCCAGTCCATTTCTTCTCATAACATGTCCAAAAAATTTTGACTGTCTACGTCTAATTTCTCTAATCAATCTACGATTTTCATTTGTCTCTTGTAGTACTTGGTCATTGGTTTTTCTATCTGTCCATGGTATTCTTTGCATTTTCCTCAGAAACCACATTTCTGCAGCCATCAGATGTTTTTCAGCTTGACTGCACATTGTCCAAGTTTCACATCCATACAAAAGAACAGGCTCAATGTATCCCCTCAACACTCTTTTTCTCGTTTCAATTGACATCAATTTATTGGTCAGAATGTTTTTCATCTTGCTAAAGGCTACTTTCGCAATGGCGATTCTTGTTCTAATCTCTTCAAGGCATCTGCCATCAGATGTTATGACTGTTCCGAGATAATTGAACCGATTCACTTGTTGAAGAATATTCCCATTTACTTGTATATTACATTGTGGTACTTCGTTCTTCCTAGTGACGACCATAACCTGTGTCTTCCTACAATTTAATTCCAACCCCAGCTGCTCACTGTGTACAACCACAGCGTCTACTAATTGTTGCAGATCCTGTGCATTGTCTGCAATCAATACTGTATCATCTGCATATCTAATGTTATTTATGTTTCGTCCTCCAATGCTGATTCCATTTAGGTCTTCTACATTTCTGAAAATATTTTCACTGTATAAGGAAAAAAGATCTGGAGACATTACACATCCCTGCCTAACACCTCTCTTAATAGGTTGGTATTGTCCTACTTCATTATCAATTCTTATGGCAGCTTGTTGTTTCCAATATATGTTTTTTATAAGTCTAATGTCTTTCCCATCAATTTGTAGATCTGCAAGCATATCCACAATGTTGACATGTCTTACTCTATCAAAAGCCTTTGTGTAGTCAATAAAGCAAAGATGTATATCCTTGTTTACTTCTAAAGCACGTTCAATAACTGTTCGCAGCATATACACAGCATTTACTGTACCCTTTCCTTCTACAAAACCACATTGTTCTTCCCCTATTTCAGGTTGTATTTTCTTCCTCACTCTTTGCATGATAATTCGTAACAAAATCTTTGTGATGTGACTCATTATACTAATTGTTCTATGTTGATCACATTCTAAGGTTCCTGATTTCTTTGGGATTGCAATAAATACAGAATTACATAATTCAGAAGGTATATCTCCAGTATCATATAATGTGTTCAGCAGTCTAGTGACTTGCTCTAGTCCAAATTCTTCTAAAGCTTTAATCATTTCTGTTGTGATGTTATCTGCACCGGGGGCCTTGCCAGCTTTCATATGCTTAAGAACATTTTGAACCTCCATCTTTAAAATTGCTGGTCCTTCATTATTAAATCTAATAGCATACTGTTCCTCTCTGTTATCATTATACAGGTCTTTCACATAATCTGTCCATACATGTAGAATCTGATCTTTTTCTATTATGATTTTGCCATCTTTAGTTCTTAGACAGCCTGTTGATGTACTTGTTCTTTTATTAGTAAGTTCCTGAATCCTTTTGTGCACTAATTTGGTATTTTGACTGTTGTGTTGTTTTTCAATTTCTAAGCACTTTTCCTCAAGCCATGATTCTTTTGCCTTCCTACACAATATTCTGACTTGTCTGTGAATTTCTTCATATTTGGCAGGATTATTTTTGTTGAGTCTTCTTGTTTCCATTAAGTGTAAAATTTCCTCAGTCATCCATTTCTTACGACCCACCTTCTTTAATTTTGGAATAGTTGTTTCTGCAGCCATATTGATTGAATTCTTTAACATTTCCCATTGATCATCCACATCCTGGAATAGGATCTCTAGATCAGACAATATTTCAAATCTGTTCTGTACTTCTATGTTGAATTTGTTTCTAGTAGTGCTGGACTGAATTTTGCGTGCGGATTAACTTCCCCTATTAACAGTGTCCCTCGCCATCAGGCGAACCCACTCCGACTTCAGAGGTACTTGTAATTTACGTCCCCACGTCAAGGACGACAGGTCAACATTTTAGTCCAGCTGTCCGATATAGGGGGTGAACCCCTTACCTCGGCATCAGCACACCGAATATTTAAGAACAGGCATTCTTATTCATTCGGCCATGCTGACCTACATAGGAAAGGGGATGAAGAGTTCTGCAACACAGTCAACTTGAATACGGTATTTCAACCAGTTCAGGCCGATAACTTTTTGTGATTATCTAGATTTTGCAGCTAACATTTACATGAGATGAGGTAGACAGTTTCATACCAACTCTCCTTAGTCTCCTCCTACCACATATATGACAGTTTACCGTGTGTCTATTCTGTGCTTCCCTAACATGGACAAGCTAGTGAAGAAACTTAATATAATAAACTCAAAAGTGATGTTGGGTACTCATGGAAAACAGCACAAAGAAGCATAAAATAGAGAAGATTATAAATATCAGAAACATTGCCGGCTAAAAGGTCGATATATCGAAATATCCGGATCAAAACCAACAACCTCCACCTGACAGAGCGTCTCATACGACCATCTAGACATCTCAGAACGCGTATTACCACTAGCCAAAACTACCATTCACATCAATCCGCAGTTATTGAATGTAGGCACAATTTATACCGAGACACTTTTACAGTAAGTGAGTAAATGACCCTTTTACAGTAAGTGAGTAAATGACACTTTTACAGTAAGTGAGTAAAAGACCCTTTTGCAGTAAGTGAGTAAATGACCCTTTTACAGTAAGTAAGTAAAGGACGCCGGTTTCTCTGGCCGAGGGGTTACACCACTTTCTCCGTAATCCGTTTATCACGCAGTCTCGTAGCGGGCGAGAACTGGGTGCGGTTCGTCCCCCGCTGTTGACTTGCGGGATAACTGAGCCGACCGCTCAGAAATCAGTGGCAAACTACTGAGCGTAATCTTGCCAAGAAATCAACAGACAGCTGAAAGATGCTGCTTTTGACAGTGATGTCCTGTAAAAGGATATGAGAATTTAAAAAAAAAAAAAAAAAAAATTAGCTAAATATGCGCTTTGAGTTCTCTAACACCCCAATATCGTCTATATGTGTCAATCAATACATTTACATTTATTTGTCATGATAACACCTCTTCGGCGATATGCGTAACTAACTCCATTCAACTTCACATACACATTTCTATTGTAAGAAACTACACTGCTTTCTGGGACACCAAGATCCAAATATTGATCCATCTAACGGTATTCACCTGTGGGAAGGCCTAACCCGCGCTGTATCAAAGTCCTGGGTAAACAAATCCTGTTGGGTCCTGTTTTGTGTGCCTGGTGTTCTCAGTTCGTATAACATGAACCGCGGAATGTGACTGTATTCCCACCCACTTGCCGAGACTTGTACAAATTAGTAGCCGGCGGGCTGTGCTAAAATGCCGTTAATATATGTTGTGGCATACTGTATCGATGATTACTTACTACAGTTATAGCAGGGTGTAGTGGTAGGGCAGTGGCTAGCACGTTTGTCTGCTGGAACAGTGGTTATGTGCTCCAGTCCCTATTCTAAAATGGGTACCATAAATTGTTGTGGGAAGTAAACCAATCGAGTGTCGATTGGTTTATAAAAATATGGGAGTCGCATCATATACCAAATCGCTTCACGTCTTTTACATGGTTCTTTACCTTTTTACTTTACAATTATAACATATTAAAATATTGTTTTTAATTGTAAATTGTGGTTTTAGATAAAGTATGTAAGATCAAAGTATTTATCTAAATAGGTATTGCTACAATACTTCCATAATTTGTATTTTTTTTTAAATTCTTATCTGTATCTGTTCAAATAGCTGCAGTTTATCATCACCATCAGTAGTATTAGCATGTGGCGTGCTGGGCAGCGCATAAGACCATTGTGCACCACAAATAACCCTCTTATGTGATATCGCACAGTTCGACCACTGATTGTCTTCCGAGCTACATTGCAATTCTATCGAGTACTTTCTACCTCTGTCGATCTTTGTATCTTATACATTCGATCTCTTGATTGTCCCAACTGTCGTCTCATAACGTCATTTATACGTCCTTGTGAATTTAGCCCATGCCGTTCTTCTTTGTCGGCAATGGGGTTCAAAGCATTCTTTTAAGAAAAAACATCTCCAGAGCCTCTAGTTTCACTTATTTATTTATTTATTTATTTCGGTATTTAATGTTTGCAGATCAGTAAATTACAATGTTAATTATGTTCGCACTATCAGGTATAAAAAGTAAAGTGGTACGGACGTGAAGAAAGTATAGCGGGAACATGTCTGGAATAGGTAAATTATACATAGTATGTACTCAATTTGTTCAAAATCTCCCTGGGAGTTGGGTTGGAGCCTTTTGTCAGTTAAATACTTAAAACCCGTGTCTGGAAGATAACCAACCCAGACCTGACCTCAGTATGTTCGGTGCAGAATCATGACCTGATGACGTCATAATATGCCTCTCCACAGATCGGTACTCGGTGGGCGATGTGATCAGTATCACACCGGTGACCTTGACGTCCCTATATATTTCCTGGTATTCATTGAAGATTTACCTGAGAGCCCAGGTCAATTTGTAAAACCCACCTCGACCACCAGGTCCACAGACAAGAGTCTAGTCACTATGTCCATATTTTGATCTTGTTTTCCTACTTAAACTGTTGTCTTCCTCTCGTAGCTGTGTCTTCCATATTTTCTCTATTGTGGTTTTCAGTGGGATACCACGCTTCACCTGTCATTTACTGCCTATATAGTACCGTGCGGTGTATGGCAGGGGGTCTTAAGCCTGAGGAATTAACGCCGCCTGGCTAGTACAGTCGCCGCGAACTTTGCAGGTTAGAGTTTTCTCTTTTCCCCCAACAGAAACAAACCACACCTTACCGAGGATTCGAACCCTGGTCTGCCAAAGGAGAATCAGACATTCTAGCCACTCGGCCAACCGCTCCTCCTCATCAATTGCCCAAAATATTTCATTTGTCGAAGCTGGGGATCGGCTGGCCGATTGGCTAAGATCGCCGTGTTCTCCTTCCGGAGACCCAGGTTCGAATCCTCGGTAAGGTGTGGGGTTTTTTTTCTGTAGGGGGCAAAAAGAAAATCCCATCCTGCACACTTCGCGGCGACTGTTCTAGCCTGGTGGCCTTAATTCCTTATTCTCAAGACCCCATCATAATGCATGACTGTTTTGACAGACAGACAGTCGAAGCTTCATCTTGTCCAGTAATTCTCATATCATTGTGAGTTCGTTCAAAACCTATATATTTGCCATGTTGTCTCTCCATTATATTCTCCTATTGTTTTCTGTATTTAACGGCATTAACTCTTTTAGGCAGAAAGGTCACTATATAGAGCCGATGTTTCCAAGCATTCAAATCGGGAGATCGGCAAGTGTGAGCGGTAGAACTTACGCTTTTTCTTTCATTGTACCCTGGCTATTGTGTTAAAATAATCCTTCACACGCACGTGTAACAAACTTTGGTTGTAAATTCCCCTTGCACTTCAACAATACATGAAAACTTAAGAGATGGAAAAAAAACAAAAAACAATCGATTATAAAACATGGCTGTCATGACTATGTCGCTCATTCGTCTGGGTCTTGACACAAGTACATGTATATAAATAAGAATAAATTGATTCACGTCAACGTGGGTATGATTTTAATATTGACAATTCAAATATCATAATTTACACATCATAATGCATCACACTATCGAACACCAGTCTCGTCAACTCAAATAATACTTTATCAGCTCTCACGGCTAGCGTACACGCAGTTCATACTCATAACTCGTAGCGCTCGCAAACAATCATATTAGCTATACAGTTCACTTTCACAGCACTCAATCGAGCACATCCTTTCCCATTCGAAGTCCTGTCTCGTCTCCCAAAGCTTTCGCCTTTGGTTCTCTATCACGTGGTATCCCCCTCGTGTCGTTTAGTGATCCCCGTGCTAGGTAATTGCGTCTTGGTAATAGGACCCTGTACCGTCCTTGACCTGGAGTTTAGTCCGTCCGTAGATGACTGTCGTCTCACGTAGTCCCATCCAAGGTCGTACTGTCATGTCCCGTTCACAGGTGTACTGTGCTGTCTGCTGTCCCCATGTCCAGTCTTCCTCTTCTCATGTCCTGTCTATGGGATCTGTCTTGTATATCAGGTCCCGAGGACTCTGACAGTGGCGAAATTATGTTGTCCTGTAAGAGTGAATTCAGTCCCCCAATTGCCTGTGCAAGTCCATTATTCCACACTGTATACCAATGTAGAATTAAGTGTATACATAGTATTTGTCCATGCTTGACTTTCGGCTTGTGCTCATGTGTTTGAATCTCCATCGAGACAGATTTCTTTAATTGACCTAGGCTCCCAGGTTGATCAAGCCTAAAATGTGTACCAGGAAATATCCTGGAACTTAAAGGCGACCGGTTGTGATATTGATTACATAACCCATCGAATACCTATTGTTCTGTAAACATTGGGCGTTATAGGACTATACACTCAATGTGCCTCAAAGCGTGTAAAATGGTCCTTAACTTTACTGTAGCACATTTTAAACTTCCAGTTGTAATTGATACTATAGTTTTATGCTTATTAAAATCGTTCGCATTGTGTGAATACAACCTTGTCCATTCTGATGCTCTCCTTGGATTCTATTTCCATTATATTATTGTTTCTTTTTAACTGAAACCAAGCAAGTTTTATCTACCAATAGGTTAGCTATGTGGGAAATATATGAGACTGACACGAAGGATATTAACTGGGTCGCCACCAGGTGAAAAGAAATCGCGATAAGACTGGTAACTACTGACTTCAAGTCTAATATCGATTTTCAATCACGCTCTATGGCCTAATAACTAAGGCTCTATTGTGAATCGCCTGGTTTTGGCAAGCTATTGTGGAATTTAAATAGTTTTAGGGAGGTGAACAGGGGAGGTTGTTGGGTTGATTCTATTCAGCGTGACATGGACTTGAACATTTCTGGTCAAATCTGCGTACTTTACCGTGTCACAGTTCTGGTTTATACACGGAATTATGAAGGTGTATATCTTATGCACGTATTTTGCTCTTTCTTGTTTAAAATTGTGGATTTGTCGTGATATTTCCATGTACCCAAATGGAGACTGCCAAGTCTTTTATCTACAAGGATCAGGATATCCTAGACTGGGGTGGTAGTGTAAGGTAATGTGGGCATCATATTTCGTCAACGTGTCACTTAGTTATTTTCATGTCTCAAGACAGAAAACAATATGTAGTATATGCTGTTTTTAACTCTTACAGAATATAATTTCCAGGGTCAATTGCTTCTGTTGTATATTAAATTTCAAAATATGTTTATTAATTTCTTTCCTTCCCTTATTCGTACTATGTATCTTATCTTTCACATATCATTTATGCTTGAATGCTCTAAATACTCTTGTTGACTAGAAGATAGGTGTGAAGATTCCTATGACACTTCTGTAGAAACAACAACTGTAACGATCCACTGTTAAATCATCCCACATTAGCTATTTATGTTCTTTTAGCAATTTTTATCCAGTTCACGTCATGTCCATTATAGAGATGCTCTGAACAGAAAGTTTCCAACAGGCAAGTATTAGTCAAGGGAGTCGTGCCACCTAGCGACAAGGCGCTCGTTTGCCGCATAGGTGGTTAGTTAGTTAGTTAGTCGATAGAGCATCTTCATTGCACATCGAACCATTCAGTTCATAAGTGCTCGGATCCCCTCCTCAGCAAATCCCGCAGCGTGTAGCGGCTAACGACACCAGTTCTGTGTTGGTATATCAATCTTCTTTGGCTTCCTGCGTAGTGTTCTTGTTTGCCACCCCTCTTTTAATTTGCTGTTCTTGCAGTCTGGCCATGGTTGTAGATTCATACTCATCACTTGGCTCTCGCAAAAGTCTTAGTTCTCGTAGAGCATTCAGAATGTCAGCCTGGTCCATGACGCGACCGCCCTCCACAGTAGCCTCACCTGCGAGCTTGTCAGCCCGCTCATTTCCTTGTACTCTCGCATGCCCTGGCACGAAGATGAAACTAATCTTTGCCAGCCGAGACCGCTCCAGAGACAGAAACCATTCTCTTCGTATCCACCCTATCTCTATCCTCTTGAACATGCTCATTGAGTCGCTAAGGAAACATGCTCTAGTGAATATCTGTGTCTCGAGAAATGTTATTGCTTTACTTACTGCCATGACTTCCATAGTCAGGCTACTTGTGGTTTCAACAAAAGCACCAGAGGCCTCCTTCATAATTCTCCCTCCGGCCTGAGCATAGGTGGTCTTGTGTTCGACCCGCAGCGAATCCTTCGCTGATTTTTCGAATTTTTCAAAAATGACCAGAGCTCCCAGGTCGAACCAGCCTAAATAGGTACCAATACGTGCCTTGGGAAGTAAAGGCGACATGCCTGAAACCAATCAAGTCATCCACATACTGCCCATTTGCCAATTACAAGAATTTAGTATAGATCAATAGTCCAATGCGCCTTGGACGTGTAAAAGGGAGCTTCGCCTCTATCTTTAAATATCTATTTTTTTTTTAGTGGAGGAAAAGACGCTATCCTGTTTAATGCTTCTAGGTTATAACAGATATATAATGCATATCATAATATTAGATAATGGTGGTTGTTTTTTGTATGGTCATATCTTTAAAAATCTATTTTTTTTTAGTGGAGGAAAAGAAGCAATCCTGTTCAATGCTTCTTGATTATAACTTAGATACATAATGCATACCATTATATTAGATAATGGGGGTTCTCATCTCACCTCATCATGTTCCTCTTGTACCTTGTCGAGGTGAAGTATTAACATCGTGAGAGTGCCCGATTATGGGCTTCATATATCAATATTCCCATGGACTCTGCTATTCCCTCCGTCCAACGTTTACGTGGTCGGCCTCTTCCTTTGTTTCCATCTGGTCTGTACATCATTGCTTGTTGTGGTATGCTGTTAACTGGTAACCTACTTGCATGGCCAAACCATTTTACTTGCAGCATTCTAATAAAATCAAGTGCTGCTTTAACCCCCACTTTAGTCATGATTTCTTCATTTCTGATCTTATCTCTTCTTGTTACGTTGAGTACTCTTCCCAGGAACCTCATTTCTGTTGTGATTTTTCTTTTCTCTTTTTCTGTCATTGTCCAGGTTTGGCATTGGTAGCATAGAGTTGGTAGGAAGATCGTGTTGTAAAGTGCTTTCTTGGTAGTTATTGATACATATTTGTTCTTTAGTATTGGTGCCATTTGTCCAATGAATTGATTCGCCTTATTGCACCTATTTTAAATCTCGTCTTCTGATCTGCCATTTGATGATATTATACTTCATAGGTACTTGAAACTCTTTACTTGTTTCAAGGTATGTTCGTTTAGGTGAATTGTTGTTGTTTGTTCTCCTTTAGTTATAGTCATTACCTCTGTTTTGCTTGTGCTAATTTTCATGTTATGTTCCCTACACATTTCGTTTAGACTATTCATGTGGCCTTGTAATTCAGCTTCTGATTTTGCTATTAGTGCTTGGTCGTCCGGAAACAGGAGTTCTTTAATGGTTAGATTTGCAGATAATGGAGGTTGTATGTATCTTTTGAACTATTCTGAAAATCATATAATGCTCCACGTATTCCGTATAGTGTTCTTTAGTGTAGTTTGTTTCTAATGCATATTTTGATAAGAACATTTCCAATCAACAAGAATCAATAAAGAAATGTTAAAAGTATTCCCAATAGCAACATAGTATAAAGCAGCACAAACTCTTGCTGTCTGACCAACACTGAACATTCTGTGACAGCCACACGAACACGCGATTAGTTCAGGTGGCAGACAACTTGTCGATCGATACTGTGTCAAGTTAAGTGGTTTCTGGTGGCATTCTGTCTGCATGTGTTTGTATCCGGATTTACATGTTTCTGAATAAGCTATGTTTAGAAAGTGAATTTAATAGATTTAAAGCTTAACAGAGGATGAATAGTGAATTCCACACAACAGTTTATTTACAAGATTGGTGGCATAACAAAGCATGAATTGTGAATTCTTTTTTTTTCCGCATATCATTTACAGGACATCGCTGTCAACACCAGCATTTTACCGCTTTCGTTGATTTATTGGCAAGATTACGCTCAGTAGTTTGAAATTGCTTTCTGAGCGGCCGACTCACTTATCCCGTAAGTTACCAACGCGACGAGAACCGCTTCCAATTCTCGTGCGCTGCGTTACCCTACGTGGATAAACGGGATTACGGAGAAAGTCGTTTACCGCCTAGGCCAGTGAGACCGGCTAGTGAATCCCACATACGTTTATTTACCGTGTTAACGGTATAACAAAGTATGAAAAGTGAATTCTAAACAACAGTTTATTTACCATATTGACTGTATAACAAAGGATGAATCGTAAAATACAACATAAAAATATAATATGATCGTACATTCAATATCGAAATTTGTAAATGTTAACCAGAATCGTTGAACAAATGTTCTACAAGAATCCTCTCCTACCCCAGACCCCTCCTGCCTTCCCTTTAAAAATCCATATTCCATCGAGGCCTAAACTACACTGGCTGGTGTATAAACCATTCAAAACAGCTGGTAAATATACAGCAGCAGACATGTTACAAGGAAACAAATGAATTCTTAGTTAATAACAAATTTGTGTTGGATTCCTCAAAAGTATAGGCAAAATATATACTGAAGTAGGACGAGGGGTTGAAATGACAAGGGTATGATCTGGCTTTATGGTGTGAATTTTCCTTTCTCGCACGTAACACTGAAGTTAAATGAGACTACTAACTGTTAGACTGTTAGAAATGTCACTGCTTACAAATGCTCGTACATTTGTTGTGGTAATGTAAATTAAAACAATAAATAGAAACTAGAAAACAAATAAACTGAAAACAGATAATAATTAGTAGAAAACATTAGCACGAAACAAAATAATTTAAAATACAAGATACAGTAAAATGAAAACAGTCAATTGAAAACAGATAAAAACATTACTTAGAAAACAGTAAATTTAAAACAGAAGAAACAGTAAGAAGAAAACAGTAAATAGAAACTTACACGGGAAACAATAAACAGAAAAAGGTTAACAGAAAACAAGCAAAATGCAGGAAACAATAAACAGAAAAAGGTTAACAGAAAACAAGCAAAATGCAGGAAACAATCAACAGAAAAAGGTTAATAGAAAGCAAGCAAAATGCAGTAAATACAAAAACAATCAGTTCAAAGCTGAAAACAGTAAATAGCACACAATAAATAGAACACAATAACTACATACCCAGTTCATACATTTTTGGAGATAGTACAAGCAAGAGGCCAAGAAAAAAGATTAACACAACACAAGAGGAGAGTATACAGTTAATGATGCATTCTATAACATCAAGTATAAATTAGCACCGAACATCTTGATAAATTTTAAAAAAAAATTAAGTTGCATGTCCTTCACAGGACGTAGCCGTCATCCCCAGCATTTTCGCTGTTTGTGATTCTTGGGCAAATTTTACGTTCAGTAGTTTGCCATTGCTTTCTGAACGACCGGACCTATACCTTTTTCGAAAATACCAGCACCGCTGTGTTTCGAACCCGGGTATACGGGCTCACAAACCGCGTTCGCAAGCCCTTAGCCACAGAGACCGGTCTTAGCCGCAGAGATAAATTAAGCAGCACTGGTATTCCCGTGGTCAGTGCACTAATTCATATCTAACACCGCTCATAGAACTTAGAAATACCCATGGTCAGTGCACTAATTCATATCTAATACCGCTCATATAACTTAGAAATACCCGTGGTTAATGCACTTATTCACATCTAACACCGCTCATAGAACTTAGATATACCCACGGTCAGTGCACACATACCCATGGTCAGTGCACTCATTTATATCTACCACCGCATATAGAACTTAGATGTACCCGTGGTCGGTGCACTAATTCATATCTAACACCGCTCATGGAACTTAGAAATATCCGTGGTTAATGCACTTATTCACATCTAACACCGCTCATAGAACTTAGATATACCCACGGTCAGTGCACACATGCCCATGGTCAGTGCACTCATTTATATCTACCACCGCATATAGAACTTAGATGTACCCGTAATTCATATATATATATATATATATATCGCCACTCATAGAACTAAGAAATACACGTGGTCAGTGCATTAATTCATATCTACTACCGCTCATAGAACTTAGTAATACCTGTGGTCAGTGCACTAATTTATATCTACCACCGCTCATAGAACGTAGAAATACCCGTGGTCAGTGCACTAATTTATATCTAACACCGCTCCTAGAACTTAGAAATACGAAATACTCATGGTCAGTGCACTAATTCATGTCTACCACCACTCATATAACTTAGAAATACTCATGGTCAGTGCACTAATTCATATCTACTACGTCTCCAACATCTCACAAAGGCCACTGATCAGTGCACTAATTACTATTTACCACAGCTCATGCAACTTATCGAGACCATTGTTTAGTGCACTAATTACTGTCTCGTCAGCATCCTATGCCATGCTGATAAGCGTGGGTGGTCATGTTTTTCCATCTCACCCGATCATCAGAGTTGTAGATCAGCTCTGTGCTTTTGTCTCGACGATACCACGTGGCCAAGCCATCCAGGTATTTACTTCTGTAATATCCCCTTGATCTTTCCCCCTCAATCTTGCCAGTTGTCACCAAGTTCTCTAATTTATTTCTTCTCATAGCGTTTTCAAAAAATTGTAAATGTTTACGTCTAATATCTCCAATCAGTTTACGGTTTTCATTTGTTTCTTGTAGGACTTGGTCATTGGTTTTGCAATTTAATCGAAAATTACTGTCTACCGCTATCTATTTACTATCTGCCACGGCTCATACAACTTAGAGAAATCCTTGATCAGTGCACTATTACTACCTACCACATCTCATAAAACTTAGAGAGACCCTTGATCAGTGCACTAATTAATATCTGCCACGGCTCATACAACTTAGAGAGACCCTTGGTCAGTGCACTAATTACTATCTGCCACGGCTCATACATCTTAGAGAGACCATTAGTTATTACTATCCACAATGGCTCACACAGTACATTAATGTATACATGCATGTATTATAAATATTAATGCATGAGTTTCTGTATCGCGCTGCGGTGTTGTCCATTAATCTGACGTGTTTTTGCAAATGTTTTGTTCTTCTACTCTTAAGAAATAAACATATCAAATGATGGAGAACCCAGGGTAAGGGGTGGAAGTGGAGAGGGGGTGGTGTCATTGAAATAGAATGAGAAATACATGTATGTGTATTGCTCGGCACTCATAGAAGTCGAGAAAGGACGTAAGACCAAATAACGCAGTAAACAGTACAAACATTTGAAGCTATATGGTTCGAACCTGCCGCTTCAAATGACGACAATGTCTCGCAAAAGGAACAAATGTACTTCAACGTACGTTTAAGTCCACACACAGGAAGGGTGTTTTTATTGAGCGCGTCTATATTTTAAAAATATAGCCAAAGAATGTTACTCGTTTCGTTATGATGATCCAAAAGAAATTAGTTTTCTAGAACATTGACATCATTCAATTCACTTTGCACATTTATTTTAACGTTTCAACCAATTGCTTCACTAACACAGAAAAAATCTATAGCAACACCATTAACAACAGCAATAACAACAGCAGCAACAACAACAGCAGCAACAACTCGCTTCTGTCCTTCTCAATAACAAAAACACAATAGGACCTCACATACTAGGTGTTCAGTTAAAGCAATTAGCAGGATAATTTAATGTCAACATACGTAGTTTTACTACCATGATAGCTGAAATAGATATTTAAATACTGCATAGGCTGAAACGGATCCGCTGAACTTTAAAAGAAGTAGCTAATGCTTGAGTTTACCAGTTGCAGTAACCGTACTTCAAAATCAGATACTACTGCAAGGGTGTATTATGATAACACTTCAAATACTAGGTTAACGCACTCTGAGCTGCGAAGACCAGCTCGCTTCCTCGTCACCTTTTTCTCTGCAGAATTCTCGTGTGCCCAATTTAACAACACAGTGCTAAAAACTTACCTTGTGTTTATTGGTAATTACAAGCATCGTTTTCTTTTCTTAAAGATTTATGACCCAAACGACTCTTTTTTAAACTAATGCAAGTATTGATCGAAAGACAGTACATGCTAACTCTGTCGGGGGGGGGGGGGGGACATGAAGATTTCAGTATTGGGGGGTGACGTTCAGATAACATCTTGCACAGAGTTTTTCACTCTGGCTAAGGAGTTACGATTGCAATTTGAAATCCCGCATGCCGCACGCCTTACGCTGATTTTCATAAAATTGTATGAGTGCTGGTCGCTTAGAAAGCAATAGTAAACTACTGAACGTAAACTTGTCAAGAAATCACAAACAGCCAAAAATGCTGGGGCTGACTGCGATGTCCTGTAAAGGATATGCAAGAGAGTTTTTCTGGAGTCGCTGTGTCGCCTGCCGGGCCGGTGATCATGGGTGTGATCCGCATCGGTTCGGGCTGGGAGTTTTAGAATTGACCTTTGCTCCCATGTCTACCCAGCATGAAATTGGTACCAAGAAATGTATTGGGAAGTAAAGGCGATCCGTGAGATACTGGCCGTATTGCTCCCCGTGTGCCGATTAGTCGATACGAATATGGGTCTAGCACCGTGAGCTCAATGCGTGTAAACGGGCCCTTTACTCGCTTTACTTGGCAGTGTTTCAGTATAACACATGTCTGAGAGAGAGGGAATAGGGGTAACATCTTGCACAGTGTGTCTATGACAATAGATAAACTAGCGTGCACAGAGCGATGTTTTACAACACATATTTGTGAGTTAACATCTTTCACCGTGTGTCTAGGACAGAAGATAAAATAGAGTGCACAGAGCAATGATTTACAAAAACTATTTGTGAGTTAACATCTGTTACGGTGTCTAGGACAGAAGATAAAATAGCGAGCACAGAGCGATGTTTTACAACTATTGTGATATCAGAGTTAAAATTGCTTGCACCGAATAACTCAGTTCGACACCTTTATGACACATTATAGTGGTTCATTATAACAAATGTATGAGACAAAACTGTCGTTCAGTATAATAATTATACGGAAAAAATACTGTTGAAATTAGCAAATATAGCTATTATTAATGACGGGCGCGTTGATATAATCATTGGGATGTTGTGCTGATAGTGTCAGGAGCGTGGTCGGACAAGGGTTCAACGCCAGCGCTCGTCGTAAGCTAAGAGAGGGAGAGTGCTGGCCAATTATTTATCCGTGCATTCACGCCAGCAAATTGTGATTGTTCTAACACTTCACATACACATAACAGCGTCCTGCTACGGAACATGTTATTTTTAAATAAATTATTACAGGTGAAGTATAGTAAAGTTAGTATAGTAATATGTGACAGCAGTAAGAGTAGTAGTAGTAGTAGTAGTAGTAGTAGTAGTAGTAGTAGTAGTAGTAGTAGTAGTAGTAGTAGTAGTAGTAGTAGTAGTAGTAGTAGTAGTAGTAGTGGTGGTGGTGGTGGTAGCAGCAGCAGCAGTAGCAGCAGCAGTAGCAGTAGCAGCAGCAGCAGCAGTAGTTAGTACCTTTGCTGTAACTGCAGTAGGAATCGTAGCAGTAGCAACGACTCAACTGTAATTATTCTAATCACATATTGCAGATTCACAGTTGGAATGAGACCAACTGAACATCACAGCTGACCGTAGTATCAGAAATTCATGTTCTGAAACACATAAATTCAATCTACTTGCGCCATGGAGAACCAAAGCCTGAATTCCCCCACTGAGGTGGACGCAGACAGTATGGTTGAGTCTGGGGAGATGGTTACGGCCTCTTTATTTGAGGTGATGACATCACGAAACAGGTTCATGACGGAGAAGGAATTATGGGCTGTATGTCGTGAATGTTGCCTGACGCTGGAGTACGTGTACGACTGCCACGACCTTTTCCAGTCGCTGTGTATAAGTCCTGACACCGTGGCCTTTGACCCTGAAGGTAATCTTTGCTTCCTGGATCTAGATACGGGTGAGTTAAATTGTATCTGTCGGCACTCTTCCGACAGACGGGTCTAAATAGTTCTGCAGTAAATAAGTGATTAGGGTTAGGGTCAGGGTTAGTTAAATAAAATTATTCACTGCAGAACTATTTAGACCCGTCTGTCGGAAGAGTGCCGTATCTGTCTATGTAGTTAGCTATGTAATGTTTTTGTTTTTATTACAATACCAGTCGGCTATTTCTTTTCTCCGACTATGCGGGCGACCCAGCATCATAACATTTTAAAAGAAAATGTTCAGAATTATTGGGAATTAACTAGGAAGAGAAGATGGCGAGGATGCGAAATGGCCATCACATCTTTAACATATCTCATGATGCTCCCAGTATATAAGTTAAACAGATAATGGCACAAAATGCCACCATTTCTGTTCTATATCAAACATGTCTGTTGTGTCATCACATATTCTAATTGCTGATTGTAGGGTGTTTTTATGCTCTGTAATAAGCTATATGGGAAGCCCACTTCTATTATGTGCCATAATTATGCATGTTCTACACAATTAAATCCTTAGAGGAAGTCAGCATGGCCGAATGGATAAAAGTGCTATTTCTTAAACATCCGGTGTGCTGATGACATTACTGCAACACACGTTGTATTCATTACGGATTCAAAGAGTATGCTTAGCAAGGTGGAGAAAGGAATGTTTCGTGTGGAATGGCTCTCGTCGCTTCAGAGGTCACAGATCGTGAGAATAGTATGGATATTTTGCCCTGGCCATGCAGGTGTAAGGGGGAATGAACATCCTGATAGGCTAGCAGGGAAGGCACCTCTAGGTGGAATTTTCCCTATGGGCAGGGGGGGGGGGGTGGTCGTGCGCTTGTGGGACCAGGTGGAGAAGGCGGAGGAACAGGCTGAGAACACATATGCGGAAAGAATGAGATTGCGGGGGATCGGCAGGGGTTGTGGAAGAATCTCAAAACTGAGAGGGAAGACCAGGAGAACTTTTAATCAGATAGCGGTGGGAACGATTAGTAGTGTGACTCTTCGCTGGCTCTTGAACGAGGGGACGGAGCACGCATGGGAATGTCCTGAGTGCAGTGATGTCGGTTCTTAACTCAACTCAACTCAACCCGGTGTGCTGATGCCGAGGTAGCGGTTCAAACCCTACACCGGTCAGTCGGACTAAAATGTTGGCTATCGTCCTTGACATGGGAAAGCAAATTATAAGTACCTCAGAAGTCGGGTTGGTACCCCTGATCTCGAGGGACACTGGCAATAGGGAAAGGTGATCAAAAATCAATCCAGTCCATTAGAAGTAGTATTAGAAGGTATATAGACTACGCTTGAGTTCCGAGCGCAAAATGCCTTTGAATAGTCTGTAAGGCAAAAATTGCATTGTACTCCATGATATTTCTATAACGCTCGTGTGTTGCCAGGGACCATACGGGGGAGCAAAGAATAGTAACACTGTTGCTTGCCATGCACGTCGTAAGAGGCGACTAAGGAGGCTATGGTTCCGTCGCCCTACTACTGACGTAGTGCGTGGTGCGACACTGTGAGCTGTGAATTTCATGTGAAATGCTTTTGCATCTGTCCGCGGTTGTTTTTCGCGTGAACTGCATGTTTGGAAGGATGACGGCCGGCTGTTGTTGGATCGACTGGTTTGCCTTTTCGGTTCACGAGTGCATTTTTCAGGAGACTCCTGGGAGTCATCGCTGTAGCTACGGAGTTCGTGCTTTGTGCGGCGCTTTCAGTGCGTCGCCCTGCAGAAAGAGACCGAGCCATATGGGATAAAACCCCGGTCAATGAAGTCTTTCTGGTGACTGCCGTTTTCATCGACGATGAACTGTATTTTTCGTGGAGGACTGTAGTGTTGGCATTCTGGCGCGGCATTATGCACAGTGTACCTGTGCGGGCTGTTAGCTTGCCGACACTCCTGTCTATTCCATTGTTCACATGGGGCAGTGAAGAGCATTTTGTGATATTCACTGGCACAGGAACGGAGCAATATGGGGACGACCCGTTGCCGTGAAGTTGGAATCGCGACTAACTAACTAACTAACATATTGTCTATAATTGCCATCGTGTTAAATATATTGTCACGCGTAGCTCCATTTCATCTATAGCCAGCCTACACTATGTATATGTTTTATTGTACTCTCTTACAAAGTCTCTTCATGGTTATATTTAATAAAATGTTGCGCGCCTGGCTTATCAAGGCAATTGTTCTGTAATTAGTAAAGTTTCAAGGAAGTTAAATACAGCTAGCTGGTCACCGTGAAAACAAGATTTCTGTAATATGCCCTTACCAAATATAGAAAGTAAGAGAACATTTTTTTAATCACCGTTGGGTTTTAAGTCTATCATTCATCAGGCGTTGTTGCGAAATTTAAAGTTTAATGCCCTCCCCTTCCCCCATTTCCAACCAATATCTATCAATTTACTCGTCCATTTTAATGTGACCTTCCATTTCTTCCTTCGTCAAGTTGTTTATTTAGTGCATATTATAACTGCGAAAGTACAAGCATACTTGAATTATTGGACAGATTAGGAATCAGGGTTCCGATAAGTCGATAAAGTAATTGAATAACGCAGCGCAGTCTTTGTTTGACATGCGAACACATTTTCAGGCAAAATACGTAAGTAAACCACTGTGAATCAGCTGCGAATGTGAGCCAAGTTATTTATTTTTAAAGTTAATTGCAAATAATTTATCTGACGTCGCAGTCAGTCCCAGCAAGTCTTGGCTGTTTATGATGTCTTGGCAAGTTTACGTTCAGTAGTTTGTCATTGCTTTCTGAATGACCGGCACTCATTGTTTTAAAACTCACACAAGGCTGTCTGCTTCCTAATCGACCGCAGCTGTGTTTCGAACACAGTATGCGGGATTACGAATTGCTTCCTTAACCCCTTCGCCACTTCACCGTAAAGTTATAAGGTAGTATTTAAACACACACAAATACTATACACATACATGTGTACGTGTGTTTTGGGCATCGGGCTGCAATTTGCTGTTTCTATCTCACATTATAAGAGAGGCACAGTTAATAATTTATATAGGCTGAACACCTTAAGATGGTGTTGACGGACAAGAACCCAGCGGTCTTTGATGAGACATGACCAAAAAAGGCGGTCAAGGAATACATGTTGTAGATTGTATGGGCACTAGAGAAGCTCCAATACACACTGATTGGTTTTTGCTTTGAGACCTCTCGATCAAGTTCGGCTATGTGTGGACCCAGTAAAGAAATTATGTTAAATGATTGCTGACGAAGACTTGTCGCTGGAACGCCTTTTGTTTTCCATAACTGTGTTTTGTAAAGCTGCTCTATAATTCTTATTTTTTTTTTTAAATTTGTGTGATTAAGCAGCCTCAACGTGAGCGTTGCCTTTCTGGTTGTTGAACTCATCAGAAATCCACACCATCTTCAGCCTGTGCCTAATGTTTTAATTTTATCGTTTTATGTGAGGTAATTACGTCGTTTGACAACATAGTTATTGTCCATCTGTATCAAGTACGGTGTTGGTTCCAGTGAACACAGGATGTATGCATGGATTCAAGGCTGATACATTTCTTACAAACGTCCATCTTACTCCTAAGACCTGACTTGGCACTTACCGTGAGGCTTGGCGCACTATCATGTGGGTGGCCGGGGAGCATTCTAGCAAGTTATTTGCCAGATAATGGATTTGGAGATCCTTGTGAATGAACAACAACCCAATGAATGCACGATATTGCATACTTCCTTCCCCAACAAGTTCTGCATTTCGAGATTCTGTAACACGCAAACTAGGGGCTGTGCTATCAGTTATCAGTTATCAGTTATCAGTTGGGGTATCTTCATTGCACTCCGGACATGTCCATAGGTGCTCAGATCCTCCCCCCCCCCCCAGCATATGCATCAGCGTCCGGTGGCTAATAGTGCCAGTTCTGTGTTGGTTGACGAGGCAGGGGCTGTGCTTTTCTATTTGAAGTAAAGGGAAATGGCGTAGTAGGAGATACTCAGTTCTGTCAGAAATGCAGGATGTGCATAAAGACATTCTTTTATTTACAATAAGGCTGGAATATATATTTTTTACCATTAACCTGGGCTCTAAACTCGAACCAGCTTAAAATGGGTACCAGATATGTCTAGGGAAGTAAATGGGACCCGCGTTATACTGACTACATCGCTACTCGAGTGTGATTGGTCTATACAAATATGGGACTGCATCATATGCCAAGTACGCCTTAATGCGTGAACAAGAGTCGTTTACTTACTATGCTGAATTGTGTATCTAGGACTGTTTCAAGTTCCATATAGTAAGTGTCAAAAGATACACTTCTTATAGTTTCCTAATTCTTCAAGGTGGCGACATGACAGGGTGCTTCTGGTCTATGGAATCTAGACGACAGGAAGTCTAAAATAAACTCTGATGTTGGCATTCTTGGTTATAGATCAGAGTTGTATGGCCAAATTAACTGACAGTATAATTGCCCAACATTGTAACTGTAACTTATAATGTGGAGAAAAGATTCCAAATGATGGTTCGTGATCCGTTTTAAGTTCTAAGAGCTCTTAGTACTGGTGAAATGTTTTGATTCCAAGTGTGATTCTCCATGCGTTCTTTTCTATCTAATTCAGTCTTAAGTTAGTGGTGTAGAGGAGCGGCTGGCCGAGTGGCTAGAATGCCGGATTCTCCTTCGGGAGACCCGGGTTCGATCCTCGGTAAGATGTAGATGTTTTTCTGTCGGGGGCAAAAAAGAAACTCCTAACCAGTTAGCGGCGACTGCACTAGCCAGGCGGCCTTAATTCCTCAGGCTCAAGAACGCCCCCCCCCCCGACCATACACCGCAAGGTACTATATAGGCAGTAAATGATAGCTATTTGACAGTTAGTGTTGTATTAGGTAATGCAGCTGACTTTTATGATTCAGTCGGGTATTTATAAGACAACGTCGATGCATTGTAATCCGTTATAAGGGTAATGGTCAAATTTTGATCGTTCTGAACTATCTGTATCCGATTATGTTCAGTTTGTACAATGAAATAATAATGCGATCTATCGTTGTCTGGATAGCAGAAAATAGAAGTAATGGTATTTACAAAGAAACATATCTTCACAAATACAACTTCAAAGTAAATGAAACAAGTTTGAAACAAATCAATATGTTCAAGTATTTAGGTTATTTGCTAGTAGATAGAAACCATAACAACCACGAAAGAAAACATAATAAGAAAGAGTTCTGGTGGCGAGACCCCCAGGCCAGGCAGATCAGATAACACTGGGGAAGAGTGTGACGCAGGGACCAGTACTAGTAATCGTGATGACGGAGTTAATCCTGACTGTGTTACCAAGGAAATCCCCTGTGTCAGACTAAGAAACAGAGTGAGAATGGCAACGTGGAATGTGAGAAGTTTGTATGAGGGAAAGCTTAAAGTAGTGTGTGATGAGATTGAGAGGTTAAACATTCAAATTTTAGGAATTAGTGAACATCGCTGGAGCGGCAACGGACATTTTACAACTGAAAATGGAAGTATTTTCATTTATTCTGGTAGAGATGTCGGAGGCCAGAGTGGGGTGGCATTTTGTTTAGATAAGACAACTGCAAAAACTTTAATGGGATATAATCCAGTTAGTGATAGAATTCTCACTATTAGACTTAAAGGCCGTCCAAAAAACACAACCCTCATACAGATATATGCACCTACTTCAGCAGCAGAGGAGGACGAAATTGAAGATTGTTACAACACACTACAAGACACATTAAATAAAATTGGTCATAATGATATAGCAATAATAATGGGAGATTTTAATGCAAAAGTAGGTGCAGGCAGAGCTGAAAATGAGAGACACGTTTTAGGAAAATTTGGATTAGGAAATAGAAATGATGCAGGTGACAAATTAATTGAATTTTGCACAGAAAATGAGTTAACGATAGCCAACACACTTTTTAAACAACATCCAAGAAGACTCTTCACATGGAAGTCTCCAGACAGTTTTACCAAAAATCAGATAGATTATATTTTAATACATAGAAGATGGAGATCAAGCATAACATCTGCAAAAACCCTACGAAGTGCAGACTGTGATACAGATCATCAGTTATTAGAAGCAGATCTGAAATTAAAACTCAAAAAGCTTACCCGAGGACCAAGGCCACTTCGTTTTGATCTCACAAACATACCAGACGCATACAACATAGAAGTTAGGAATCGCTTTGGGGTCTTGATGTCTGTGCAAGAAGAAATGACACCTGATGAACTGGCAGTACAAGCTAGAGATATCTTGATAACTGCAGCCAAAGATCTAATTCCGACCAAGAAAAAGCAACTTAAGCCATGGATTACATTAGACACGTTAGAATTAATAAAACAACGAAGGGAGCTGAAACAGAAAGGAGAAGAATCAATTAACCGCAGGATGAAGTATAAATCTTTAACTCGAGAAATAAGAAAGAACACAAGAAAGGACAAAAATCAATATATACAAGATTGCTGTACCAGAATAGAGCAATATCATAAGGCTGGAAGAGATTATGAAATGTTCAAAGAAATGAAGTTATTGACAAGAAATGTTCAACCTCAATTGAATGTTATCTGTGACAAGATGGGAAATACCTTAACAGAATCTAGACAAATTCTAGAAAGATGGCAGGAGTACTGCAGTGAAATGTATGATATGAGTGACAGTGAGGATATGAATGAGATACATGAGCCAATGACAGTAGAGACAGAACCTGAACCCTCATTAGATGAAATTGCTTGGGCTATAAAGAATCTGAAGAATGGTAAATCACCTGGATGTGATGAGATACCAGCTGAACTAATTAAAGCGGGAGGAGAAGAAAGCATACACATATATCGTGCATTATGTACAAAGATTTGGAAATATGGTATATGGCCAAAAGATTGGAAGAGAACTATCTTCATTCCAATACCAAAAGAGGGCAACCTGAAATTATGCACCAACTATAGAACTGTTGCCCTGATCAGTCATGCAAGTAAAATTCTACTGAAAGTCATAATGCGAAGACTTAGTAAGAAAATGGAAGAAGGGATTAACGTGGTTCAAGCTGGATTTAGACAAGGAAGAGGAACAAGAGATCACATATTCAACATGCGTTTAATAATAGAGAAGTGCAGAGAATTTAATGAAAACCTATTCTCATGTTTTGTGGATTATTCAAAGGCATTTGATTGTGTACAACATCATAAACTTTGGGAAATCATGAGGAATATGGGCTTCCCATCACATGTAGTACATCTCATAAAAATGCTATATCTAGACCAACAAGCAGCAGTTAGAATAGATGGCGAAGCATCAGATTATTTGACATCATGCAAGGAGTCCGTCAGGGCTGCGTGCTGTCACCCTATTTGTTTAACCTGTACGCCGAAAATATAATGAGAAATGTAAGAGATGATATAAACAGGGAGCCATATGATGCTCTAAATATCGGCGGTCATGACATACCAGAGATTCGATATGCTGATGATACAGTATTACTATCCACAACACAGAATGGCATAGAAAACCTAATAGCCTAAACCCAATTGAATAGTGAAAATCGCATCTTATATCTTAACATATCAAAACCAAAGATAATGCATACAGATAAAACTACTATGGAGAAAGAAATATACATTAATGGGGGAAAATTGGAGGTGGTGGAAAATTTTGAATATCTTGGGTCATTGATTACCAATAACGGTGACACAATGAAAGAAATTAAACGGCGACTGTCCATTGCTCTTCAAAGACTAAAGCAGATGAATAAATTATGGAGTGGGACAGACAGAACTGCAAAAATTAGATTTTTAAGAGCATGCATCTTTCCCATTGCAACATACGCCTGTGAGACATGGACACTTACTATACAAGCTGAACAGCGCATACACGCCTTTGAATATAAATGTTATAGACGAGTTCTAAGAATATCTTGAGTAAAGAAAAGAACAAATGCATCCATACTTCAAGAGTTGAATATTGAGGAGGATGGCTATTAAAGACGATAAAACAAAGAAAATTGAAGTATTTTGGTCACTTGAAACGTCACTAAAGTTTGGAGAGAACAATAATGGAAGGGTATATGCCTGGGAAGAGAGGAAGAGGAAGGCCAAAGAGAAGATGGGTGCAGGATGTGGCGGATGATCTCGAGATGGGTGTATCAGACGCGGGACATCTTGCTTGTGATCGAGAAGCTTTCCGGAAGGTTGTTATGGGAGCGAGGTTCTGCAAAGGACATGCTACTGAATGAATGAATGAATGAGATAGAAGATGACGTAAAGGATTTCAATGTGGAATTAGTCCTAGCAAACGCAGCAGCATTTCATAAGCTGAATAATATTGTATGCAATTTATCCTTACAACAGAAGTGAGTGAGTTCGTAAGAATTGTATTGAGTCTATCATGAATAAATGGCAATCAGCCGATTAGTGATAAATTATGTGGTAGCTACAGAGATGTGGTTCTACGGAAGAATTTTCAGAACACCATAAGCTGGTGTATGTGGTGAGAACAGGAAAGTTGGAAAGGAAGAGAGGCGGGGGGGGGGGGGGGGGAGAGCCTAGAGAGAAGATGCCAGACAGTTTGTCATCATGGTATGGGTGCACATTTATATCAGAAATGATTGGCAGTACACGAGACAGAAGGCTGTGGACAGACATGACTACCGACGTCTACGGCATGGACAATAAGAATGCGTGTATAGTATGGGAAGCTAGCTTTTAATTACATAAACCGAGTAATTCTTTTTATTTCTTATTTGTTAAGAGACTCACGGTGTCAGAATTAGGAGCTACTTACATGATGTAAGTATAAGTGACTCGGCAGAGAAAAGGGAAGTTATGATAGGTCCATATGACTTTCTAGCTGTTGGATAGTTTTTGTTTCGGAATCTGAAAGTCTTAAGAAATCCGCTCAAATTATACTTCAATTGTATTTCATTTGTAGGCCTAAAATATATACGCTTGGAATGGTTAAACTTAAATCCACGCTGAAAGTATGCGAACGGTTTTCTTTAATATGAAAGTGTTCTTCGTAAAACCTTCCAGTGAAGTCGGCATCCTTAGGGCAGGCACGCCGTTTTAGTCTTCCGCAATTTATTGATTAATGTACTAAAAGATTTTAAATCCCAGTCCACAATCTCTGAAAGAAGTATGGACTATACAGTGTATTGATCACATGGAGTTTCCTTCATTTGACATTCAGTTAAGTCTGAAGGTGAGTGCCCGAAAGATCTATTCCTAAAAATTGATTTCCTTTCTGCAATTTTCGGAAAAGTGTTATATTTCGTGACCGACGATAGTGTCCAGTTTAATTGTAGCAGTTTATTGGGATTTTAAAACATCACATATTGGAACATCGTTTAATGGTTCTAGTACTAAAACTATTAGCCCTGGATCCGTCGTAGTGCACTGACCAACACGGCTGCTTGCTGAACTGTGGCCGTGTATTAAAATCCCATCGAGGCGGACATTTTAAAGATTGATGTTGTCTCTCAGCTAAAATAAAACAAAAGTCGCTTAAAAGTCGACAGGGTCGACTTCATTGCACCGGGTTATCCCATATGGCTCGGTCTCTTTCCGCAGCACGGAAAGCGTCGTACAAAGCACGAACTCCGTAGCTCTAGAGACGATCCACAGGAGTCTCCGAAAAATTTCACTCGTGAACTGAAGGACGCGGCCCGGAATCGAACCCACAACTTTCGGAGCCCGAGTCAAACGGCTTGACCACTTCGCCACGGAGACTCCCGGGTCCTCCAGCTAACGCTTCCCCAGTTTCTGCAGTCTCAAACAAAAAATGTGCAGTGACTACCTTCAGTGCCTTGACGCAAGGCTTTCAGCTTCTCTTATGGAGTCCGGCACCATATGGTCAAAAATGTCGAAAAAGCTGTCTAATTTCTGTTATTTATGTTAGTTTAAGAGTTGAAAAATGAGAGGATTGACTTCATTGCACCGGGGTTTATCCCATATAGCTTGGTCACTTTCCGCAGGGCGACCTGTCAAAAACGTCGCACAAAGCACTCACACTGCACCTCCAGCGACGACCTCCCGAAGTCCCCGTGAAAACTGCATTCATGAACTAAATGACGGAGTGTGATATCGAACGCACAACCTTCGGAACACGAGTCAAACGGCTTGACCACTTCGCCACGGAGGTCCCTCCTCCTCCCCTTCCCCGTTTGTGTTAGTGTTCTGGTAACATTGGCTTCTAAACTTATTTTCCCTTTTTTCTATTGCATGCTCACAGCTTTACCGCGCGTCGTTTCTGACGCAAAACCATATATTCATATTAGCTACACTGCAACACTGAACACTTGAAGAATTTTCTTGTTAGCAACTATTATAAATGTTGCTGTAATATGTATGTTTGTTTCTTCTAGAGCCCGAGTCAATGTATCTACCACCTGAACATACATCTGGACGCAAGACTTACAAGGTGTGTGGACCAGTTATTCGTTGTTTGCATCACAGTTAACATTATGGCTACACATCATTTAATGACAGCTTATTACACCATAGCGGAGAGCGTGTTGTGAATACATATAATTTGAGGGCAGCTAAGTAAGCCATAGAGATCAGCGTGGCCTAGAGGTTTATCGAGCTTGCGCTAAAACTTCCAGTACGCTGATGGCGTTAATGTGGTAATTCCACATGTCTGTCAGTTAGAAAAACAACTTGGAGTTGATTTCGACGTCCTGCAAAAGAGCATTAAATTAAATTGCGCCATAATAAACCTCATGATTACATATCATTTAAAGATAGCTGATCACGTCATGAAAACTTATGATTACACGTACTGAATACCTCATAACACATATCATGATTACATATCATGTGATGACATTTTATTATATTACTAGCTGTCCCGGCCCGGCTTCGCCCAGTCCCTAGTGGGGAGCATCTCATTTAATTCATATAAGTAGTCATATATGTTCTCGTTCCCGTTCCCGACTATCTGTCTGTCTGTCTGTCTGTCTGTCTGTCTGACCTGGCCCGGCATCGCCCAGCTCCTGGTGTGGAGCATCTCATTTAATTCATATAAGTAGTTATATAAGCTCCCGTTCCCGTTCCCGACTATCTATCTGTCTGTCTGTCTGTCTGTCTGTCTGATCCGGCCCGGCTTCGCCCAGCACCTGATGGGGAGCATCTCATTTAATTCATATAAGTAGTCATATAAGTTCCCGTTCCCGACTGTCTGTCTGTCTGTCTGTCTGTCTGTCTGTCCCTCCCTCCCTCTCTGTCTGTCTGTCTGTCTGTCTGTCTGTCTGCCTGTCTGTCTAATCATTTATTGGTTGCAGTTAGAACAACCTTAGATAAACGAAGACCAACTTACAAAAATCATTAGAAAGAGCACTTGAAAAATCTTTACATCTTCCCCAACAATTAACTTGAGTAAATGGAGCGGCAGCAGCAGCAGCAGAAGAAGAAGAAAAAGGAGGAGTAGGAGCTGGGAGGAGGAAGAGGGAGGTGGAGGAGGGAGGAGGAGGGAGGAGTAGGAGGTAGGAAGAGGTAGGCGGAGAGAGGAGGAGGGAAGAGGAGGGAGGAGGAAGGAGGAGGAGGAAGAGGGAGGAATAGGAGGGAGGAGGAGGGATTAGTAGGAGAAGAGAGGAGGAGGAGGCAGGAGGAGGAAGGAGGAGGAGGGGAGGAGGAGGGGAGGAGGAGGAAGAGGGAGGAGGAGGAAGAGGGAGGAGGAGGGAGGAGGGAGGAGGAAGAGGGAGGAGGAAAGAGAAGGAGGAGGAGGGAGAAGGAGGGAAGAGAAGAACGCAGGAGGAGGAGGGGGAGGAGGAAGAGGGAGGAGGAGGAGGAGATGGAGGAGGAGGGAGTAGGAGGAGGAGGGAGGAGGCGGAGGGAGGAGGAGGGAGGAGGAAGAGGGAGAAGGATGAGGGAGAAGGAGGAGGGAGGAGGAGGAAGAGGGAGGAGGAGGAAGAGGGAGGAGGAGGAGGGATGAGGAGGGAGGAGGAGAGGGAGGAGGGCGAAGGAGGAGGGAGAAGGAGGAGTGAGGAGGAGGAGGGAGGAAGAGGGAGGAGGAGGAGGGATGAGGGGGAGGACGTAGGAGGAGGAGGGAGTAGGAGGAGAGAGGAGGAGAAGGGAGGAGGAAGGAAGAGGAGTGATTAGGAGGAGGGAGGAGGAAGAGGGAGGAGGAGGGAGGAGGAGGAAGGAGGAGGAGGAAGAGGGAGGAGGAGAAAGAGGGAGGAGGAGGATGGAGGAGGGAGAGGGAGGAGGGGAGGGGAAGAGGAAGAGGGTAGGAGGAGGAGGAGGGGAGAGGAGGAGGAGGAGGAGGATTATAACGCATATGCCTTTAGATAACTGCAGCGAAAAGGTGGATCTGTCTATCTATCTGACCTGGCGTGGCTTCGCCCAGCTCCTGGCGGGTAGCGTCTCATTAAATTCATACAACAAAAAGTAACTTAAAAGAATGTCCTTCCACACACCATCCATTATTTTTAATGAAAACTGTTGTTAATCACCTACATGACTGTAGATAACTTCTTAAGCATAAAAAGATGAGTTACAATGTTATGCATTATGCATTATTTTTATGAAATCTTTGAAAATGCCTTAAAAATTGTATCATTATTTATTATAACTCATATGCCTGTACATAACTATAGAGAAAGAGTTTATAAATCTTTGAAAACGATGCAACAATATGACTATAGGGTATACAGAAAAGTTATTAAAAGTTATGCCCCTTTAAATAACTTTTCTAGAGTTAAGTCCCCTTGCTATATAGAAATTATAATGAAAAATGAAAAATTTCATCTCAATCGGATCGACCGTTCGCGAACGCATAAACGACACACACACCCACACACATCCCTTTTTATATATAAGATAATAAGCCTTGTAATTACATATTAGTTAAAGACAGTTGTGGGTGTCATAACAAGCATTGTACTTACCCGTCATTTGCAGATATCTGTCTGTGTCGTAATAAACATTGTAATTACAACACATTTGAAGACAGTTGTCGGCATCACGATAAATCTCGTCAAACAATAACTGTCTTTCCTGCCAATACAGTAACATGCGGTGTATGGCAGGAAGGGGGAGGGAGGCGGGGGGGGATGGGGGGGGGGGGGGTCTTTGAGCCTAAATAATTAAGGACGCCTGGCTAATGCAGTCGCCGCGAACTGTGCAGGTTAGGATTTTCTTTTTGCCCCCGACAGAAAAAAAATCCCACACCTTACCGAGGATTTGAACCCGGGTCTCCTGAACAAGAATCCGGCGTTCTAGCCTTTCGACCAGCCGCTCCTCATAAACCTTGTAATTACAAGTCATTTTAAGACAGTTGGCGGCGGCATAATACACCGTGAAATTACACGTCAGTTGAAGACAGTTGCCGGCGTCATTAAAAATCTTGGTATTATACTTCGTAGACGGTTGTCGCCGTCATAATAAACTTTGCAATTACACATAGTTTGAATACAGTTGTCGGCGTCATAATAAACATCGTAAGTACACGTCATTTGGAGGCAGTTGTGGACGTTATAATAAACATTGTAATTACACGTCATTTGAAGACAGTTGTCGGCGTTATATAAACCTTACAATTATACGTCTTTTGAAACGATCCACACCGTAAGTAGTATCAGGTCTTTTCGGGTTAGAGGCGGACATGTCCCCCTAATCCACTCCGTCCTCTATATGCAATGGAAGCGTTGTGCGTATTTTCACTTGTGTATTGATAGTAGGCCTGTCATTTAGAGCCCAGTAGCAAAGAAAACGAGGGTGTTCAATAAACAGTCGCAACCAACAAACATGCAAGTTATGTGTTTCAGACATAACCCTGATGGGCAAAACTGAGAACATGAGACTGAGAGACATGACCAGACAACTTCAGTAGTCGTGTTCAGGCTGATTAAAGTGACGATTATGATATGATTATAAAGGGAATTATTTAAAACAATAAGACAAAGCAAAAGAAAAAGGGTGTTATTAGGAATAGAACAAGATCAAGAAACTCTAATGCTGGCATGTTGTTCTATAAAGAGGTTAATTACTTAGGATATCAAATATGAATATGCCAACATTTATTGTTTTATTAACAGTGTTTGGGTTTATATCATAACCGGGACAGGAACACAGACCTGGTCTAAGACTGGTTATCGTGTGAAATGGCGAACCATGCCCGTCAATTGTTATCGACATGCCACATATGATGATGATAGACTTATGTAGATGTTCTTGTTTTAACTGAATAATCGTCTTTGGTTTATATACTATGGGATACAAGGACAATTGCTAGAAAACATCATAACCATGTACCACTCAAGACAAAGTGTAGTAAGAACACAAGAAGGTGTATCAAATATGTTCACACTCAATACAGGAGTGAGACAGGGATGTGTGCTCTCTTCTCTGCTATTTAATATCTACATAGACAGAATATCCAAAGAAGGAAGCCTTCACGGAATAGATTCAGAAAATATTTAACACTTTACTTCAGATGAAACAACAGATCCACATGCAATAAATGAACTTCTATTTGCAGATGATCAATGCCTATTTTATAGCGACGAGGGCAGACTGCAAAATCATATTAATAATCTGTGTTCAACATGCAGCAGATACAATATGAGTATAAATATAGCCAAAACCGAAGTCATGCAAGTTAGGAGATCTCCTAGTTCACTAAGTGTATAGATAAATGGCACATCTCTGAATCAAGTTACAGAATTCAAATATATTGGAAGTATGATCACAGAAGATGGCAGATAGGATAGAAAAATCGAAAGCAGTTGTCAAAATTCAAGTGAACTTACATATCAACTATCACCCATATTGAAACATCCAAACATACCTATGTCCGCAAAACGACAGATAATAAACAGCATAATCACACCAACCCTATGCTACAATTTTCAAACTTGGACATTATCGAAATCACAATTACACAAAATCAACACATGTGAGATGAAATGCCTGAGGAGAACTGCCAACTTCACAATCCGAGACCGAATTAGAAATGTTATTATCAGACAGACAGTGGGATCAACACATTGTGCCACATTTCTCGAAAGACAGTAGATCAAATGCTTTAGTCATCTCGTTAGAATGCAACACCATTAACTAACAGCACTGGTCCTCCATTAAAGATTATCTGCGACGAGAGCAAGAGAACGTCCGAGAAGAAAATGGATTGACGACATCAAAGACATTGTACAATCACACGGAATGACACTATCCAGTGCCACCCATCGGGCGCTGGAACGCCAATTAATCCTCACCACGACGCTTAACGGCAAAAAGTGGAAGATGATGATGAATGTAGTTATTTTCGTTTCCTGTTTCTCTTTGATTTTTTTTTTTTTTTTTTTTGATTCTTTCGCTTTGTTTTAAAATGTTTTTGTTTGTTGATTAAGTCTCGTTATCCTAATGGTCTCCGTTATTTGTAACTGTTTTCTTGTAAAGTGATATTCCCAGCTTGTTCTTCGATCTTTTCAGTGCATGCTTACAGCATTTTTGCTGTTAATTCGTGTCACAGCCATATGTTAATACTGAAAGGTTTGTCTACAAGCTGGCGTCTGTGACTTAGGTGCAGTGAACGCGTTTCAGAATCCTGCATACCGGGTTACAATTCAGCTGCAGGTGATTTGGAAGCAGATCGCCAAGCGCTGATGTTTAACACTGGTATGAGCGTCGGTCTTTTCAAAAAGCAATGGCAAACTACTGAGTGTAAACATTGCCTAGAAAATCACAAACAGCGAGTAAGGATGCTGTATAGACAATGGGGACTGTTGTCCTAAATAGATTGGGAGCCCCTGTTGTAACAATTCACCCGTTTCAGGGCGACAGAGGAAGAGGAAATTGAAAACGACATTTAATGACACATCTCTCTTCTATCAAATAGATCCTGTATTGGCCAGTTAGCCGCATTACGCATAATAATAGAGCAAAGCATGAACTGATCTCGCCACTGTATATTGGGTTTGGAGACTTTAAAAAGCCTTAGACCGCATTGATAGGGGTCACCTGGAAATTGTTGAGGCGCTATGAGATACAACAGACACTCTTTAATTTAATAAGGATAACATGTAAAGACATTAAATGCAGAATTCGTGTACAACATTGAAACGACCAAGTATGTCTTTTCTTGAAATGTTCGTTAATACACTGGACATATCAGTCCGATGTGTTTGTGTGACTGTTATTTGACCTATACTGGTTTAGTTTAAAATTCTGAGACCTAAGGTGCTATCTCAGTGATTAAATACAAATTCTGTTTATATTCTATAGTTGTGGGTTAATGTGGATGATAGACTTGGCTAATAAAGATCCTTTTTGGGGTAGTGGGAGGTGCGGGGAGGGGGTGTTGGTCATGCGTACACTAGTTCTTGCAGCGAGGCGCCTTCGTCATTTGAAGGTGAGAGCTTCGAATCCATGTCGGTAACTATAGCTTTAAATTGTTATGTTTTCTAGTGCGACTTCTAGTATCTACTTCCTTCTTCTACTCCTATGAGCGCCAAGCAATACATATGTGTTTATTTATTAACTGTCATAAAATGCAAAGTTCTTCACAGGGGAAAGCAAATAATTGCATTTGAAGTAAGAACATAAGTGAGACAGGATACCCGTTGGCACCTGTATTATTCATTCAAACTATAGATTGGATTATGTAAATAAGTCAGTAAAGAACCCGTTTAGGGGCTTGGAGACGGACTGGACATGTGATGCCAGTAACATATTTGTATAGAGCACTCGGTGGGTGATGTAGACTGTGTCAAACGCTCCACCCTTACTTTCCAAAATAACCAACCTAAAATGGGCACCGCGAAGTTTCTGGTTAAGTAAAGGTGGCCAGTGGAATACTGATCACTTCGTCCACTGTTTGCAGATTAGTCTATGAAAATATGTGTCTTGCACTATTTTCCCAAAGCTGTGTAAAATTGGCCTTTAACTTGCTTAATTATGGGTTACCTAGAATCCCAGAAGACGTGTAAAAAAAAAGGCCCTGTACTTACTTCATATCTTTTCTGTATTCTCAGACACATCTGTATTCTCTGGGAATGACCTTGTTGTTTGCAACTGAGTACAACACTAGCAGTCATGACCCGGAAGCAGTTCTTAGTGACACTTTCACGAAACTACTAACCACTATCACCCAAGAGGATAGTGAACGTCGACCAGCCCTTCATACGGTTCTTGGTGCTTGTGAAAAGGCTCTAGGGGGAGAATCTTCACAAGAAATCTGCATGAAGATCTTGGGGTCTCAGAGTCGTGAAAGTCCAGTATCTAGAGGTAAGTCTGTGTGTCTTTCAGCGTGCCATAAACCTGAAACTAACTCGGCCTCATCATGCCAATAAGTGTGAGAGGTCATTGTTTGCCATGTATATCAGACAGACAGACAGCAGACAGACAGACAGACAGAACGAACGAACGAACGAACGAACGAACGAACGAACGAACAGACTTTATTTTCAAAGGGTAACAAATTGGGCACGCAGACCCGTCTTACATTCGGCCCTTCCAATCACTCATCTTTCTTTCATCAACAGTGCATAGGAAAAACATTGTCACATGAATTTTGTAAACATAAACAATGCATAATACAATATTATGAGACACATCCACCACCCACCCACACATCCCCCATTCACTCCAACTCCCCCACCCAACAACACACATAACCCACACACACATACATACCCCCACCCATCCACCACATCCCTACACCTACACATCTCCCCACCCACACAAACCTCTCACCCACCACACATCCCATCCACCCACACCCCAAGCATACATACATTCCCCAACCCACACATCCCCAACCCACACACATTCACCCACCTACACACACCTCCCCACCCGTTCACATATCCTCTACCCGTCCCAATACCCACCAACAATCACTCACCCACATATCCTCATCCACCCACACACCTTCAACCACCCAGCCAAACACACATTCCTCAGTCACACATCCCCCCCCCCACACACACACACACATCTCCCCGTCAACTCAAATATCCCGCACCTACCCACACACAAATTCCGCACCCACCCACATAATCTCCCATCTCCCCCAGCCCACTCACAGATCCCGAGCCCACCCCTACAAACATCCCCCACCATCTTCTAACCTACATACACTCACCCACCCACATATCCTCTACCCACCCACACATCCTTTACCCACCCATCCCCCAACCAAACATCCCTTAACCACACACCCTTACACATATACAATCACCCAGCCACACATCCTCTACCAAACCACACATCCTCCACCCACCCATCCCCCAGCCACACATCCCTTAACCACACACCCCTACCCATATACACACATCCCCACCCATGCACAATCTCCCCACCCATACACACATCCCTCACACACATCCCCACCCACCAACACATCCCCCATTCACAGACACACACCTCCCATCCACGCACACACAACCCACACACACATCCCCAACCCATACATTCATCCCCTCAACATCCCTAGACACACGTACTTATCCCTCAACCACTAACACCCACACATCCCTCACCCACTCATCAACATACACATCTCCTATCTACCCACCCACACTCACACACCCCAACCACCCATCTAAACACACATCCCCCACCCTCACACACATCCTACACCCACCAGCACACCCAACCACACCCCACCCACCCACACACACATCTTTTATCCACACCAAGCTCATCTCCCATACAACACCACACCCACACACATCCCAAAGACACATCCCTCACCCACACACACATCTCTCCTTACATCTCCTACCAATCCACACATCCTCAACTACAATCACCCTCACTACCCACACATACATCCTCCAATCAGCCACACACACCCCCACCCAGCCAGACACATACCCCACCCACACACACATCCCCAAATCCATCACCCTCACCCATCACGCACCCCTCCCCCAACACACACACACACCCACACACATTCACCAACACATCTCTCACCCACACACACACACTCCCCATCCATCCAAACATCCCACACCCATACACATCCCTCACCCACACACACACATCCCCAAACCCACAACCACCCCCACCTGCACACATCTCCCACCCACCACATATCCCCACACCCACATCTCCCTACCCATACATATAACCCCAACCCATCCCATAACCCACCATCAATCACCCACCCACATATCCTCCTCCAAACACTCACCCACAACCACCTAGCGAAAAACACATCCCCACCCACACACTCATCTCCCGGCCAACCCATACATCCCGTACATATCCACACCTAAATCCCCCACCCACCAACCCACACAATCCCACCCCGCCCGCACACCCTGAGCCCACCCACACATATCCCTCACCCACACACACATCTCCCCACACATCTCCTACCCATCTACACATCCCCCAACTACAATCACCCTCACTACCCACACATACATCCTCCATCCAGCGACACACACCCCCACCCAGCCAGACATATCCCCCACCCACACACACATCCCCAAATCCATCACCCTCACCCATCACGCACCCCTCCCCCAACACACACACACACCCACACACATTCACCCACACACATTCACCCACACATCTCTCACCCACACACACACTCCCCATCCATCCAAACATCCCACACCCATACACATCCCTCACCCACACACACATCCCCAAACCAACAACCACCCCCACCTGCACACATCTCCCACCCACCACATATTTTCACACCCACATCGCCCCACCCACACATATATCCCCCACCAATCCCATAACCCACTATCAATCATCCACCCACATATCCTCCTCCACTCACTCACCACAACCACCTAGCCAAACACACATCCCCACTCACACACACATCTCCCGGCCAACCAATACATCACGCGCGTACCCACACACAAACCCCCACCCACCCACACAATCCCACCCTCCACCCACCCTGAGCCCACCCACACACATCACGAATCCATCCACACACACACATCCCCCCATCCCCCAACCTACTATTATGATCAAACTCCCACACTTTACACACACATACTGTGGCGATTGTCGTGAGCATTGTCGCAAAATTGTAAAGAAAATGGAGAAAATTATACATATGCATTTTGTAACTTAAAAATTAGTGATGCAATTCAACTCTCTCTCTCTCTCTCTCTCTCTCTCTCTCTCTCTCTCTCTCTCTCTCTCTCTCTCTCTCTCTCTCTCTCTCTCTCTTTCTTTCTTTCTCTCTCTCTATCTTTACTACACAGACATACAACACACACTCACACTCACTCATTAACTCTCTCTCTCTCTCTCTCTCTCTCTCTCTCTCTCTCTCTCTCTCTCTCTCTCTCACTCATACTCTCTAATTCTATCACCCACTCTACAGTGATGTACATGTGTTCATGTTATAAATTATAACATTAATTGGCATTCAAAATGGTAATATGAACATGAGAATACACAAAATATATGGAATAGCATGTTACATGATATGCATGCGCTTAAATCTCTCTCTCTCTCTCTCTCTCTCTCTCTCTCTCTCTCTCTCTCTCTCTCTCTCTCTCTCTCTCTCTCTCTCTCTCTCACCAACACACACCCATAGACACTCACAAACAATGCGCGCGCACATACACACACATCAACAAATCCATTCTTCCACTGTCTCTCTCTCGTTCGCTCACTTCCTCTCTCTCTCTCTCTCTCTCTCTCTCTCTCTCTCTCTCTCTCTCTCTCTCTCTCTCTCTCTCTCTCTCTCTCGCAATCACTATTTCACCCATTAAGTCACTCTCTCCATCTTTCATTTACTCAAAATCACACTCTCTTTCACTCTCACTCACACACAGACAGACACACACCCTCTCGCTATCAAATACACACTCCCTCGCATACACACGAAAGCATATACACATACACACACGAGCATACACACAATATACACACGCAAATACACACATATCCCCACGCACACATACACACATCCACACCCATACACACATACTTACACACACACACAAATACACACGCCCTCGCATACACTGCATGCATGCACACATACACACAAACATGCACATACATACACGAACATATATATATATATATATATATATATATATAGAGAGAGAGAGAGACAGACAGACAGACAGACAGACAGACAGACAGACAGACAGACAGACAGACAGACAGGTGGATAGGATATGTAGGTGGGTAGGTGGGTGGGTGATAGACAGATAGACAGATTGACATACAGACAGAAAGACTGACAGATAGATAGATAGGATAGGTAGATGGGTAGGTGGGTAAGTGGGTGGGTGGGTAGACAGATAAACAGAGAGGCAGGTAGTCAGTAAGGCAGGCGGGCAGGTAGGTAGTTAGCTTGATTGGTAGGTATAAGTATAGATGGATAGGTAGGTAGACAGACGTACGTGAGTGAGCGGGTACGTAAGTAGGTACTTAGGTAGGTAATATGTATATTTAAAAAAAAATTGTGTTGCATATTTCTTACGGGACGTTGCAGTCGACACCGGCATTTTTCAGCTGCTGTTGATGTACTAGGTAAGTGTTACGTTCAGTAGTTTGCCATTACTTTCTGAACGACCGGCTCCCATACCAGCACGTTATAACACAACGCGACACGGTCTGCTGCACAAATCGACGCAGCTAAGCTTCGAACGCCTGGTACCCGGCTCGCTAACCGCGTTCGCAAGCCTTTAGCCACGGAGCCGGCCGTGTATATAATATGTATATTTACCACTTAACTAGTAAAGCACAGTCATGATGTACGCGTATAGTTCATTTGCCAAATGATTCTAATAGTTATGACTATTAACTATTAACATGTTTTTGTCTAACGTTGTTTGATAGTATTACTAGTATAATGGGACCGGCTCTGTGGCGAAGGATTTGCGGACTCAGTTCGTAATCCCGCATACCGCGTTCGAAACACATCTGCGGGCGATTTGGCAGCAGACCACCTTCTGTTGGTTTTCGTTCAGAAAGCAATGGCAAACTCTTGACAATAAATTTGCCAAGAAATCACAGTCACGAAATGTTGGGGTTAACTGCTACGGCCTGTAATGTCTATGCCACGAACTTTAACTAGTATAATGACATACCCGCAAACATAGCTGCCACAATTATTCTAATTGCTGCTAAATATATTGCTGCCATGGCAAAAACAACAATATTAATAGCAACTAGTACTACCACTACAACCACTACTACTACTACTACTACTACTACTACTACTACTACTACTACTACTACTACTACTACTACTACTACTACTATTACTACTACTACTACTACTACTACTACTACTACTACTACTACTACTACTACTACTACAACTACTACTACTACTACTGCTACTACTACTACTACTACTACTACTACTACTACTACTACTACAACAACAACTACTACTACTACTACTACTACTACTACTACTACCACTACTGCTGCTGCTGCTGCTGCTACTACTACTACTACTACTACTACTACTACTACTACTACTACTACTACTACCACTACTGCTGCTACTACTACTACTACTACTACTACTACTACGCCCGCTCCGTGGCGAAGGCGTTACGGAGACCATTCGTAATCCCGCATGCCGCGTTCGAAACCCAACTGCGGACGATTTTGATACAGACGGCCTAGCGTTGGGTGTTTATCAAATGGTATGGGTGCCGGTCGTTCAGAAAGCAATGGCAAGATACTGAACGTAAACTTGCCATGAGAACACAGACAGTCCAAAAATGCTAGGGTTGACTGTGACGTCCTGTAAAGGATATGCAACTAACTTTACTACTATTACTGTTACTACTACAACTGCTGCTGTTGCTACTAGTCATTTACTACAACAACTACTACTACCACCGCCATAACTACTACTACTAAAACTACTAAAACTAATGACGCTACTACTAAAATGGCTACAAACACCAACAACAGCGGCTAATACTACTATGATACAATAATAACTACTGCTACTACTACTCTCCCGTGTTGCCGGGGCCCATAAGGGAAGCAAAGAATATCAACACTGCAGCCTACCACGCATGTCGTAAGAGGCGACTGAGGAGGCTTGATGGTTCCGTCGCCCTGCTACTGAGTGAGTGCGTGGCGCGACACTGTGAGCTGTGAGTTTCGTGTGAAATGCTTTTGAATCTGCCCGAGGTTTTTTGGAATGTGACTGCATGTTCGGAGCGATGGCAGATGGCTATGTCCCAAAGTTGACCGGTTTTTGCCTTATGCAGAAATGCGTGGCTGCTGGGCTTCTGCTTGGCTGCCACTGCCATCGACGATGAACTGTATTTCGTGGACTGTGTGGGTGAACATCTAGGAAACATCCAGATGGGAAAATGACTGCTGATTCCATCAGAGATAAACTGGGTGTTTCGTGGGGGACTATTGTGTTGACATTCTGGCAGCAGCATTATGCACAGTGTATCTGTGCGGGCTGTTGTTTGTTAGAGAAATTAGACGTAGACAGTCAAAAATTTTTGGACATGTTATGAGAAGAAATGGATTGGAGAACAGCATAATGGGGACGACCCGTTGCTGTGAAGTTGGAACTCCGACTAACTAACTAACTAACTAACTAACTACTACTACTACTACTACTACTACTACTACTACTACTACTACTACTACTACTACTACTACTACTACTACTACTACTACTACTACTACTACTACTACTGCTGCTGCTGCTGCTGCTACTACTGCTACTATTACTACTACTACTACTACTACTACTACTACTACTACTACTACTACTACTACTACTACTACTACTACTACTACTACCACTAATGCTGCTTCTGTTGTTGGTTTTACGTGCATTTCTGCGATTCTCTATATTATGCAATAGGAGCTGAGTCTCGTGGCAGCTTTCAAGAAATGACCAATGAACTAGCAGCATACTTAGAGTCGCAAACAGATCTGGTACAGTCCGGTATCTCTGACACCGTGTGTACAGGTGAGAAATTAGTCTAGTGCACGTTGTTCAATTGTTTATATCAATGTATAGCTTCAAACATTTAAATATATAGTGCCACAGAATTACATTTCCTTCTGTTCAAAAAGTTTTTTCATAAAGTAAACGATTTCCTAAGTACTCGTATTAATGTGGTAACTTATGTATGTAGATTAACGATCAATAACGAAATTGTTAGAGTAATATTAATTGATTGATTAATTGATTGGTTGAGTTGATTAAATGACGGTCTTCATCACACTGAAATTATCCATTCCTGATCTGATCTATCCTTGCTTGGTTGCATTTGGAGATTTGTCCAGCTCAGTGAACTAACTCTATAGCACAGGCGAGGGTTCCAATATGTATTCACTAAAATGACATGCTATAATTAGTCTGTTGTTGGTTTGTTTCTCTTATTTGTGATTTAGAAAATGTGAAGGCCTAACACTTCACGTCTCAATACAATATCTGTAATCAAACTATGTCTGCCATTCCATTGTTATCATAAATAAGGAGCTTCACAATAATTACGTCTGCTGGAATAATAAAAGTGAAAACAGTAAAGCACAGAATTATAAAATGTTAGAGGTCGTTGAAGCTGTTGGAATAGCATGAAACATATATTCAACTGATTAATCGGCGATCATAGAATTATGTGCATGAAGCAGAAATTAGAGGACACACTAGAAAAGATAAGAAATTAAAACTACAGTGATCACACCTGAATTCTAACCTGCCGCCTCCAAATGACGACAGCTGCTCTCTGTTCTCTGAAGGAGCAAGTGTACTTCTGTGTGCTCTACTGGTCGAGTAGAGAGCAAGTAACCATGTAAGTTTTCAGCTGTAATCAGCAGCGGACGACAGGAATACGAGAACCAAGGAAAACTATTGTTTTTTTTTTAAAGTCTGGTAGACAACAAGGGCGTAATAAATGCATTCTCATTTTAAAACATAGATCTCTCTCTCTCCTCTTCCTCCATGTCCTCAATGAAATGTTGGGAGGGGTGGGGATGGGTGGGGAGATGTACAGATCTATCTTGCGCTCTTTCTAATGCTCTTTGTAAGTTGGTATTCATTTCTCTAATGTTGTTCTTGATACCATCATTCCATCCTTTACGCCGGCTTCCCTTTGCTCTGTATCCATGATATTTCTTCAATGTGGCTCTTTGTGGCTATTAGTTTTTTTTTTTTGTTTTTTTTTTTAGCATATCCTTTACAGGACATCGCTGTCAACACCAGCATCTTTCAGCTGTATGTCGATTTCTTGGCAAGATTACGCTCAGTAGTTTGCCATTGCTTTCTGAGCGGCCGGCTCACATACCCCGCAAGTCACCAATGCGATTCGAACCACTGCTGATTCTTACCGTCATCACGTTAACAGACGAGAGTATACGATAATTACGGAGAAAAGTCATAACCTCTAAGCCAGTGGCTAATGGTACCCAGGCATTATTGTGAGGTGCCCATACCATTTAATGTGTTGTTCTTTAATGAAGTACATGACAGGTTAAAACATGATAAACACAATTATAAATTGTAGGTGATCGTTTCAGCCTTGTTATTTTCTTGGAACAAAAAGGAATTAAAATATGACTGGACAGAACGCACAAGGGATAAAAGATATGATTGATTGATTGATCTAGGAACCGACATCACAGCATTCGGGGGATTCCCATAGGCGCTCCGTCCCCATCCTCAGCAGCCAGCAAAGAGTTCCAACACCAATAGTACCAGTAACAATCTGATTATATGTCCGTCTCGCCTTTCCTCTGAGCGTCGATCGTCGGCCAGAACCCCTCGTCACTCCTCGCTGCCTCATTCTTACCAGACCATGATAACCCATTTGCTCCTCCGAGGTGTACACGTGCTCCCACAAGGCTGCAACCACCTCTGCCTTAATATGATACAGAATAAGAATACATGAAGCCAAAACGCAGTGAGAGAGAGAGAGAGAGAGAGAGAGAGAGAGAGAGAGAGAGAGAGAGAGAGAGAGAGAGAGAGAGAGAGAGAGAGAGAATGAGAAATGGAATTAAACTGTACACCAGAACATTTTATATTAACATATAAAGCGGCATATAATAATATAACTTTTTCACCACAGATAATGATGGAAATATTCAAACTGGCAAACATGGCAAGATAACAACTGCAACACCAGACACCACAAACCATACCAATAAAGACATTAATGACAATTCCTTGGGCAAAATTGTAAGCAGTGACTTTGTCATAACTAATGTAAATTCCAAACAAAAGGATGTATTTAAGTTATTCACTTTACTCAATGCTGCATGTGATAATGATAATGATGATGATATGATGATGATGATGATGATGATGATGATGATGATGATGATGATGATGATGATGATGATGATGATGATGATGATGATGATGACAATGACAATGAAGATGGCGATGGCGATGATGATGATGATGATGATGATGATGATGATGATGATGATGATGATGATGATGATGATGATGATGATGATGATGATGATGATGATGATGATGATGATGATGATGATGCTGATGATGATGATGGAACATTGTCAAAGGTCACAGATGATCCAATAATCGAACAGTGCGTACAAAATATGGTTTGTCCTTGTTTATTTGAAAACATGAACACTTTTTTTTTCATCTTGGTGTCATTTTAGTTAAATGTCCTTATATAATTATTAGCACATTCTTTTAATGAATAACGTTATACTTCAAAATGATGTTTTGTTTCACAACTGCCAAAATATCTCTGATAAACTTATTGTGTATGCACCTGCTACCAACTCTGTGATCATCATCATCATCATTATCAAGTGTCCTGCCTGCTGGCGTAGGCGTTCATGGCTCTCCACAGATCTCGGTCTTTAGTGTTCTGGATCAATTCTGCTGATGGTATTCCTCCATGCCACTGTCTCAATCTATCCAGCATCGTTTCTCTTGGTCTGCCTCTGCCTCTCTTCCCCTCGATCTTTCCAGTTGTCACGATGTTCTCCAATGCCTCTCTTCTCGTCACATAATCGAAGAAATATGTTCGTCTCTTTCTTATTGTTGTATATACTGTTCTAGTTTCATTAGTCTGTCTCAGGCAGTCGTTGTTCGTTACTCGGCAGTCCAGGGAATTCGCAACATTCGTCTCAGGAACCACATCTCTGTTGCTTCTAATTTCTTCTTAATTTGTTCATTTACATTCCACGATTCAGTGCCATACAGCAAAACTGGTTCTACATAGCATTTCAGCACTCTCTTTCTTACATTCAGTGATAGTGACTTATTGCATAAGATACTCTTCATTTTCTGAAACGCGGCGTTTGCTTGCCCTATTCTGCTCTTAATCTCTGTTGTACATCTTCCATCTGATGTTATGAATGCCCCTAGATATTTAAAATTATCCACTTGGTTAAGAATGTTCCCTTCTATTTCTATTTTACATTTTGGTGTTACCATTTTCTTTGATATCACCATTGTTAATATTTTCTTGATATTCAAGGAGAGTCCTTTCCTTGCACTCTCTGTTACTTCAATGTCCAGCAATTATGGTAGGTCTGCCGAATTATCTGCCACCAATACTGTGTCATCTGCATAGCGTATATTATTTATATTATAAACCTCCAACTAGTATTCCTGGCATCTCTTTGATCTCTCTCATTATTACTTCGCTATACAGGGAGAAGAGATCTGGTGGCAAGGCACACCCCTGTCTTATTCCTAGCTTTATCTGTTCGTAACTACCCTCTTTATTTCCTATTTTAAATGCTGCTACTTGGTTCCAGAAAATATTCTTTATTATTATTAAATCTATCCCATCAATGTTGATATCTTCCAACATTTTAATCACTTCATCATGTTTTACTTTATCAAATGCCTTAATATAATCTATGAAGCACAAATATATGTCTTACTGTTTCTCTATTGACCTTTCTATTAGTATCCGTAATGTATACATTGCATTGTTTGTGTCTTTTCCCTCCACAAATCCATACTGTTCTTCACTAATTTCCATTTTTATTTTCTTTGTGGTTCTTCTCTTTATGATTTTGAGTAGAAGATTAGTGATATAGTTTATGGGGTTAATTGTACGAAAATCTTCACACTCAATTGCTCCTGGTCTTTTTTGGTAGAGCTTTAAAAACAGATTTCAGCATATCACTGAGTAAATATCCACTGCTGTAAATATCATTCAAAATTTGTATTAATATATCTACTCCAAATTCTCCTAATACTTCTAATTCTTCTACTGTGATTTCATCTGGTCCAGCTGTTTTTCCTTTCTTCATATGTTTTACAGCGTCAGCGACTTCTTTTAGAATAGGTGGATCTTCTAAGTTACTTTCTTCTGTTAATTCTTCCCCTTTCCCATCATATACTTCTCTTATATACTCATTCTACCTCTTCATTATAGCACCTTCCTCCAATAATATCTTTCCTGTTTTTGATTTCAAACACCCTGTATTTAGTCTTATTTTTTCTCCCGTGAGCTTACTGATTTGTCTGTGCATATTTTTGTGTCTTTAATGGAATTTAATTCAATTTTTTTGCACTGTTCGTTTAACCAACTTTCTTTTGCCTTCACACGTTTATCTTTTATTTCTTTATCTTAGCATATTCTTGTAATTCTATTATATCAATGTTAAACATGGACACTTGATATAATCATATGGCAAAATTCACGAAAATGTGTAAAATGTCTTCAATTTAGAATATCAGGTTTGAAGGAAAGACAGAAATCGACAATCGCGAAGATGTACACATGACAAAAACGACACCGTTGGTATGGAAATGCATAAGGAGATGGAACTGACAAAGGATTGAGATTCTTTTCAGCGGTCATTTGTGATAGTGAAGCAAAGTATCTGTTACATGATGGTGGTGATTTGTAGGAAATATATCACATAAAACCTTAACTTTGGCTTGTTGGAGGTTTGTCTTCTCGTTCGCTGATTGATTGATTGATTGATTTAAGAACCGACCTCACAGCATTCGGGGCATTCCCATAGGCGCTCCGTCCCCATCCTCAGCAGCCAGCGAAGAGTTCCAACACCAATAGTTCCAATAGCAATCTGATTATATGTCCGTCTCGCCTTTCCTCTGAGCGTCGAGCGTCTGCCAGATCCCCTCGTCACTCCTCGCTGTCTCATTCTTGCCAGACCATGGTGATCCATTTGCTCCTCCGAGGTGTACACGTGCTCCCACAAGGCCGCAACCACGTCTGCTTTGTCATGCATCAATACTCCACCACGTTTTCAGAGCCAGCCATTCTGTTCACCTGGTCATTCCCCCAGCACACCGGCATGCCCCGGAGAAAAGATCCAGGCGATGCTTGCCACCCGTGACAACCGAAGCGAAGCAAGCCACTCTGTCCGAAGCTTACCTGTCCTCACCTTCCTCGGCATGCTTTCTGAGTCAGTTACAATCTCGATGTTTGTGTGTGTGTGTGTGTGTGTGTGTGTGTGTGTGTGTGTGTGTGTGTGTGTCGTATTCTCCATCCAGCGGAAAGCTGCACTGACCGCCTCCACCTCCATTCTTAAGCTAGATGTTGTGGTATCATATGTCAGGCTCTCCTGCACCAAACGTCGACCATTAGCGTTTGCTACGAACCCCGAGGCACTTCTTCTACCTCTCAACATCGACCCATCTGTGTAGATAATCACATCACCCGAGCGAGCATTATCCAAGAATTAGTTGTTGGATTTCCACTTCCGTGGCCCCTGCTGGCCACTCCCTGCACTCCCGGCTCAATGTGATTATAACTCTGCACAAGTCTGACTGCTCCGCTGGCACTCTGACCCACTCCTCTCCTCTGTTCTCGCTGTTGTCCTAGTAATGCCTCCACATCATCATCATCATTGCCAGCTGGCATGGACGATCATACTTCTCCACAAATTGCTATCTCTGGCGGCATGGATCAATTTGTGTGTGTGACTCCCTTCCGTGCGTGACACATGACTGTCAAGAATGTTTTCATGTTGTCTTCCTCTGTCTGTCTTTCCGCAATTCTTTCTGGTTATCACGAAAATCGACACAATAAGTCGGTATTTTGGATGTATGGTAACTTGAGGGGATCCTATTTTTCTTCATTCCCCTTTCGGTGGAAACGCGTCATACCTGGCTATGCACCTCACAGGTCAGTGTGTTCGACTTCAGCGTACATTTTGTAAGGGTTCTTCTTGCATATCTTATGCGAGGTAACGTACTGTCTACCCAAGGGTATGTATGTCTACCAGGGCAGCAGCCTTAAAGCCTCCCGAAAATATACAACTGTATTTAAGCGCATGATTGTGTACCTTGTGATTATCAATACTTGTTGGCGAAACTGAGTGACCACATTAAAGAAGGCGTTTGCATTTATTTATAGCTGTATGTGCTTTAACAAGAGCCATGGTAGTGAGATAATTAGAGCCCTTGTTTACAAACACAGTGGTACGGGATCCAATCCCCACCCGTGGTAGGATTGAATATTTTCTAACGAATATGACTTTGGCCTGAGCCAAAAATTGTAAGATGGGTTATTTTAAGGATTGTAAGTCACCAGATATATTTATAAATGCAGAGAAATTACAGAACGTGAGCAACTTTAAATAGTTACGTTCGTTCCTGACGGCCGATGAAAATGTGATGACATCAATGAAAAGAATAAAAAAAAATATTGTTCTGGGGGAAAAAAACCTAAAATAAGTGCAACCTTCATGGATTGGAACCGATAGAACAACTTTGGAACAGACAGAACAGCATGGAAAAGATAGACAAACAAGCATCAGAATACTAATAATGTGAATATTTCCTGTGACAACATCAAGACATGAAACTTGATATTTATCCAGTATTCTAAAAAGCACACACATGTCTGAATATGAGTGTTACAGAACAGTACAACAATTTAATTGGAATTAGAAAATAGCAAACAGATTTATCAAATAAGAACTCAGTTTTAAAAAACAATGTATGTCAGTAATGATTTTTTTAAGAAATACTTCAATGCAATAGCCACCGCATTGGTTTGCCGGCTAAGTATTTCTGGGTTTCAGATATTCTTGCTATTTCCTACATCAAGTCTGAGATAAGAGATACATTTTACGTACAAAATAGCTCTGGGAATGGTTTTTTGGAAAGTTAACTGGAAAAAAAAAAAACATAGGTTTGGACTAAACATTGTAACAATCAGATCAGCAAGTATTATAATATAAATTTTCATTCAATGAGCATTCAAAATGCGGAGGATAACACGAAACGAAACAAATAACACAATGACCCTAGTATGGCGATGTATCGTTCTTCCGTTGAAATGGGAGGTCAAATATGGCGATATATTATCCTTCGACAATGAATCACTTAAAGGCTGTCTGCGTGACCATGAAATATAAAATATCGAGTAAATAACATCCACACGTATAAGTCCATCACCACACGGAGCGGGTGGCATAGTGGCTAGTGCGCCAGCCTGCCAAGACATATCTACTGTTTCAGTTCCCAGCAGAGGCAAGATTATTTTCTCCGAGCAGTACTATTCTGTGATCAATCCTGCTTCATAGAAATGTCTACCTGACAATGTTCAGAATTGTTCGGGAATTGTTTGGAAAGGACAAACGACCAGGGAGGGAACTGACCACTTCACCGCATATGTCGTGGTCAAGAATATGTGAAATCTTAACACTTTACACTCCAGCCTCAACATTTGCTCTGGGACTATTTTAATTATGCTATATATTATCCATTATGTTACATTGCATAAAAGCACCTGGTCTTTAACGTTACTTAATAATAAAATCCTATTTATATGTTTCTTCATTAGTACATATCGCTGGCCGATCTGCTCGCATCCTTAAATCGGCGTCTTGATGAATCAGAGCTGTGGTCCATATGCAGTGAATGTGTGTTGTCTCTACAGAGACGAAGGAAGAATTTTCGTAAGTGATTTCACACGTTAACATGGAGAACGAGTATTCTAGTAAAATCTGAAGCTGTAGTTTGTGAGCATTTATATCACTTTTCCATTTTACATTCACATGAACACTGAGTGTAAGTTTATATTTAAAAAAATATATGTTAACTCAGTTTCCATTTTTAGGCAAATATTTTTTTAATGGGTTAAAAGTAAGAAGATCGACTTCATTGCATCATTTTCTATCCCATAGTGCCCGGCCTTCGTTCCTCACAGCTGTCTGCCGAAAGCGTTGCACAGAGAACTAACTCCGTAGCAGCGACCACCCGCCAGATGATTCAAAAAAAAAAAAACTTGGATTCGTGAACGAAAGGACAGAGTCTGAAAACGAAGCCACAACCTTCATAAAAGTGACCACTTTGCCATGGAGAACTCTATAAATGCTTCTTAAACCTGTCTTATTAACATATCTCGCCTGGTGTTAACTAAAAAATCTCAATATAGAGAATATATTGTAGGGAAATACTACCAAAAAAAAAAAAAAGATAATACCTGAGGAATGAGAATGCAGAATCATCGGACGCTTCGGCTGCTATTGTGAATGTCCCTCGGCAGACCTAGCGATCATCGTAAATGCATTTAAAGAGTACGCTTGTTAATTAAATGTTTAAATTTAGAAAATATATTGTAGCAAAATATACTACACATAATATACTGTAAACGTATGAACGTAGATTGTTTTGTAATTTGGTTGGGCTCCCTGGTCGGCTCATTTTGAAATGGATAAGATGATATGTCCTGGTCAGTAGTGACAGCCAGCATGATCACGGGACCATCACCCATCTGAGTGCCGGTTGATCAATTTAAAACATGGCGCTAGCACCATATACACAATGCCTCAATGAGTGTAAAAGAGACTTTTATTTATTTATTTTCTAAACTTAACCTACAGCATGTTCAGTAATTTAGTTCTGTTTTACAACACGAACTTATTACAAACACGTTACTTCTCTCTTGTAGCCGAATATATCTGCTTGGATACGGTGATGATCATGGATACAGGAAGCATATGTATTAAGGCGCTTCCTGACCAGAAACCACTAGAGGACAAGTACTTGGCACTAGAGCTTCAGCAGAATGGGATACTAAATGAGAAGGTAAAGCGCAAACATATACTTGTGGCAGTCGATGGTTATTGATATGCATTTAATTCACTATAAGTTACCACCACTGGATGTCAGAAGGAGGCTGACTGACTGACTGACTGACTGACTGTCTGACTGACTGACTGACTGACTGACTGACTGACTGAATGGCACCTTACTGTTTTGACAGATGATAGTTTGTGACATTTGTGCTCAAAATTAGCAAACCTAATATACCTCTCCATACCACAAAGCCTGGGTTGAATTGTAAAATTGGCGATTTTTGTTCTAATCTCTTCAAGACATCTCCCAATATACGTTATGGCTGTTCCGAGATAAGTGTACTGATTCACTTGTTTAAGAATATTCCTGTTTACTTGTATATTAAATTGTGGTATTTCCTTCTTTCAAGTGACGACATAATATGTGTCTTCTTACAATTTAATTCTAACCCTATTTGTTCACTGTGTGCAACAACAGCACATACTAAATGTTGTAGATTCTGCTCATTGTCTGCTATCAATACTGGATCATACGTAAATCTAATGTTATTGATGTTACGTGTCCCAAATGGTTTTACATCTTCTACATTTCCGAAAATATTTTCCCTGTATATGGTAACTCAGTCATATCTGACTAAGACCTGACTAAGAAGATTGCTTAAATGTTATGTAGACTATGTTTTGCTGTGTGGCATGGTTTGCTGTATGGCAGTGAATCATGGACGTAAATGAATAAACTGAGGAGAGCTTGGAAGCACCGGAGACGTGGTTTCTGAGAGAGACGTTGCGAATGCCTTGAAATGCTGAAGTAATTAATAACGAATGCCTGGCAAAGGCTAATGAAAGTAGAACATTATATATAACACTAAGAAAATGTCAAACATTATTCGTTTGTCACATAATGAGACGAGAGACGTAAGAAAACATCGTGCCAACTGGAAAGACAAGTGGGATAAGAGGTAGAGACAGACCGAGAGAAATGATGTTGGATGGACTGACAAGGTTGAATGGAGGAATATCATCAACAAAGTTGATCTAGAACACTAAGGATGGAGATCTTTGAAAAGACATGAACGCCAATGCCAGATAGCAGGGCACATGATGGTGGTCTTTATTTAGTTCACTGCAATAAAAGTTATAATGGAATAATTGTGTTTATTATCTTTACATTCCCAGATAAACATTTTACAACATGCTTTTCATTTTTTATCCTTGAACAATAAACGATTGCTCAGATAAATCGAGGTATTATCAATTAGGCGGTCTCAGCCAGTATTGTGCAAACAGAAAGATTTCATTTTAAATTTACAATTAAAATATGGGTAACTGATGTTCCACATTCGAATAATATCAGTGACAATGTTTTTTTAAGTATTTCAGCCAAAGTATAATTCATTTATCACTTCGTATGATATATAACTCTTCAGTATGCACCTGAAGAGATGCAACGAAATATACCATGCGATAAATTGTGCATCATATTGTTTTGGACTTAATGTTTAAATTCACGAAGAGAATATATTGTTTTGAATAATTAAGAGTAACGAGTGCTACATTTAGTCTACATTAATAGGATGCATGGACAATTAAACAAACACTTGGAAAAATGAAAGGTGGGTGGGCGATGGGAATAAAATAGAAGGTTTTGAAATGTGGTTATAATGATGAATAGGAACAATATCATGGCAGGTGAAGAAAACAAACATTGAAGTATCACAAAAACTGAGATAGATGAAAACATTACTGAATGAAGTCTAAGTGAGACAACTAAGGTACTTCAGCCATATAAAGAGACATTAAAATATCAGAACCGTTTATACGACCCAGTTGTATTTTTGTATGTGGTGGTATCTCAGTATATTTTATCAACCAATCGGAACTCCATGTATGATGTGGTCAGTATGACTCTCGCTGCCTTTACTACCCTTGACATTTCCTGGTACCTATGTTAGACTGAACTGAATGCGCCACGAAGACGAAGGACAGATTGTGTCTGAGAGAAATTATAGTCCATCTTCAATGCGGAAGATTGATTATGAAAAAACAAAAAATTCAAACTATTCATTAATGTTTATGGGACGCAAAGGTGTTTCCAAGGCACCAGGGCCGGGTTATATACTGGCCAAGACCTATTGACGCGTCCTCGTCGAGAGTCCTGGGCAACAGGTCCCTTCGGGGTCCTGGCTAAAGTCAGTAGGATCGCCGATTCCTCTGAAGTCGGAGAGTATCTGCTTGTACGGGTTGCGTTGGGTTTTTATTAAATGGTATGGATGCCGGTCGTTCAGACAGCAATGACAAACTATTGAAGGTAATCTTGCCAAGATACCACAACAAAAACAATGCTGGTGTCGACTACAAAGTCCTGTAAAAGATATGCAACTAACCTTTTTAATAAAGGTAATCTCCTAAATTTTCAGAGCAGGCTCTCTTATCATGTTGGCCACATGGACGTTGCTATACTTATAAATAAAATTTGGTGGAACTGCGGTAAAGCTGTGAAAGTGTAAACAATATAAATATAATTACTTATAAAACATTGTATTCTATCTTTTCAGACGTGTTTGTATGGCCTGGGAATCAGCTTGCAGACTGCAGCGGGCTTCAAGAATTCCCCGTATTCTACTTCTGACATTGAAGCTTTGGAAATACTCATTACATCATTCATTCATGATGACCCTGACATGCGTCCTGACCTAGATACAGCATTTGAGGTAACAAGTTCAAACATGTCAACTTTCAACATCTTGTTTTCCTTCGCTGGCTTTGGGCTCAAGCGTAATCCATACACTTGCTACTAATTCTACTGCACTTGACCGATGTTTGCGTGTGAGTTAGCTTTCCCTATTACTAGTGTCCCTCGCCAACAGGCGAATCCACTCCGACTTCTGAGGTATGTATAATGTATGTGACCAAGTCAAGAACGAGAAGTCAACATTTTATTCCATCTAACTCATCCATGAGTTTAACCCACTGCCTCGGCATCAGTACAACGGAAGATTAAGAGTTAGCACTTTTATCCATTCGGCCATGCTAACATCCACTGTAAATATCAAAGAGTTGTTGAAGTGCTTGAATATTTGATTTTGAAGTATATTTGTTTACATTAAATAAAGAAATATCAAGGAAATAGTTAACGGCAAAAGAAATTTCTTAACTAACTTACATTAAGGTTAATGTTTATAAAAAAAAGAAGGAATGTTTTGCCAAAAATATGTATGGGGGGAAAATGAGTACACGTGCAAATTCGAACAAAGAAACACAAGAATAAGATAGTTTTTGAGCCATGACACAAGTGAGTTTGCCAGAAAGGTAATAAGGAAAGAGGGTTCAGTTCCAGTCTCACAAATGACTGCCTTGTGTTATATAATGTTGATTCATTCCCAAAGGAGTTGTGAACAGTGTATTCTTGTTTATCTGATGATGACTTTGTTATGAAATCATATCAATGAGGTTGTGATTCTCTGTTTCGCAGATGTGTGAAGAATATGAAAAAGTGAGCAAAACAAGTTCTCAGAAAGTGTGCCTACAGCTGTTTGAAGAAGCGATGAAAGCGTCTGTAAGTCCATGTTATTCTTCTACTCCTTCTGCGTTCGTCCTGAAAGTTGTTTTAGACGTTATTGCGTTGTGCCTGTTTACAGCAGAGCTGCGACATTTGTACCTTAAGCCTGACACATCCGACTTCTTCAGGCATGTGTTGACCGGGTTACCTTCCCGGGAGTCCATGTTATTATAGTTTCAATGTTATGCATTTTTGAAATTTTGAACATGTTTAACTAAGCAAAGTAAATACAACTGTTTTTGTTTGATTGTCCACTTACTTTGATATATAACTCTGTAGTATGCACCTGCCGAGATGCAGCGAAATTTACCAAGTGAGAAATCGTGCAATATTTTGTTCATGGCGTGTTTTTGCACTCGCTCGCTCGCTTTACACTGAAGCATAATCCATACACACTATTTCTAGTAGCACTAGACAGAATTGTGAGTGTGGATTCGCTTTACCTAACACCAGTATCTCTCATCAGGCGAACCCACTCCGACTTTAGAAGAATTTGTAATTTACGTCCCCAAGTCAAGGACGACAAGTCAACATTTTAGTTCAGCTGTCCGGTGTAGGGGTTCAACATCGGCATCAGCACACCGGATGTTTAAGAAAACGCGTTCTTATCCATTCGGCCATGCTATCCTCCACTCTGTGTTTCAATTCACTAAAGAAATACATTGTTTTGGTATTCAGTTGTGATGGTATCGCTGAACCGGTCAGTTGTTACTGGCATCAAGAACAGTATATACAGGATATCTGAATATGTGTCAGCGTCCTTGTCTTGAGGATTTTTATTTTGCATATCCTTTTTTACAGGACATCGCTGTCAACACCAGCATTCTACTGATGTTGTTGATGTCTTGGCAAGTTTACGTTCAGTAGTTTGCCATTGATTTCTGAACGACCGGCTCCTACATCAATTCGTTAAAACCCAGCGCAACGCGGTCTGCTACCAAATTGCGCGCAGTTGTGTTTCGAACACGGGTAAGCAGGGTTACTAAATCGCGTCCATAAAATCCTTCGCCTCGGAGTCCGGCGACTGAAGAACATTGAACACAATTTCCAATTTCTGGCATACGAGGTTTGATGTGGGAGTAGGTAGCTTTGCGTTGACGTCACAATTATATGAGCGTCGACCGTTCAGATACTAATGACAAACCTATATGTCCCGTGTAGGACGTTGCTATCAACCCAAACCCTGGGGTGATTCACTAGGCAATGTTACTGCCACGGCGTGCGAATTTGATGATTGCCTTTAATACGGTGCCACTTACTGATGTTTGATGCCTAGGGGTATAATTTATCAGCAATAATATTATGTCACCGTGGTTACTTCTCGGCTTATATTTCTTTGCCGAACACCGTCTCTGTAGTTGGCTATGTGTCCTCCCTTCGCTGATTGTATTCAGGACTTTACTTTGATGATAGTTAGGCTCTTCTACTCTACACTGAAGATAACGACCAACTGTTACAACACAACTTCACGCATCTTTGAGAACACAACACGGGTGTAGTTTTACACTCTATTCCTCTAAACACTATACAATGAACATTGTCGATTACACAACACATGGTCAACAACGTTTAATTATATATACACGACAATTTCTAAACATTTACTATTATAATAGCTGCATAATGTTAGCCATTGCTATCTTTCTGACGTGGTGCGTCCACACTCGACAACAACCACGAACCTAAATGCCCTTGTCATCTTCGCGAATCGTGCTTATTCGCTCCGGCGACAGCCTTAGCGTGCCTTTCGTGGCTTACGATCCATGATTGCCACGTCCTTCAGCGTGACTGTATTTCATCATGCCATGAGCTATAACTTGATTCATGGCAGTTACTTTCAGTTGTTCACCACCGGAGGTTGTTTATTTGTATGGTCTGCAAATATGTTTACTTTGTCTTTAACAATTGGCATTTGTTTGTGCACTTTATACCATTTGCCTAGAATTTTCCTAATGCATGTAAATTAAAAATCCAGGTTCTTTCGCTGTTTCTGAAATTAGAGTTCAATGCTAGCCCCATATTGCATGGACCAATTTTCACTCGATTGGTGATATAGCCAGTCTCTTTTACTTCCCAGAAAATGTTCTGTAACCAACTTTAATTTGCGTCAACCTGGACGTCAAGATCAATTTTTAAAATCCGCTCCATGTGAATTAGAACCCATGACCACTGCGTCGACAGGCAAGCGTCTAGCCACTAGGCTACCGCAGCTGTCCTGGATATATAGTGCTTGTCGTATATTTTAGACCAGTCAGTGGGTGATGTAGTCAATATCACACAGGCCGATTTTACTTCCGTGAAATGTCCTGGTACCATTACTGGTTGCAAGTCCAGGTCAATGTTATTTTAATCCTCACCTCGATGGGAATTAGCTTGTATGTCCACCAGGCGGTCAGGGAAGCTTCTGTCCTGGCTCGGTTGCCTAGTCATGTACATTGTAACATGATCGTAACATTATTACGGGCGCAGCATGGAGAAAACTAACACCACTGTGTTGCATATATAGGAACACCGTATGCGTCACTGCCAGTACGAGCTGGATCACTGGTGGTTTAACATAACCCATTGTAAGACTTCCCCTGCAGTCGGCATCGTAACTCACGAATAGCCAACACGGGCCTGAACTAAACTGACAGAAGTTCGCAGTGTTAGAACCCCAGAGATGCAGTGAACAGACGCCTCTAGGATGCCAAAACTATGGCATTCTCAACCACTAGTAAATCATGCGCCGGTCGTTTAGAAAGAAATTGCAAACTACGGAACGTAAACTTGAACAGCAAATAACAAACATTCAAACAATGTTGGGGTTGATTGTGACGTCCTCTAGAGGACCAGCAACTAACCTAGCATTGTAATGGGACAATCACAGAGCTTTCGTAAGCAATATATGAGTTGATTTTAAGTGTATGATGTTATTGTGATCAGTTTTACCGGAACAGTCAAATAATATTATTTATTGTACTTTTATAGGGATCCTTCGGTGACACTGGCTCGGAGAAAATGAAGAACGCATCGGCTGTAACAGATGAGTATTTGGATGCTAATGGTTCAACAAAAGATGAGAAGGATATTGCTGAAATACCACATTATACAAAACAAAAGAGCACACAAACACAATCTTCACGGCCGATGTCGGCTTCTAACGCCACGGACTGTTCAGTTGCTGGGGTAACAAAGCCACAACCTCCATCGGCGTTTAAACATGTGGTTACCGGGTCAAATCTTCATAATGACATGAGTAGGATACCTATTGCATTTTCTTCACCAGCCACTCACTTCAGGCCAATTGTTATACACTCTGCATCAACAGGAACTGGGAATTCAGATCAACTGAATACATTCTTGGCACAGACTGTCAAAAATTCTCAACTTGTGGACACAAAAATTCAAAAGATTCATCCAGAACATAACATTTCTGAATCTTCAAACAAGGATTTGAGAGAATTTGGAAGAACATCTGACAGGCTTTCTGTAAGCAGAAAACACATATCAGATGTGAGCACGCAAGCAAACAACACAGAACACATGTTTAATCCGCTTCAATCTCAGCACTTAATCATGGATTCGGCAACTACGCAACATCGAGTAATAACTGAGCAGAGAAATTGCAACGATATTACGAACACTGGCAGAGACTTATCACCGACCAACAGTTCCGTGCAGATGCCTTCTACAGTACCAGCGTTTTCCACGAAATCTCAGCCTCGTCCACAACAAAATCACTTTTCGCACCAAAATATACCTTACAGTTTTCAAAATATGCACCCAAATAATCATAACTTTATAAATACAGCAGCATCCAATGCCGCACCCTACCAGCATCCAGCTCAGCCATTTTCACACAATATATCCACTCTACGGGGAGCTAGTGTTGGAAATGATAACTCATGTGCTATTTTAGCCAATTCTGTTTCGAATAACCCTGCAGGGGAAGTTCCATTAATGCAAGGATACCCCTTCTACTTGCCTACAGCGGGGACTAAAAACCACAGTGACCATTACATGGTTCCTTTTTCTGGATATTCCAACACCAACTGGCCATTGCAGTATACTCTAGTACCAGATGCGACTTCTGGCTTCATGCAGATGTTGCCAGTACAATATATACCATTTTCGCATATGCAGACTTCCCAAGACATTCCACGTGTCTACAGTCATCATGCCGATTTCAACACGACCAGTCTTCCAGTGTCTGGAAATCACACATACAATACTGAAGACACTGAGACGTACCGCTCGCCCAGGTTTCTTCAGGAATCGAATTATTTTGGCACTGCTCAAGACAGACGTTTGTCACCTCAAAATATTCACCCATACAATGACAGATCTCACGTGCATGATCGGTTTCATTCAGCTGGAAAAATCTCTTCTTCGCTAAAACAAGTTGCAAAAACATTAGTCAACCATCAACAGAGACACGAAGAAGACAATACTCTATCCATATCAACGTCTCCTTCGAAAGATTCAGGCATATTTGTAAACCAGCAGTCAGAAAATCTGAACTACTCTATAGACAAGCTCGGAGATGCTGATAGAGTACTATCGAATGTTGTTCACATTTTACAGGAGACATTCGCTGTAGATCCGTCATTAGACCTTGGAATAGAAAGTGCTTCTATGGGTAATGTAGCAATTGCGTTTCTTCCTCGAGGTGTATCTCATTTACCGACAATTTACAATCGTTTGTATTTAGCTTCACCTCTGTTTCTGTTTGTTGAAATGCTATCTGTTAAAACACAATCATTAAAATAGCAAAGATGGATAGTGCAACTGGTCCGATTTGAAAGAATACATTCACAGGCGGCTGGCCGAGGGCTACAACGTCGGACTCTCATTCGGGAGACCCTGGTTCGATCCCTCGGTAAGGTGTGGGATTTTTTTTCTGTCGGGGGCAAAAAGAAAATCCTAGCCTGCACAGTTCGCGGCGACTGCACTAGCCAGGTGGCCTTTATTCCTCAGACTCACAGACCCCTCCGCCATACACCGCAAGGAACTATATTGGCAGTAAATGACAGTTGTCGTTTTTTTTTTTAAATGACATTCACAGAATTGATACTGCTACCACATAGACATAGTCAATAAACAAACGCAATTGTTGTGAATGATTGTACATTTGAACATGGAAGCCGATGTAATGCAATAGTTAGCACGCTTACCAGTCTACAATCTGTTCGAACCCCCACATAGGTGCCTTATGTAAAAACTCCGATGTCAAGTGAGCCTGAAATGAGTACCTGAAAATGTCTTGGAAGTAAAGGCGACTAGTATGATTTTGACCATAACACCCATTGAATGCCGAGTGCTCTATAAAAAATATGAGGCTAGCACCATATACCCAATTCGAATCAAAGCGTGTAAACTAGTCTTTTACAAACATTACTTTTCCATCATCATCATCATCTTTTTCTTCTTCTTCCGCTGTTGCCGTGAAGGGTCGTGGGTAGTAATAATTAGCGCTCCAGCTCCCGAGAAGTGGCACTGGATAGTGTCATTCCGTGTGATTGGATAATGTCTTTGATGTCGTCAATCCATTTTCTTCTCGGGCGTCCTCTTGCTTTCGTCGCAGATGATCTTTGGTGTAGGGCCATTGCTGGTAGTTGATGGTATTGCATTCTAACGAGATGGCCAAACCATTGGCTCTTCTGTCTTTGAATAAATGTGGCACACAGTGTTGATCTCAATGTCTGTCTGATAACAACATATCTTACTCGGTCTCGGATTGTTAGGTTGGCAGCTCTCCTTAGGCATCTCATCTCACAGGTGTTGGTTTTGCGAAAGTGTGATTTGGATAATGTGTTTGTCACATGACGTTCTTGATGATAATATCACGAAGTTCTTACGATGATATGTTCGTGATATTGTCGTGTGATGGTCGTTGTCTAGGTAACGATACTCCTGGTGTGTCAATGGAGATATCTAACTGTCTTGCAATATAACTCACCCCCGCAGTGCACATTCACCAGTCATTAAACAAGATTCAGTTGGCGCACATAATCCTTTATTACAGAAATAACACGGACAAACGGAACATGTTTATAAATCCAGAACACAATGTAATCCACCGAAGACATATATATATATATTCCTCACAACTCTACACGCACACATCAATGCCTTCTCACGGCCTGCTAAATCTCAAATTCATAGACAATTAGTCCAGCTACTATCCACGGCTGGATCTCACACAATACGACCCACCCACTGGGTCGGAGCCTCTGCTCACTATGTAACCCACTCTGGGTTGTTTGACTGCATTCACAGCTCGGAGAATCACACAACACAGTTCTCCGTCGACTATCGGACTACCGACTCGTTCAGTGTCTAAAACTCAACCAACTCCCTTGAAGTCCCTTGACTTCACACAACAAATACACTATCTCTCGCCCCATCCACCCTAGGGGTTTTTCTCTACCCTCACTATTTTATTTCTCAGGACTGGCTGTTTTTCTCATCGCCAGGTCAGTCACTTTACTGTCTCCCACTTTCACCCATTCTTTCTCATGCCCGGTCACTCAACTCATTGTCAATGACCCAGGCTTATGTCATGTTCAAGTTGAGATTGGTGGCATAGGGTTGGTGTGAATATGCTGTTTATTATCTGTCGTTTTGCGGACATGGGTATATTTGGATGTTTCAGTAAGGGTGATAGTTGATATGTAAGTGCACTTTCTTTTTGACATCTGATTTCGATTTCTCTGTCCAGTCTGCCATCTTCTGTGATCATACTTCCAAGATATTTAAATTGTTAAACTTGATTCATAGATATGCTATTTATCTGCATACTTAGTAGACCATGATATCTGCTAACTTGCATTACTTCGGTTTTAGCTGTATTCATACTTATGTTATATCTGCTGCATGTTGAAGATTATTAATATGATTTTGCAGTCTATCCTCGTCGCTATAAAACAGGCACTAATCGTCTGCAAATAGAAGTTCATTTTATTGCCTGTGGATCAGCTGTTTCATCTGAAGTAAAGAGTTAACAATTTTCTGAATCTGTTCTGTCAAGGCTTACTTCTTTGGATATTCTATCCATGTAAATAGTAAATAACAGATGAGAGAGCACACACCCTGTCTCACTCCTGTATTGACTGTAAACATATCTGATATACCTTCTTGTGTTCTTACTGCACTTTGGCTCGAGTGGTACATGGTTTTGATCTCACAAAAATGCCAGATGCATACAACGTAGATGTGAGGAATCGGTTTGTGGGTTTTGATGTCTGTACAAGAGGAAATGACACCTGATGAACTAGCAGTACAAGCTGACTCAGAAAGCATGCTGACGAGGGTGAGGACGGGCAGGCTTCGTGCGGAGTGGCTTGCTTCGCTTCGGAGGTCACTGGTGACAAGCATCGCCTGGATTTTTTCTCCGGGGCATGCCGGTGTGCTGGGAAATGAACAGGCGGACAGATTGGCTGGCTCTGCAGAACTTGGTGGAGTATTGATACATGACAAGGCAGACGTGGTTGCGGCCCTGTGGGAACACGTGTACACCTCGGAGGAGCAAATGGATTACCATGGTCTGGCAAGAATGAGACAGCGAGGAGTGGCGAGGGGATCTGGCCGACGCTCGACGCTCAGAGGAAAGGCGAGACGGACATATGGTCAGATTGCTACTGGTACTATTGGTGTTGGAACTCTTCTCTGGCTGCTGAGGATGGGGACGGAGCGCTTATGTGTGATGCCGATTCCTAAATCAATCAATCAATCAGCAGTACAAGCTAGAGATATCTTGATAACAGCAGCCAAAGTTTTAATTCCAACCAGGACTATGCAACACAGACCATGGATTACACCATGCATGTTAGAATTAATGAAAAAACGAAGGGAACTGAAACGGAAAGTAGAAACAGATAACAGTAGCACGAAGTATAAATCTTTAACACGAGAAATAAGAAAGAACACAAGAAAGGACAAACACCAATATATACAAGATTGTTGTATTAATATAGAGCAATATGATAAGAATGGAAGAGATTAAATTACGAAATGTTCAAAGAAATGAAGTTATTGGCATGAAATGTTCAACCTCAATTAAATGTTATCTGTGAAAAGTTGGGAAATACCTTAACAGAATCTAGACATATTCTAGAAATATGGCAGGAATACAGCAGTGGAATGTATGATATGAATGATTGTGAAAATATGAATGATATACATGAACAAATGACAGCAAAGACAGAACATGAACCCTCATTAGATGAAATTGCATGGGCAATAAAGAACCTGAAGAATGGTAAATCACCAGGATGTGATGAGATACCATCTGAACTAATTAAAGCAAGAGGAGAAGAAAGCATACAAATCTATCACGCATTATGTAAAAATATATGGAAATATGGTATATGGTCAAAAGGTTGGACGAGAACTATCTTCATTGCAATACTAAAAAGGGCAACCTGAAATTATGCACCAACTATAGAACTGTTGCCCTGATCAGTCGTACAAGTAAAATTCTACTAAAAATCATAATGGGAATGCTTTGTAAGAAAGTGGAAGAAGAGATTAACGTGGTTCAAGCTGGATTTAGCCAAGAAAGAGGAACAAGAGAACACATACTCAACATGCGTTTAATAATAGAGAAGTGCAGAGAATTTAATGTAAACCTATCCTCATGTTTTGTGGATTATGAAAAGGTGTTTGTCTGTGTACACCATCAGAAGCTTTGGGAAATCATGAGCAATGTGAGCTTTCCATCACACGTGGTACAACTCATAAAAATATTCTATTTAGACCAACAAGCAGCGGTTGGAATAGATTTCAAGACATCAGATTGGTTTGACATCAAGCAAGGAGTCCGTCAGGGCTGTGTGCTGTCCCCCTATTTGTTTAACCTCTATGCCGAAACTATAAAGAGAAATGTCAGAGACGATATAACCAGGAAGCAATATGATGCCCTAAAAATCGGTGGTCATGACATACCAGAGATTCCATATGCTGATGATACAGTATTGCTTTCCACATCACAATATAAAATTACACAAAGTAGTGCAGCCTTACATAACAGAATTACGACACATACAGGACGATACGGCGATTAGCCTTCATCAGCAAACAAACACATTCACAAAACAACAAAAACGGAGATCTCCTATGACTACATTAAAACGCGACGACAGGACGAGAAGAATAAAAGGATGGAAAAATGAAAGCAATGAAGAGAAAATGAAAATTGGAAAAAAAAATGTTCCAACTTACCTCAGAATTCCGAGCTGTGTATTGAAAAACAAAACAAAAAACAAAAAAAAAATAATGGCCCCTCTGCCGTGCGTCCACCTTGACGAGGTAGAGGGGCTTGCGCGTTCCAATGACCCCAAGAGCTATGCCGATGGTAGCACAGCTACTGGTAGGGTCACCCATGTCGGACAGGTCAAGGGAGAGGGACCAGACGAAGTGACGCACAAACCTGCTGCCTTGTAGGTAGACTGGGGACAGTCAAAGGCTAGGGAAAGCATCCCGAACAAATGCTTGTCGAAATCGGATGTACTGAGCCACAGGCTTGACAAAGAAGTGCAACGTAACTTTATCATTTCATGATGCCACAGATGAAAATTAATCGTTATGGTGCTAATCCCGTGAAGTCCCATCAGGCGGTGATAGTGCCGGGCCCCCTGCCTCGAGGAGGTCCACCCATGACTACTGGTGGTCACCTTAACCTGTGCTGTGGAGTCAAGGCACAGAGGAGTAGGTTAAGAGCTATTGACCAAACACCCCGGACACTCAACATACTACAATAGAATGCAGAAGGAGTTTATAACAAGAAAGCCTCCCTAACACAGCGTCTTCATAAAGATAGAATAGATGTGGCATGCATTCAAGAGACACACCTCAACGCCAATCGCACATTTTCAGTCGAGGGATATCAGGCCACACGTTTCGACCGCGAAGGACACAAAGGAGGAGTTGTAATACTTACACGAAATACAATACCTTGCAGCGAACTATCTGTGATCTCTGACAACCAAACGGAAATTATAGGTGTTGATATAATGATAAAGGACGTGAAAATAAGAATTTACAATCTGTATAGCCCGGCAGATAAGGATCTTACACTCTCAAACATGGAAATAACTGACACAAATTGCATTGTTGTCGGAGACTTTAATAGCCGTTCAGAAAGATGGGGATACCCAGATACTGACAAAAGAGGAGATGAAGTGGAGGACTGGGAAATAGACTCAAATCTCCATCTACTCAACAAAGCTGATGACACACCGAGCTTCTACTCCAGAAGATGGATTACCACTTCTACTCCAGACTTAGCTTTCTGCACAGGAGACATCCTCCACAAAATCGATCGCCATGTGCTGGACCAATTAGCAGGTAGTGACCACAGACCAATCAAGCTTGTAATAAATATGGAGTATGTTCCACAGGAGCAAAAGCCTTTACCCCGTTGTAATTACAAACGAGCAGATTGGGACAGATTTGCCATACTAACAGACAAATATTGTGAAAACATAAATACACGATATGGCAACATGAAGCAAATGGTGGAAAGTCTAAACAGAGCAATAATACAGGCGGCCACTGAGTCTATTCCAAGAGGAGCAAGGAAAAATTACAAACCATACTGGACTGAAGAACTACAAATTTTGGAGGACAAAGTTAAAGATGCTAGGAAGACCGCAGAGAGAGAACAAACAACTGAAGCGAACATCTCTCTCAAAGCCATCTCAGCAAAATATAAAAGAACAGTAAATCAAACAACAAGAGATTGTTGGAGAAAAAAAACAGAAAACCTGAATTTTGACAGGGATGGAAACAAACTATGGAAACTAGTGAAAGCCATGAACAATGAAGGACCTAGAAACAAACAAGTAACAATTAAACAAGGAAATGCCTTGCTTACAGGAAAAAAGGCTGCAAATGCACTAATGGAACACTATGCCAGTGCAAACCACATTGATATTACAGCCGAACAGAAGAAAGCAATCAAAGATAAACAGATACATCATAGATATACAGAGACAGCAGCAGAATATATGATGGCAAATCTAACAATTGAAGAAATGGAACAGGCAATGAATACCCTAAAAAAGAAGACATCACCAGGAAAGGATGGAATCACAAATGAAATGCTAATTGGACTAGGCACTAAGGCAAAAAAGAAACTACTAGCAGTCCTAAATTACAGCTGGAAGAGGGGAATAGTCCCACAGGCATGGAAGGAAGCTATACTAATACCAGTCCCAAAGAAAGGAAAAGACCTGGAAGAACCAAATGGCTATCGACCTATCAGTCTTCTTAGCTGTGTAGGAAAATTAATGGAACGCATTATCAATGGCAGGCTAACATGGCATCTGGAAGAAAACCAACTCTTAACACCTCACCAAGCAGGATTCAGAAAGTACAGATCCACTGAAGATCAAATCACCTATATAGCTCAGGAAATAGAGGATGCCTTCCAAGAGAAAAAGCACACACTAGCGGTCTGGATAGATTTAGAAAAAGCATTTGATAAAGTATGGAAGGAAGGACTGAAAGTAAAACTGCAAAAAATGCATGTTTGCGGGAAAATGTACAAATGGATCAGCCACTACCTTGAGAACAGAACTGCCAGGACAAAAGTACAAGGACAAACCAGCAAAATTATGCTGTTGGAGCAAGGTGTCCCCCAAGGAGAAGTTCTTTCACCAACATTATTCCTAGCATATATAAACGACATCACGGAAAATTTTCCAGCCAGAGTACACACATCATCCTTTGCAGATGACTTAGCCATATGGACATCTGAAGAATATATTAGTACAGCTAACAGCAGAATACAGCAAGCCCTATTAGCGCTAGAGGACTGGTCAAATCATGGCTAGTGAAGATAAGTGAGGAGAAAACAACATGCACAGTGTTCTCCCTCTCAACTAAAACTCAGCAACCTAAGCTGGTATTGAATGGAAAAATATTGCGCCATGAAGAAAATCCAAACTATCTAGGAGTCACCTTTGATCGTCGCCTGACATGGAAGACACAGGTTGAGAAAAATCGAACAAGAGCAAGGCAAAGAATGGCAATCATGAAAAAGCTTGCTGGTACAACGTGGGGAGCAGATGAGAAAGTTCTCAAGAAGTTATATACTGGACGGGTGAGGCCAGTACTGGAATATGGCATTGCAGCTTGGGCAACAGCAGCTAAGTCAAACTTTAACAAAATAAGTAGAGTCCAAAATCAAGGAATGCGAATCATAACTGGAAGCCTGAAGACAACGCCTATTAATGAATTAGAAAAGATCACTTGTTTACAACCAATGCAGGATAGAAGAGATAGCAGAGCCCAGCAACAAGCTGAAAAATTTAGAAGATTGACAGACCACCCTATGTATAAAAGGTTTAGTGGTTTTGGAAAGGGAAGACTGAAGCGTAGCAACTTTGTAGAAACTGCAAAACGAAAGATTAGGGCAGATCCCATACTTAACATATCAACAGTCAAATCCATTTACAATGCAGACAAGTTCCCAGCTTGGAGACAGCAGCAACTGCCTGAGATGATAGAAAACATTCCTGGTATTGAGAAAAAGAACACTCAGCATGAAACCGAAAGAAGAGAAATAACCCTAAACTACATAAAAGAATATTACCCAAGCAGCAATTGGACCCATGCATATACAGATGGATCAGCCAAAAATTCAGTAGAGAATGGAGGAGGAGGAATTCTCCTAAATTTAAAATATGGAGTGAAAAAAACACATTCAGTGGCAACTGGAAAGTTTTCAAGTAACTTCAAAGCGGAGGTAGAGGCTCTGAAAACTGCAGCAGAAATGCTCTTGATGGAGGAAAAAAAAAGAGACGCAAATAGCTATCTTTACAGATGCAAAGTCAGCTGTCTCAATACTGAAGAGCAATAACAGCACAGAAATAGATGACCTAAGAGCAGCACTCCATGGTCTATGCCAGAAATCCAAAAAAGTTGTAATACAGTGGATCCCATCACATTGCAGTATACCTGGAAATGAAGAGGCTGACAGACTGGCAAAAGAGGGCGGACGACTACCACAGCCTGACATAGACATAACCTATAATGAGGCAAAGAGGTTGATAAAAAGCACTTATAGAACCAAATGGAAATCAGAGCATCCAGGCCACCAGAAGGATGATGCATATTACAAACTCGACCGAAGAGAACAAGTAGCAATCTTCAGACTCCGCACAGGACATAACAGGCTGAAATACCACTTGTTCAACAAACTAAAGATAGGAGATACAGATGAATGTAATTGTGGAACTGGTAAAATGACAGCTAAACATTTGCTGCAAGAGTGCCCAATATATGCAGAACAGAGAAAGATATTTTGGCCCACACCTGCTTCATTCGAGGACAAGCTCTATGGAGATATCAACAAGCTCAGGTTGACTGCAGCTTACTTTAACTACATTCAGGTTGACATTTAAATATACATGAAGAAGTATTTAGACTGCCACACTTCATACCACAGGCATGTCGGTTACACAAGCCTCCCAGAGGTATGAAATGGAATATTGCTTGGATAGCAAATCCATTACGTGGAAAGTCCGAATCGAAAGCTCACTGTGTGGGCTTCATAAAAGGTGGAAAAAGTGTCCTAGTGGAACAAAATGGAATATTGCTTGGATAGCAAATCCATTACGTGGAAAGTCCGAATCGAAAGCTCACTGTGTGGATGTCATCTGCAAACTGCATTCTTCTGGTTTCTGGAAGAACAGCCTATGGTGAACGGAAGGCCCAATATACGGAAGTGAGGCTAAGCAGCCATGTGCAGGACGTGACGATTCCTTGGGTGAGCCCAGTACCAGAGCGCTGTGTGATGGCTCTGCAATTATGGAAGCCTCCTTGGATGGCGGGGAATGCCCATGGTCTGCCCCTGCCTTCCCTTGAGGGCCGACCAGGATGCCTTTGGCTGATCTATATGGGCCAGCTGGGATGGGAGATAACACCACAACAGTGAGAGTCTAACGTCCTAAGAAACCCCCGGGAAGGTTAACCCGGTCAACAAATGCCCGCAGAAGTCGGATGTGTCGGCCTAACGGCGCAAGAACGCAGCTCTGCTGTAAACAGGCACAACGCAATCACGTCCGAAAAAAAACTCCGGATGAACGAAGAAGAAGAAGAAAAATAATGGAAAAAAATGGAAGCATGCTGTATCACCAAAAGCCAAAAAATTCAAATTACAGGTTTCCGCTGGTAAGGTTATGCTGAGCGCCTTTTTTGTACCATGAAGGGCTATTGTTGACCGACTTTAAAGAACCTGGTGTCAACATCAACTATACCCACTACTTGCAAACACTAGACAAGCTGCAAGAAGCCATCAAGAATAAACGACCCGGCATGCTTTCTCGCGGTGTAATTTTGTTGCACGATAATGCTCGTCCGCATGTCGCAAAGATTCTGCAGAAAGCCTTAGCAAGGAAGAAGTGGGAAATTCTGCAACATCCAGCCTATAGTCCTGAGTTGTCACATTGTGATTTTCATTTGTTCGGACTTCTAAAATAAGCTTTCAATGGGCACGATTTCATACAGATACAGACGTAATGAACGCGGCAAACACTTGGTTCAGTGAGGAACCACAATCTTTTTTGCGGACAGCATTCACCGCCTACCTAAGCAATGGGAAGCTAGCCTGAATGCCTACGGCGACTTCTTCTGACCAACCCATGGTGCATAATTTATTAAAAATAAATGCTTTGTTTAATTCTACCACACCTGTTAATGTTTCTTTCATGCTTTTGTAATAAAGCCATTTGAACGGGTTTCAAATGAACGTATACCTTGCTTAACTGTTGTTCAACTATGGGTGTAGCTCTTTGGTTCAATAGTTTTGTGTACATTTTACCTATATGGCTCAGGAGTGATTTGCCTCTGTATATTTCGCACGCTCTCATAATGCCTTTACTTTTTCATATTGGTACTATTGCCTGTTGCCAATCGCTGGGACTTTTTTTTTCACGCTATATTAAAAAGTCTTAACGGCCATTTAACTCCTGTTTTCCCACAGGCCTGAATAGCTTCTGTGGTTATTCCATCTGGACCAGGTGATTTGTTTTTAGGACATTTCTGTATAACTGATTTGACTTCTGCGGGGTGAAGTTTGGTTCATAGCTTTTAGGCACAAAAGTTAGATTTTCTATGTTATTATGTGTGTGTGTGTGTGTGGGGGGGGGGGGGGGTTAAATAGTTCTTGAAAGTATTCTGCCCACCTTGCTAGATTTTGTTGTGGATTAAATAATGGTATACCTCTTTTGCTGTTTACGCTGGTTGGCTTGTAGCATGAATTTCTGTTTCTCATTGTATTGACACGTTTATAAAATTCTATTGGGTAGCCTTCGCTAAGGGTCGCCATCTGTTCTCCGTAGGTCTAATTGTTCGTTTGGCATTTCGTCGTGCTATTCTATAAGTAACATAGTCTTGTTCAGATATAGTTGTGATACATTTTTAACGCTACCGTCTTTCTGAATAAGCTGTCTTTAACTTCGTTGTTCCACCAAGCTGTTCTTAATCTTTTGTCCTGCCCTACTTTCTTGGTTCCACGTGTATTTTCCAGTGTGTCGAGCATGGCAGCCTTGACAATTGTCCATTTTTTATCTACGCTTGAGTAATCATAAGGGATGTTCTTATGTATTTTTTTTTTTTTTTTTTTACATTTCCTGTTTGAATTCGTCTATAACCGTATTGTTTTCCTGAAGCCAGCTATAATTGATGACATGTGTTGTTACCTTTTTGTTTCTTATTTTCCTGTATGTTGACTTCTTTTTTTTTTATTATAACTGGCTTGCGATCAGTATCAACGTCTGTATTTCACTATTTGTGAGTGTTCTTGAATCCATTAGTAGTCTTCGGTCTGATTTCCTAAGTAGAATAAAGTCAATTTGATATGCTTGATCTATGTCGTTCCATTTATACACAGTTTTGGTATGGCTACGATGATGTTGGAAAAAACTATTTGCTATTATTAGTCCGTGTTCAGAGCATATGTTGAGTATGTGTTGACCACTGCTATTACATTCAGTCTCCGTGTCGCCGAATGGCCTCATACATTCATCCCATGGTGTTGTTCTTGTGCCTGTACGCCCGTTGAAATCACCCATCACAATAAGTTCATCCGTCTCAATGACATTGTTTAATGTGTCTGCAAAGTTATCAAAATATTAGTCTTTGTCTTCATCGGTGTAAGTGTCGTTGGATGGGGCATATCTTTGTATAAAAGTCGTTGTTTTATTGCCTTATTTAATTTGTATTAGTATTATTCTTTCTGAAATAAATTTAGTGTTGATAATGGCTCTCGTTTTTTCGGGATGTAATAAATAACCCACTCCATGTCTAGCCTTTGCTCGCTGATCGACACCGCGGCATATACGAACTTAACTTGCATGTGTTCGTTTTGTGTTTTGATCCTTTTTCCTCGTATCTGTGTCACTTGTCGTCCCTGGGGGGAAAGCAGAATCAACAAGCACACTTTTAAAATCCTCGTTTCAGTTTTGGACTACTGCCGTACCTTAGTCTACATACCCCCCTTTCCCGTCTTATATTCACTATCTCTCTTTCTCTCTCTTTCTTATTCCTCCAGAATGTACCCACACAACACTTTCCTCCAACAATTAATAAAATATTTAATGAAGAAAACTATGTCAGGTGGGGTTAGTGTATGTGTATAGAAATCTGTGGTGTAGTCTATCGTGTATGTGAGACAGGACTAGTCAGTCTAGGATCTGCATCACATTCTTCCTCATGATACGGCCATACGACGTAACCACCGCACAGAACTGGAATGCGCTCACCCGATGATGTGTCTCTCCAACTGATTGTTGACTTAATCCAAACTGTCCTGGAACGTTAGAAACGTCTAATCACCACTGATTAATTTAGTTAGTTCGTGTCCTTGCTTTCTACAATGTCTATAACTCGGTATTTTCTATAGTTCATGTATGCACTAACACAACCATTGTTCGAAAAATATATCGCCGACACACGGTTGTCTGTTACTCAAAAGAACTGTTCAGGTAAACAGGGAAAATGTTCGTGATTTAGAATTGTCTTTCACTTTATATCCTTCTTAGAGCAAACATTATGGTTATCACTTCCTTGTTTGCTTGTAATTCTTTATTTCATGAGTCTCTCTTATATTGACTCCTTCTTTTATATTCAACTAGCTCATAACTTGTCTGACCTTATTGGCGACACAGGGTTTAAACTTGTTGTCCGTTATCACTGCACCAGAGTATTTCCATTTTTCTTCTTATCAGAGTTGGAGGTATTTTCACGGTCAAGTTGAACCTGTCGAATAGACAACGCTCTGTGATATCAACCTGACTCAGACTCAGTATAAGTGAGTGTAGGCCTAAGGCCGTATTCAGATAGTTACCATCGTAATCCACATAGAACCACACTGGTATAAGACAGAATATTACATCACCTTACCTAAGACATGGTATGAGAAGGACAGACCATATGAAATACACAGGAACTCCATTAGACTCTCCTACAAGAATAACCTACGTCAGTTGTCTTACCCTACCGAGTTAAACGATATCCCGCGTCCTAGCTTACATTATACATCCGTCTACTTCTGCATACGCTCTATCCTAATGTACACAACGCAATTACCTATGATCAATTCCTAATCTATATTCCTATAATCACCTTATAAACTATTGTGATCCTGAATTGGAATACATATGCACATCCAGTACAAATGTCCGGCTCCTCTAAGCCTCCTAGGACATCGTAATTCCTTTTCGAATAAGGACCGAGAACAATTAAACACTTCCTCTTGGGTTAAACCTCGGTAGCACACTGAATTTAAACATACCTTCAGTCAACTTATAATTTGCCTGTATGACGTCACTGGTTTTCCCGTCGACCAAGTAACCCCCTGCTCTTTTCTCGTCTTTTGATCTTCATACAACAACATGCTGACAATCTTCTTTGATGTAGACAATTCCAGTTGAGATCGTTTCTTCCGTTGCTCCGTGAACTCCGTTCCCCGTCTTTCACAGAGATACGAGCGTGTTTGATCGGCCTCCGCCTTCGTATTCAATCGTTCCTATCTTGTCCGATCGGGGCCCCCGCTCTCACAATCAAACAAAATTGTAACGGTGTAAACGGACGATCTCTGTCTTTGATCGCCGATCTCTGTTCTTTGATTTTAGGATCAACAACCTTCAATCAACTCGCAACTGAGGCGATCTCTATTTTGTTTTTATCGTAGGGTCGACAACCTTCCAGTATTCTGTGACAATCTGCAAGTCCTGATATTTTAATATTTGATTTTTTCCATAAAACCTACGAGTGCTGGTTCTTTATCGCCTAGACCAGTAATATTCCAAGTCCTGAATATATCCTGTCTGTTTCGTACTTTAGCTGCTGTTGTTGTTCGCTTAATGTAAACAATATAAAATGACACAAAGTAGTGCAGCTTTACGACACATACAGGACGTTGCGGCGATTAGCCTTCATCAGCAAACAAACACATACACGTAACACAACATATAGTCACAGAGATCTCCTGTGACTACATTAAGACGTGACGGCAGGATGAGAAGAATAAAAAGATGGGGAAAAAAATGAAATGAATGAAGAGAAAATAAAAATTATAAAAAATGTTCCTACTTACTTCAGAATTCCGAGCTGTGTGTGGACGCTGATTGACATACGCTTCTCTTTCAATTTCATCCACAATTCTTGAATACGTGAAATAATACGTTCCCTACCGGTTTGCTGGACCTGTCGTATGTTAATCCTTATTTGAACACATTGATCATAAGGAACACACACAAAACACATAATTATTTATCCAGATAGCAGCGAACACTGTTTTTACTCTGCCATCTTGAAACCGTCATCCACTAATTTTTTTTTTTTTTTTACTTTTTCACCTATGAAAATGTTAGACAAGCTTATTCTTTGATGTTGCATTTCATGTAAAACGGGAAATGTGTAAACTTTTTCAGGCAAGTATGTCATGTCTCTAACGCGTTTGACATGGGATACCTTCTGCCATGCAGTGATGGAGAAATATGTTCATTTAGCCTGGAGTTATGAGGTACTTAGCAAACTGTTTGGGGCAATCGGAGGACACAATTCGTCAGAACTAAAGTAAGTAACCAATGCTTATTTGTATGATCTTCTTTTGCCTCGTTCATATTGACAAGGACCATGTTTGTGTTGTGTGTATTTTACAGCAAATTTGATATATTTGCACAGCTATCATAACCGACATCAGCGACATTTTTGGCATAGTGCTTAGTGCGATTGCTTGCCTAGATAGTGGTCAGAGTTCCTCTTCTCCCTTCCTCTTCCGAGGGAAGTTTGTTACATCTAGTTATACACCCCAAAATGTCGGTGTGTTCGACTTCGGCATGGTCAGAGTTCAATACACATCTGTGGGGGATTCTTTTTTTTCCAACGGAGCAGTGCTCTGCTCTCGTGTGTTATTGAAGCTCATTAAAAAACAAATAATAGTAACACCGGTAACCCACCATGCATGGTGTAAGAGGCGACTAAGGAGGGTTGTGCTTGGGGCTGGCTTCCCTATGCTGCAGAAAATATTACCTGCAAAATCCAATCACCCATGAGTAGAATAGAAGACTAAAGTGACATGACAGAATCATCAATGGGGTGCTCGTGGAGAGAACCAAGGGCACACTAGTGAATAAATAGGTGAGGGAAGGGAAAGACGCCAGAGCTAGATAATACCCACGTTGAGAAAATGGGAAAATAGTATCCTTGACAGCACTTTGTCTGGAACTCAAAGAACCACGAAATAGAGGGAAATCTACAAGCACATTGAGAAGACAGAAATGACGAGTATGGGGAGGATGCAGACAGGGCTGCATGAGGTAGTAAACGATACTACAAATTTGAGTTAATTCTATGAGGGTCTATTCCCCGATGGGGGATAAAGGACAGGGATAGGAGAGAGAGAGAGAGAGAGAGAGAGAGAGAGAGAGAGAGAGAGAGAGAGAGAGAGAGAGAGAGAGAGAGATGTCGACCTAGCCTCTTAAAATGAGTACCGGGTAATTTAAGAAATATTGGGTGTGTTGTCTTGGAAAGAAAGATGGGGTATTAAACTGGGCACTACACATCATTCCATCGGCTAAAATAGATGCAGGTCTTAAACGTTTATACTATGAAACTACCTCTTTAAATGTCTTTTGAATGTTTCAATATGAATAGCAGATATATTGTTTAAAACGGCCATGTTTAACATATGCATGGTAAACAGCAATAAATGGTGGCTAACATATTCATGGTTTTATTTTAATCCTTTATTGCATGCTATAATCATCATCGCGTGCCGTGCCAACTGGCGTAGGCATCCATGTATTTCCGCTGATATCTATCCTTTTGATGAGATCCCTTTGTGCAGGTGCTTCATTCTATCGAGCATTATTTCTCTCGGCTGGCTCCATGTCCTCTACCGATGATCTTCTTAGCCGTCACGAAGTTTTCCAACGCCTGTCTTCTTATCCCTTACCAGAGGACGCTGTTTGTCTCTTTCTATGTGTATATAATATTCCACTTATCCTTCTCCTAGCAATCTTTCCTAGTCACCTTGTTAGTCCAAAGTATTCGCTCTTATCCTTGTAGAAACGTCTCATCTGCTCCAGCCGCTCCCTAATCTGGTATCGAAAAAAGGGGGTTGGCTGTTGCCAAGCTTTTACTGGAGTTCGAATCAAATACGGAGTACGATTACGAAGCTTGATGAATGAGAACATACAAATATAGGTGAACATTTCGACCAAAGTATTGATCACCGAACAAAAAAAACAAAACAAAACATTCAAGAAGTAGTTCGATCCTTATCTGTTCGTTCAGTCTCCATGATTCACTATCTTATGTTAGAATAGGTTTAATATAAAATTTCATGTTAGATGTCATCAATTTCTCCCGGTTATTCTAAAATGCAAAATAACAAACAAATTCGCTAACACGAATTTTATTAATCTTTATATATACTTATTGGTTGCTTGCTGTGCTCAGAAATTATTAGCAATTAAAAAGTCGCTTAAAAGTCGACAGGGTCTACTTCATCGCACCGGGTTTTTCCCATATGGCTCTGCCTCTTTCCGCAGCGCGGAAAACGTCGTACGAAGCACGAACTCCGTAGCTCTAGCCACGACCCACAGGAGTCTCCGAAAAAATTCACTCGTGAACCGAAGGACTCGGCCCAGAATCGAACCCACAACCTTCGGAGCCAGAGTCAAACGGCTTGACCACTTCGCCACGGAGCCTCCCTAATTATTAGGGAGTAATTCCTTAATTATTAGCAATTGCCATCCAACACTGAAATCACAGAACTCGGGACACGCCCATGTGTGCTTCCTCTCTCTCATCAGATGTCCAAGAGCGTGGATAATTATAGTTACAGTGACCAGTTGGTTACACACTCAGCAAATGTCGAAGAGCGTGGATAATTATAGTTACAGTGACCAGTTGGTTACACACTCAGCAAATTTCGAAGAGCGTGGATAATTATAGTTACAGTGACCAGTTGGTTACACACTCAGCAAATGTCGAAGAGCGTGGACAATTATAGTTACAGTGACCAGTTGGTTACACACTCAGCAAATGTCGAAGAGCGTGGATAATTATAGTTACAGTGACCAGTTGGTTACACACTCAGCAAATGTCCAAGAGCGTGGATAATTATAGTTACAGTGACCAGTTGGTTACACACTCAGCAAATGTCGAAGAGCGTGGATAATTATAGTTACAGTGACCAGTTGGTTACACACTCAGCAAATGTCGAAGAGCGTGGATAATTATAGTTACAGTGACCAGTTGGTTACACACTCAGCAGATGTCGAAGGACATGGATAATTATAGTTACAGTGACCAGTTGGTTACACACTCAGCAAATGTCGAAGAGCGTGGATAATTAAACAAGATAGTTATAGTGACCAGTTGGTTACGAACTCTTGTACTTCGCATCCTGGCATAATCCTTCTTCCTGCTAGTGCCGAATTGAATCCCTGATTCCACAAGAAGACACAGATGTACGTATATGTTGATTTTTGTTTCCTCGTGCAACAGATGAGTATTTAAATGGAGCATCACGTACCCCTTGCTCAACCTGTGTTTTTCCTGGAGGTGCCCCAGAGGCCAGCCTAACGGTCCATGTGTATTTTCATACATTGACTAAGTAACACCTGTACATTATAAGACGTTCAGCATTTTGCAAAATATTTGACTATTTTCTCTCTCTCTCTCTCTCTCTCTCTCTCTCTCTCTCTCTCTCTCTCTCTCTCTCTCTCTCTCTCTCCTCTCTCTCTCTCTCTCTCTCTCTCGCTCTGTGTGTGTGTGTGTGATATATATATATATATATATATATATATATATATATATATATATATATATATATATTTCAGCGTTTGGCTGAGTAATACAAAGAAATCATGTTTAAAGATAAACTTGATGTGATACAAGCTGATAAAAGTATTATTACTCCTCAGACACTATACAGAGACGTCATCAACAGACTATCACAAGTCACAATATAGACAGAAAACTGAAGATCGACAATCAGTATTTAACGATACAAAATCTGACGTAATCAGAAATCAGCAAGCTGTACATAAGCAACGTCAAGAAAGGCAGGGAAAACATCAAACCAACAGTCAAGAACAACAGCATAGATTTTCAAGGCAGCAGTCGTCCAGCTTTAACCCCCATCAACACGTAAATAAACATGTCTCTAGCCAGCATGGGGAAGGACACCAGAGGCCTCAGATGTCACACAACAAGCAAGAGATCTTTAATCATCATGTAGCTGTTAGTCAGAAGCAGCCAGTATTCAACCATAATTTCTCAGTTACAGCAGCAATGCCAATTCCTTCTCTTCATTCATTGAGGAAGTCGCCAACTGATCACAGACCAAGATCAGAAATGAAGAAGCAGAAATATGTGTGGGGTGAAACAACAGATTATGCAGACTCAGAAATGAGACCTGAGAAGCAGCCTTTTCAACAAGCATGTGAACTTAACAAAACTAAACGAAGTGTATCTCTGCATAATATTAATTTCACCGGCCTTTCTACGCCTGTCCTTAAAAATATTGATATAGACAAAAATCAAGGACAACGAGTGAATTATGATACAGGTCACAACAACCAAACTGAGCTCCCCAAGGACTACTGCAATGTTAAACAACGCTATAGCAACATAAAGCAAGAACCTTCAGATGTTTATGAAAATGATTCAAGATACAATCAGAGGAGATCTGCTAATTCTCAAGTTGCCAAACGTAATCGTCATTCTCATGACGGTGAACAAATTTCCCTGATACATCTTGATTCAGCTTATGAGGCGGCAAAGTTCACCGAGACACTAGATGGTTACAATTCCCCATCCTCATTGTTTTCACATTCTTCATCTTCAAGATCAGATGGCTCGAAAGAACACAAACATGTGTCAGATAAACCAATTTCCTCGCTGAAAAATAAACTCCACTATGTAGCAGACAGCCATAGCGTGAATGGGGTGGAAGCAAATGCGCTTCCACTTCAGTCATCACATACGCATTCTGCTCCACCAGCAGTAGATCTTCCAGTCAACAGAAACCACACTGATTACAATCATGTCAGGCCACAAGTATTACAACACAACAAACCAAACAACTCTCAGGAACAATGGTCAGACATTGGACATCAGAACAGCCATGGAGAAACTAATTATTTTCATAACAGGTTAGAAAAGCTAGAAGACATTGAAAATCAACCATCAACAATTATAAGACCTGTTAGTGAAACTGTTTTGGATAAATATAAGCTACATGGGCCAAAACGCTATCCATTGGCTTCAAATGCACTTAATACGGTCTCTTCTCACGACTTGAATTATTATCCTAATTCCAATAACTACTTACCAACAGAAGTGCGTGAAGTGCGAACATTGGGAGTTAAAAAGAGTGAGCCTTACGATAACAGATGCGCAATGGAATTACCTGTTTCTCAAGAAAAGAACAAGAAAATGAGAACTGAACGGTTCACATTGGACAGTAGTCATACTCAGCAAACTGTGCAGTCTGAGTCATCTGTGTGTGATAAGGGACATCAGAAGAGTAATCATCACCAGACATCGGACAGTTTGAGTCCCAATTATGACTCGAAATTGTCTGACAGTTCACAAACAATTCTCGTGGAAAGTGAAAATCATCTGACTTCCTCAAGAACTCAAGATAAAAATATTGATGACAATAGCCGCAAAGCGCCTTCCTACAACAGGTCCCTTTCTGGTACATACTTTAGACAATCCAATCAAGAACCAAGAGGGATAACTGTTCTTCCAACAGAAACAGAATGGTGTCCTGATGCTTGCCAAAGGAGAGGATCTGATGGATCAGTCCACCTGTCAGGAGTTAATATTAAACTGCTGCCTTATGCTAAGAAAAGTAATGTTGTTTACCACTCTGCAATGGTACAACTGAACCTTACACCAGAAGTCAATGCCTTCATTCATTCAGTTGTAAGTAACCATATGTTCTCGAAATCTCGCTTGAATATAATTGCTACTTGCCAACGGCCATTAATTCTTATTTCTCTTACATATAGGCATTGTTTATTGTTTTCATTATCGATTATTATGTTGATACGTACAAGTGAGTCTTAGATTAAATGTGGAAACTCATGCTTGTGTCAGCGATCATGCTTCTTTACACCCTGCGATCTCCAGCATCATGTATCAGTTCGTGTGTTGACACAAATCTATGGTATCCAGTTTAGGGCGTTTTGAGACATTCTAAATCCATGGAAAAGAGAAGTAACAGACATGCTAACACAAGAGATATCTATTCTAGATCCATTGGATAAGTGAAGTAACAGACATGATATAACAAGAGATATTTATTCTAAATCCATGGATAAGAGACGTAAAGGACAGGATATAGCAAGAGATATTTATTCTAAATCCACGAGTAAGAGAAGTAACAGACAGGATATAACAAGAGATATTTATTCTAAATCCATGTATAAGAAACGTAACAGACAGGATACAGCAAGAGATATTTATTCTAAATCCATGAGTAAGAGAAGTAGCGGACATGATATAACAAGAGATATTTATTCTAAATCCATGGATAAGAGAAGTAACAGACATGATATAACAAGAGATATTTATTCTAAATCCATGGATAAGAGAAGTAACAGACATGATATAACAAGAGATACTTATTCTAAATCCATGCGTAGGAGAAGTAATAGAAAGGACACAAGAAGGGATATTTATTCTGAATCCATTGATAAGAAAACTAACAGATAGGATATAACAAGAGATAGGATCAGCTTAGTGTTCTTGTATCGACCATACCACGTGACCAAGCTATCCAGGTATTTACTTCTCTGCCTTCCCCCTTGTTCTCTTCCCCTCGATCTTGCCAGTTGTGACCAATTTATCCAATTTATTTCTTCTCTTAACGTGACCAAACATGTTGACTGTCTACGTTTAATTTCTCTAATCCAGTGGTTCTCAACCTTTTTTGAATTGGAAACAAATAGGTATATTAAACTTCTGCGAGAAGAAACGTACTAAACATCAACAACGTTGCACATACCTTACAAGGAAATCCACGTATCGCGAAATACAGGTGAAAATCCGAAATCAGAAGCACTCAATAAATATATAAAATGAATAATAAAATAAAATAAACTACACACAAACGCGTACAATACGACACACAGGACTACCGACGTTTCGATTCTCAGAATCTTTGTCAAGGACAACACAGATAGCTAACAACGAAATATAGCAAACAAAATAATACACACACGACCTATCACTGGGCCATGTGGGGCAGAAAAGGTGGCTTGGCCAGCTGCGAAGGCGCTCGTTGGCTGCAGAATTAAAAGTGGGTTGCCAAATAAGATTTAAGTAGCCAAAAATATGTGAACAGTCTGCTATGAAAATATAAGGGTATGGGGACAGTTAGGTCTATATATGGGGGGGGGGGGGGGGGCAGCATAGTAATAGATAGTGTAAACAGTTGGGGAAGATGCCACAGTTATACCGTAGCGTCCACAACAGTATTGATACCTGCTGGATGGATGCATCCCAGATTGTTGATTAGCCGGCATTCAATTTTGAGCCTGACGGAACTATTTGAGAAGCAGGGTTTTAATGCGGTGACACATGCATCGTCGACTCCATTATGGTTGGAGGAATTGAAATGGTTGGGGACAGGTTTGTCAGCGCCCTGATTGATGTCTCTGAGGTGTTCTCTAAAAGGATCAGCAAGACGTCTGCCCGTTTGGCCAATGTATTTCATGTCACACCGTTTGCAGATGATAACATAATAACATAACATGCTTTTTCTTTCTTCAACCTTTTTTGGCCCGTGCCCCCCTTCACCATATATTCAGAACGTCATCCCCCCACCCCTTCCTATCAAAAATTTGGCCCGTGCCCTCCTTCATCGTATTTTCAGAACGTCATCCCCCCCCCCTCCCTTTCATATTTCCTATCTAAAAATCCCCCACCCCTACACAGTATACGTAAAAATGGAAGGTAAATTTAATAGCATATACTAAAACAAGTCTAGACATCCACATAAAACATGGTTTGTGGGTCTACTTACTTTATCAAATGAATTTTAGAAGGATGAGATGTACATAACTGTAAAGTATGAAGGGAAAAACAATATCAAGTAATCGGTTCTTATATTAACGCGATTTTGAAATGGTCTTCATCCCCCCCCCCCTCCTGGAAACCCTAAAATTCCCCCGGTTGGGGGGGGGGGGGGAATTCCCCACTGGTTGAGAACCACTGCTCTAATCAGTTTACGATTTTCATTTGTTTCTTTTAGGACTTTGTCATTGGTGTTTCTGTATATCCATGGTACTCATTGCAAAATGTCAAAAATCTGTAACTACTTGGGGTTACATCCCATACTAATGATGTTGATGGAAAGTATGCGTATATACATTGGCGTTTAACGTAAATTGTGAGAAGACACAAAGTAATAACAACCTCAAAGAAATGAATCCCGCGAAAAACGTAGATTTAAAATTAAAAGTATTAAATTGAAGCAAGAAAATATATTAAAATGTCTTGGTACATGGAAGGCATCACATTGGAGAGGATGTATCACAGGAATAAACAAGAAAATAATTGCTTAAGCAAACCTGACAATTTTATCAACTGAAGAACTTGTTATACAATAGGTGCTTGTCATCTGAAGTTAGAAAAAAATAATGCTTACATGTTACAACCATTACATCAATAATCTGGGTTGAATACAGAATATATTAGCCCAAGACATCCTGAGTCTCCCTGATCTAGGAGTTACACGACTTTCTTCGTAATCCCGTATACTCCCGTGAGTAACGTGACATGTGCGAGAATCGGCAGCGGTAGTCTCCGCGGCGGGTATGTGAGCCGGTAGCACAGAAATCAGTGACAAACTACTGAGCGTAATCTTGCCAAGAAATCAACAATCAGCTGAAAGATGCTGTTGTTGACAGCGATGTCCTGTAAAGGATATGCAAACAAAATAATAGACATCCTGATACAATTAGCTGTATCAAAAAAACCAACAGACTGTGTCAAAATAAATTACTTTATTCTCCTCATTATAGGTAGAAATATTCAATTTAAAAGAATTAGATTTTTTGTTAACTGTGCATACAGTTTCCGTTATTTTATTTTATCAGTTCTCAGTAAGTGTGACCATTTAATGTCATTGTCTAATTCCTTTATCATTTCAGCAACTGTTATAAAAACTTATTATAATACTTAACTTTAACAAGTATTTCTATGTAGCCCCAAAAATACTACTATTTTACACAGAAATATCAACTTAGTAACCCTTTGAAGTCACTAAAACAGTTCATAAATAAACACACATGTATCGTTTCGCGCTGGTAGAAATAGAAGAAGGAAGTAGAGACAAGAGGACGCATTAGACAACAGAAAAATTGAAATGTGCAGAGCGTAATTTTAGAATAGAGGACGCACTTTTTTTTTAACTTGTGTATACTTTACGGGATGTTGCAGTCAACATCAGCATTTTACTGCCGTTGTTGATGTCTTGGCAAGTTTTACGTTCAGTAGTTTGCCATTGCTTTCTGAACGACCGGCTCCCATATCAACACGTTAAAACCAGCGAGACATGGCTTGCTGCCAAATCGGTCACCGCTGTGTTTCGAACGCGGGTAAGCGACATTACGAATCGCGTCCGCAACGCCATAGCCACGGAGAGGACGCACCAGACAACATAAAAATTGAAAGCTATAGCGCGTCCCCTAGTCTCAACTGCCTTCTACTTCTACGAGAGCGAAACAATACATGTGTGTATATTTATTATCTGTCCAACGAATTGCTATCAATGATTCTTGTCTTTAATCAAGACCTGTGCTGGTCACTGTACTGTCCAGCCCTCTTATTATTGCCATTATTATCACAGGATGAAGAAAACAGAACTGCTATTGAGAAAAGTTTAGCAAGCATTACTCAAGAGATAGCAGTTCAACGCCGACAAAGACTGAAAACACAGAAACTCTTTCGAAAACTTAATGACCAGATGGTGGCAGGAAAGAAAGGTAATGGCGTGATTTACATAATATACATACATACACTTTTTTTTAATACATAAATATCATATTTTTTGTTGGAGTGTTATGTGGTTTCAAAGGGGGGGGGGGGGGATTAGTGCATGCAGTTTCACGATGTCGATATATCAGGTTCGATGTCACTTATAGACGATTCAGAAGCAGATGGTTTACGGTGGATTTCACTGAACGTAGAATGTACCTAAAAATCACAGCCAACCAGTAAATGCTGCGGTTGATTGCGACGTCAAGTAAACGACATGCAAATAATTTCACTCATATTCTTTACTCTGTAAAAAATACATTTACACGTACCGATATGAAATAGTTCAATTACAATCAATCAATCATGTGCCATGCCGGGAAGCGTAGGCGGTCATGACTCACAATTTCACTCGATCACCAGAGTCGTGGATCAGCTCAGTGTCCCGTCTCGTCCATGCCATGTGGCCAAGCCATCCATGTATTTTCCTCTCGGTCTTCCTCTTGGTCTGTTCCCCTCGATCTTGCCAGTTGTCACTAAGTTCTCCAATCCATTTCTTCTCATAACATGTCCAAAAAATGTTGACTGTCTACGTTTAATTTCTCCAATCAGTTTACGATTTTCATTTGTCTCCTGTAGTACTTGGTCATTGGTTTTTCTATCTGTCCATGGTATTCTTTTCATGTTCCTCAGAAACCACATTTCTGCAGTCATCAGATGTTTTTTCAGCTTGACTACACATTGTCCAAGTTTCACATCCATACAAAACAAAAACAGGCTCTATGTATCCCCTCAACACTCTTTTTCTCATTTCATTTGACATCTTTTTATTGGTCAGAATGTTTTTCATCTTGCTAAAGGCTACTTTCGCCATGGCGATTCTTGTTCTAATCTCTTCACGGTATCTCCCATCAGATGTTATGACTGTTCCGAGATAATTGTACCGATTCACTCGTTGAAGAATCTTCCCATTTACTTGTATATTACATTGTGGTACTTCGTTCTTCCTAGTGACGACCATAACCTGTGTCTTCTTACAATTTAATTCCACCCCCAGCTGCTCACTGTGTACAACAACCGCGTCTACTAATTGTTGAAGATCCTGTGCATTGTCTGCAATCAATACTGTATCAACCGCACATCTAATGTTATTGATCTTTCGTCCTCCAATGCTGATTTCATTTATATCTTCTACATTTCTGAGAATATTTTCACTTTATAGGGGAAAAAAAGCTCTGGAGACATTACACATCCCTGCCTAACACCTCTCTTAATAGGTTGATATTGTCCCACTTAATTATCAATCCTTATGGCAGCTGTTGTTTCCAATATATGTTTCTCGTAAGTCTAATGTCTTTCCCATCAATTTGTAGATCTGCAAGCATATCCACCATGTTGACATGTCTCACTCTATCAAAAGCTTTTGTTAGGTCAATAAAGCAAAGATGTATATCCTTGTTTACTTCTATAGCACGTTCAATAACTGTTCGCAGCATATACACAGCATTTACTGTACCCTTTCCTTCTACAAATTCACATTGTTCTTCCCCTATTTCAGGTTGTATTTTCTTCCTCACTCTTTGCATGATAATTCGTAGCAAAATCTTTGTGATGTGACTCATTATACTAATTGTTCTATATTGATCACATTCCAAGGCTCCTGATTTCTTTGGGATTGCAATAAATACAGAATTATATAATTCAGAAGGTATATCTCCAGTATCATATAATGTGTTCAGCAGTCTGGAGACTTGCTCTAGTCCAAATTCTTCTAAAGCTTTAATCATTTCTGTTGTTATCTGCACCGGGGGCCTTGCCAGCTTTCATATGCTCAATTACATCATACCAAAAATATCAGGTATCCTTGTGTTAACTGCTGAACGTAAATATTATCTAGAAAAACATAAACAGCCAATAAAAGCTGGGGTTGGTTGCAACGTCAGGTAAAGGATATGCAGTTCACTAAACATACCAAAATAAAGAAATATATGTTTTTACATGAGTGTAGCAAATGCATTCAGATTACAGGTGGGTATTAAAAAATTTTGTTTTTACAACATATATAACTATAGTCAGTTTCTAACAATGGGACATAAATATAAATAATGAAAGTGGCAAGCGACACATAGTTTCAGAAATTACAATATTAATTAGACTATAGCTGAACAGTGGAAAAGATGTCCCTTCGGAGTTGAGTACTTGACCCGCAATAATATTGCACACTAAATAAATATACCTGTCGGTGCTATGAGCATAGACTACAGCTGGTTAAAGGAGTCAGCAATATGTGAGGAAGTGAACAATTTAATAATTTGCATTTATCATCGTCATGTGTGGTGCCAATAAGCGAGGGCGGTCATGTTTCGCCATCTCACACGATCACCAGAGTCGTAGATCAGCTCAATGTTCTTGTCTCGACCATGCCACGTGGACAAGCCATCCAGATGTTTCATTCTCTACCTTTCCCGTGTTCTTTTCCCTTCAATGTTGCCAGAAGTCACCAAGTTCTCTAATTTATTTCTTCTCATAGCGTGTCCACAAAATTTTGACTGCCTACGTCTAACATCTCTTATCAGTTTACGGTTTTAATTTATTTCTTGTATGCCTTGCACATCGGATTTTCTGTCTGTATTTTTTATTCTTTGCATTTTCCTCAGAAACCGCATCTCCACTGCCATTAGATAGTTTTTTGCTTGTCTGCTAATTGTCCACGCTTCCCATCCATACAAAAGTGCAGGTTCTATGTAGCACTTCAACAATCTTCTTGTTGTTGCCATTGACGTCTGTTTTTTTTTTGTCAATATGTTTTCCATCATGCAAAAGTCTACCTTAACCATAGATCTCTCTCTTAAAGACACCCCCATCAGACGTTATGACTGTTCCGAGATAGATGTACCGATTTACGTGTTTAAGAATATTCCCATTTGCCTGTATAGTATTACATTGTGGTATTTCTTTCTTCCTAGTGTCGACAATAATCTATGTCTTCTTACAGTGTAATTCTAACCCTAGTTGTTCATATATATATATATCTCCTTTTTTTGAGGAGACAATGGCTACGGTCACTGACCAGTATGGTCACTGCTGGGAAGGAAAGCAATGGCAAACTACCTTCTTTACACATGCCAAGAAAATCATGTTGTGTTCACTTAACGAAATACCACAGTGTAATATACAAGTAAATGGGAATATTCTTCAACAAGTGAATAGGTACAATTACCTCGGAACAGTAATAACATCTGATGGGAGATGCCTTGAAGAGATTAGAACAAGAATCGCCATGGCAAAAGTAGCCTTTAGCAAGATGAAAAACATACTGACCAATAAAAAGATGTCAATTGAAACGAGAAAAAGAGTGTTGAGATGCTACATAGAACCTGTACTTTTATATGGATGTGAAGCTTGGACAATGAGCAGCCAGGCTGAAAAACATCTGATGGCTGTAGAAATGTGGTTTCTGAGGAAAATGCAAAGAATACCATGGACAGCCAGAAAGACCAATGAACAAGTCCTTCAAGAAACAAATGAAGATCGTAAACTGATCAGAGACATTAGACGTAGACAGTCACAATTTTTTGGGCATGTTATGAGAAGAAATGATTTGGAGAACTTGGTGACAACTGGTAAGATCGAGGGGAACAGACCAAGGGGAAGACCTAGAAACAAGTATCTGGATGGCTTGGCCTTGTGGCATGGTCGAGACAGAAACACGGAACTGATCCACGACTCTGTTGATCGAGTGAGATGGCAGAACATGACCGCCCACGCTTACCGGCATGGCACATGATGGATGGATGGATATATATATATATATATATATATATATATATATATATATATATATATATATATATATATATATATATATATATAAAATCATCAACATCATCAAGTGTCTTCTCCACAAAAATATGACGGCATTGATCAATTCACACGTTGACTCCCTTGTGTATCGCAACACAAGACTGTCAATATATTTTTCTCTCTGTTATCCTCGATCAATTTTTCCACAAATATTTCCAGTTGTCATAGCATTTTCCAGTATCTTTCTACTCATAATGTGGCGAAAAATTATCACTGCCTCTTTCTAATGTTTGTGACAAGACGTCTCGTAAAATGTCCACATTACTCATTTTGACTGTCCCAGGAATTGTCAACATTATTGTATAAAAGCACATCTCCAAGGCTTCTATTGAGGTTTTTACTTGTTTCTTATTGTCCAAGACATATATACATACTTGTGTGTGTGTATGTGTAAGTGTATGTAATGAGAGAATATGAATGGAGAGATGTGGACCGAAGTAGATTTTTGACAAATGAAATGAATTCCTATTCGCCCCAGTTTTAAATGGTTACTAGAACATGTTCTGGGAAGTGGATGCGGTCGGTGTGATAATGACTACCTGACCCGTGGAGTGCCGAGGTGTCGATAAAATATGGGACTGCCATACCCAATACACCTAAAGGCGTGTAAAAGTATCTTTTACCCATTTTTGTTTACTTTACTATTATTATAAGTTTCGATTAAATAACTTTAATTATGTTTTTGTTTTGAGTGGTTCCATTATATTTATTACATGTTTTATTCACTGCCCTTATTATTATATCTCCGTGGCGAAGTGGTTAAGCCGTCTGACTCGAGCTCCGAAGGTTGTAGGTTCGATTCTGGGCCGCGCCCTTCGGTTCACGAATGCATTTTTTCGTAGACTTATGAGGGTCGTCGCTGGAGCTACGGAGTGCGTGCTTTTTGCGACGCTTTCCGCGCTGCGGAAAGAGACTGAGCCATATGGGATAAATACCCAGTGCAATGTCGACGTTTAAGAGACTTTTTTTTTTTATTGTTGTAAATTACACAAGATAACTATCTTGTTCATGAAGCTACTACATAATGTAATTCAGAGTTTCTAATAACTAACTAATAAGTTTATATGGTATGTTTCAATAACTTAATATTTTCCTGCTGCAATATTTCTTGTAGGTGATCAAAATGTCTTCGAGCAAGTGGTGAGGGATATGACAGACATGACAAGGAAGTTATCCTTCCTATACCTATGTCAAACACACTATCAGGTAGATTATTAATTAGTACGAATATTTTCAGATGACCATTTTTCCCTTTGGTAGCGCAGTGGCTAGCACGCTTTTAAGCCTGCCCGCTGGTTCGAATTCCAGTCGAGGCGGATATTTTAAAATGATCTGGTCGAGCCATTCTAAAATGACTCCCAGAAAATGTCATGGGAACTAAATATGACCGGGTGATATTACCAGATCGAATATCGAGAGTCAGATATGACTGAACTGCCGTATGATAGTAGACGGTTATACCTGTTTTCTGTTAGCGCCGAATGTTGGGCGACACCCCGCATTGTACCAACGGCTTCGGGCGGAGGAGCACCACTGGAAGAGTATAAGCCTTATACTGGTGCGAGGAAATGCAGCTAAAAGTCTAAATGTCATGGCAGGGCAGGCTAGGGCCTATATCTCGGACGGTAACTAGTCTAGGATCGAAGCTCCGGCAGGCGGTCAGTTATAGAATTTCTGTGTAGATCCGGCAGCTTTTACAGCTTGTCCTGTATCCAGATGTGTTGGTTTTACCTTTCCTCTGGAGTAAACTAGGCAGGTCGAGAGATGGATTATGCTGCATGTGCAACTCATGGCCTTGGCAAATCAGCCCAGGCCTTGTGCTATGTATAACACCACCCTGGCCTTACCGTCATGGGTTGAATTTATTATGCGTTTTTTTTTAAAGGCACAATATAACAAACTATCGTTTGTCAAGACGGCAAAGTGCCAATGAGTGAGTGTCTTTATGCACATCAGTGTGTGCATTCGATTAGTGTATATATAAGGTGTGTGTGTTTGTGACTGTGTGTGTCTGTGTGTGTGTGTGTGTGTCTGTGTGTGTGTCTGTGTGTGTGTGTGTATGTGTCTGTGTGTGTCTGTGTGTGTGTGTCTGTGTGTGTGTGTCTGTGTGTGTGTCTGTGTGTCTGTGTGTGTCTGTGTGTGTGTGTGTGTCTGTGTGTCTGTGTGTCTGTGTCTGTGTCTGTGTGTCTGTGTCTGTGTGTGTGTGTCTGTGTGTGTGTGTGTCTGTGTGTGTCTGTGTGTGTCTGTGTGTGTCTGTGTGTGTCTGTGTGTGTCTGTGTGTGTCTGTGTGTGTCTGTGTGTGTCTGTGTGTGTCTGTGTGTCTGTGTGTGTCTGTGTGTGCCTGTGTGTGTCTGTGTGTGTCTGTGTGTGTCTGTGTGTGTCTGTGTGTGTCTGTGTGTGTCTGTGTGTGTCTGTGTGTGTCTGTGTGTGTCTGTCTCTGTCTGTGTCTGTCTGTGTCTGTCTGTGTGTGTCTGTGTGTGTCTGTGTGTGTCTGTCTCTGTCTGTGTGTGTCTGTGTGTGTCTGTCTCTGTGTGTGTCTGTGTGTGTCTGTGTCTGTGTCTGTGTGTGTCTGTGTGTGTGTCTGTGTCTGTGTCTGTGTGTGTGTGTGTCTGTGTGTGTCTGTGTGTGTCTGTGTGTGTCTGTGTGTGTCTGTGTGTGTCTGTCTCTGTCTGTGTGTGTCTGTCTCTGTCTGTGTGTGTCTGTGTCTGTCTGTGTCTGTCTGTGTGTGTCTGTGTGTGTCTGTGTGTGTCTGTCTGTGTGTGTGTGTGTGTGTGTGTGTGTGTGTGTGTGTGTGTGTGTGTGTGTGTGTGTGTGTGTTCTCTGTCTCGATTTTACTGTATTCTATCAAATTCTATAATTTTATATAAGGTATTACAATTTAAAATTGTCTAGGAAATGAAAGACAGCCAAAAGTGATGGGGTTGACTGCGACGTGCTGCAAATAACATGCAACTAACTTTTTTTTTAGTAAATAAACTATTAAATTGTGTACAAGTAAAATGGCTGGGACGTATTGTGAAAATGAAACTAAACCAACCGCCTATTAGAGCACACAACGAAAATGGATCTGGAAGTAGTGCCATAAGAGGACAACCAAGAATATGATATTTAAACCCATAAAACTCCGTCATTCAGTTCAGGAGAGCAAATTTCTCTGCGACTCCTAGGGGTCATCGCTGAAGCTACCAAGTTCGTGCTCTGTACAACGCTTTTCGCAGAAAACTTTGCCGAAAGACAACCAGTTGTGATGGATAAAGCCTGGTGCAATGAAGTATATCATCTTGCCTTTAAATCCCCATCAAAACTACTCTAAGTAAACACGGATACGATGTAATATGGGAAACTCATCTTTCATATATTCCTGCCTTTAAAGCTGAACCAAAACTACTCTAAGTAAACACGGATACGATGCAACATGGGAAACTCATCTTTCATATATTCTTGCCTTTAAACCTCCATCAAAACTACTCTAAGTAAACACGGATACGATGCAACATGAGAAACTCGTCTTTCATATATTTTTGCCTTTAAACCCCCATCAAAACTACTCTGAGTAAACACGAATACGATGCAACGTGGGAAACTCATCTTTCATATATTCTTACCTTTAAACCTCCATCAAAACTACTCTAAGTAAACACGAATACGATGCAGCATGGGAAACTCATCTTTCATATATTCTTGCCTTTAAACCTCCATCAAAACTACTCTAGGTAAACACGAATACGATGCAACATGGGTAACTCATCTGTCATATTTTCTTGCATTTGAATCCCCATCAAAACTACTCTAAGTAAACACGAATACGATGCAGCATGGGAAACTCATCTTTCATATATTCTTGCCTTTAAACCCCCATCAAAACTACTCTAGTAAACCCAGATACGATGCAACATGGGCAACCATTCTGAGTAAACACGGATAAGATGCAACATGGAAAACTCATCTGTCATATATTCTTGCCTTTAAACTCCCAACAAAACTACTCTAAGTAAACACGGATAGGATGCAACATGGGAAACTCATCTTTCATATATTCTTGCCTTTAAACCTCCATCAAAACTACTCTAAGATAACACGAATATGATGAAAAATGGGAAACTCATCTTTCATATATTCTTGCCTTTAAACTCCCATCAATACTACTCTAAGTAACCATGGATACGATGCAACATGGGAAACTCATTTTTCATATTTTCTTGCCTTTAAACCCCCATCAAAACTACTCTAAGTAAACACGGATACGATGCAACATGGGAAACTCATCTGTCATATTTTCTTGCCTTTAAACCTCCATCAAAACTATTATAACTAAACACAGATACGATGCAACATGGTAAACTCATCTTTCATATATTCTTGCCTTTGAACCCCCATCAAAACTACTCTAAGTAAACACGAATACGATGCAGCATGGGAAACTTATCTTTCATATATTCTTGCCTTTAAACCTCCATCAAAACTACTCTAGGTAAACACGAATACGATGCAACATGGGTAACTCATTTGTCATATTTTCTTGCATTTGAACCCCCATCAAAACTACTCTAAGTAAACACGAATACGATGCAGCATGGGAAACTCATCTTTCATATATTCTTGCCTTTAAACCCCCATCAAAACTACTCTAGTAAACCCAGATACGATGCAACATGGGCAACCATTCTGAGTAAACACGGATAGGATGCAACATGGAAAACTCATCTGTCATATATTCTTGCCTTTAAACTCCCATCAAAACTACTCTAAGTAAACACGAATACGATGCAACAAGAGAAACTCATCTTTCATATATTCTTGCCTTTAAACCTCCATCAAAACTACTCTAAGATAACACGAATATGATGAAAAATGGGAAACTCATCTTTCATATATTCTTGCCTTTAAACTCCCATCAATACTACTCTAAGTAACCATGGATACGATGCAACTTGGGAAACTCATTTTTCATATTTTCTTGCCTTTAAACCCCCATCAAAACTACTCTAAGTAAACACAAATACGATGCAACATGGGAAACTCATCTTTCATATATTCTTGCCTTTAAACCTCCATCAAAACTACTCTAAGATAACACGAATATGATGAAAAATGGGAAACTCATCTTTCATATATTCTTGCCTTTAAACTCCCATCAATACTACTCTAAGTAACCATGGATACGATGCAACATGGGAAACTCATTTTTCATATTTTCTTGCCTTTAAACCCCCATCAAAACTACTCTAAGTAAACACAAATACGATGCAACATGGGAAACTCGTCTTTCATATATTCTGCCTTTAAACCTCCATCAAAATTACTCTAGTAAACCCAGATACGATGCAACATGGGAAAATCATCTGTCATATATTCTTGCCTTTAAACTCCCAACAAAACTACTCTAAGCAAAAACGGATACGATGCAACATGGGTAACTCATCTGTCATATTTTCTTGCCTTTAAACCTCCATCAAAACTATTATAACTAAACACAGATACGATGCAACATGGGAAACTCATCTTTCATATATTCTTGCCTTTGAACCCCCATCAAAACTACTCTAAGTAAACACGAATACGATGCAGCATTGGAAACTCAGCTTTCATATATTCTTGCCTTTAAACCTCTATCAAAACTACTCTAAGTAAACACGAAGACGATGAAAAATGGGAAACTCATCTTTCATATATTCTTGCCTTTAAACCCCCATCAAAACTACTCTAGTAAACCCAGATACGATGCAACATGGGAAACTCATCTGTCATATATTCTTGCCTTTAAACTCCCAACAAAACTACTCTAAGTAAACACGGATAGGATGCAACATGGGAAACTCATCTGGCATATATTCTTGCCTTTAAACTCCCAACAAAACTACTAAGTAAACACGAATACGATGCAACATGGGAAACTCATCTTTCACGTATTCTTGCCTTTAAACCCCCATCAAAACTACTCTAGGTAAACACGAATACGATGCAACATGGGAAACTCGTCTTTCATATATTCTGCCTTTAAACCTCCATCAAAACTACTCTACGTAAACACCGATACGATGCAACATGGGAAACTCATCTTTCATATATTCTTGCCTTTAAACTCCCAACAAAACTACTCTAAGTAAACACGGATAGGATGCAACATGGGAAACCCATCTGTCATATATTCTTGCCTTTAAACTCCCAACAAAACTACTCTAAGTAAACACGGATAGGATGCAACATGGGAAACTCATCTTTCATATATTCTTGCCTTTAAATCTCCGTCAAAACTACTCTAAGTAAACACGGATACGATGCAATATGCGCAACCACTGTAAGTAAACACGGATAGAATGCAACATGCGCAACTACTCTAAGTAAACAAGGATAGGCTGCAACATGCGCAACCACTCTAAGTAAATACGAATAGAATGCAACATGGGCAACTCGTCTTGCCCTGGACCGCACGCTTAGGCTGTCCATACACCTACGCTTAACGACAAGTATATATTAATAAAAGAGACATCATCCATCTGGAGCTAGCCAACGTTATGTTATATGCTACATGTTATTAATGAAATAGTAAAACGTGACTGATTAATTTCTAAGGAGTTACATGTAGCTTCTATATTTGTTCAGATGCTGCTCGCAGAACTGCATGGTCTGGATGCAAGTCTTCTTTACTCCTTGACTGTCTGTGAAGGGAATTCAGTCCTAAGCCTGCAGCCTGTCACAAGAAACCCACATTTACAAGTAACAGCAGACTGAAACTGTTTAGTTCGTGAAATATAAAGCATCCACAGTTGATAAATAGTTTACATGTCAAGTGACTTGATTAATTATGTGACAAAATGTGTATTGAATCTACAAGTTGGTTAGTTAGTCAGTCAGTCAGTCAGTCAGTCAGTAAGCCAGGCAGTCAGTCAGTCAGTCAGTCAGTCAGTCGCTCGGTTGGGCGGTCGGTCTGTCGGTTGTTCGGCCGGTCAGTCGGTCGGTCGGTTAGTTAGTTAGTTAGCTAGCTAGTTAATTACTTAGTCAGTCAATCCGTCGGTCGGTCGAATGGTTGGTTAGTTAGTTAGTTAGTTAGTTAGTTAGTTAGTTAGTTAGTTAGTTAGTTAGTTAGTCATTCAGTCAATCGGTGGATCGGTTAGCTATTTTTTTTTTTTTTAGCATATCTTTTACAGGACTTAGCTGTCAACACCAGCATCTTTCAGCTGTATGTTGATCTCTTGGCAAGATTACGCTCAGTAGTTTGCCATTGCTTTCTGAGCGGCCGGCTCAGTATCCCGCAAGTCACGAGCGGGGGTCGAACCGCCTCAGCTCTCGCTCCGCTACGAGACTCTGCGTGATAAACGGGATTACAGAGAGAAAGTGTTCTAACCCCACAGCCAGAGAGACCGGCGGTTAGCTAGTTAGTTAGTCCAAATGTTAGTGCACTCTTCCACCAACATTGTTGCCTGTACACTCTCCCACCAACATTGTTGCCTGTTCACTCTGCCACCAACATAGATGTTAGTTTACTCACACCCCTCGCCCCCTAAATATAATTCTACTGCAGTCTCTCACCGTCATAGAGGTTAGCGCACTATCCCAGCAAGATTAGTATTAATGCACTTGTCCACCAACATAACGTGAGATTTGATTATCAACATCATAATCCTCATACCAAATGTCCAACAAGTCACAACGGTATGTAAATGGAGCTCCCTTTGTTTATCCGTTTATTATATTTTTTTTTCAGTTCCGAGTCATCAGTGCATTAGATGGCGAACAGATGACAGTGCTACAAGCCGGTACACCAAGAGGACTCATGTCATACCTCTACACTTCGTACGATATGTTTTTATTTTGTGTAGTTTACCCATGTGTTTGTGCTTTATATTTTTATATATACACACACAAACACACACACACACACACACTCACACACACACACACGCACGCACGCACGCACACACACGCACACCTCAATAGTTTGTTTTTTAATTTAATTTTAATTTGTAGTAAAAGATGAACATGAGAGCCAGTAAGTATGTCCCTATATAACTTATAACTGTCCACTTAACAAATAGTGAATAATTGTATTGTAATCATATATATATATATATATATATATATATATATATATATATATATATATATATATATATATATACACACACACACACCCACACACACAGGAAGGTGCCGCTATACGTCTCTTCGGTTTGCGTCGTTTCGCTACAACATCGTTGTCACAATGGGGCATAACTTCTCTTTACGTCTCTGCGTTCCGCTATAACGTCGTCACCTGTGTTGCTGTGCTGCATTAACGTCGTTATTTTACATTTTGTGCAGTGCGTTTTCCCAGGATTGTATCGTCTAATAACCCATAATAATGAGTTCAAAGCGCACAGTAGGTGTCTGGTTGTAAGAGAACCAGGAAAAGTGTTACTCTTGGGGTGAAGTTAAATGTGTTACGTCGTTTTGAGGCTGGCGATCGGGCAGTTGATATCGGTAAAGCCCATGGCTTACCCCCAACCACGGTAAGGACAATTCGTGCAGGTGCTGAAAATTTAAAGAGGATGTTAAAAACGTAACACCTTTGAGTGCTTCCAAGGTTATGCGTACCAGAAGTACTCTTATGGATAACATGGAAGCACTATTGGCCGTGAGGAGCGGCTGGCCGAGTGGCTAGAACGCCGGACTCTCCTTCGGGAGACCCGGGTTCGATCCCTCGGTAAGGTGTGGGATTTTTTTCTGTCGGGAGCGAAAAGAAAATCCTAACCTGCACAGTTCGCGGCGACTGCACTAGCCAGGCGGCCTTAATTCCACAGGCTCAAAGACCCCTCTGCCATACACCGCAAGGTACTATATTGCAGTAAATGACAGTTTGACAGTGACTATTGGCCGTCTGGATTGACGACCAAAACTAACGGAATATGCCTGTGAGCAAGATGGCTATGCAAGAGAAAGCAAAGTCTCTCTATGAAGATCTAGCTAATAAAGTGGGTGAGAGAAGTAAAATGAGGGGAAGTCAATAAGTAAGTCACACGTGGCTGTCAAAAAATAACTAAATATAATAACAATTTGAAACCGGCTTATTTTTATTTCTCAACATAATTTTCACCAACATTGATGCACGTATCCCATCATGTTATCAGTCCTCTGAAACCTTCTGCTTAGAACTGCGTGCTATGTTTCTAAACCACATTTTCACGTCACATTCAACTTCGGCGTCATTCGCGAAATATCTCCCGCCATGGTGGGTTTTCAGTGGACCAAAAAGGTGAAAATCGCTAGGGGCTAAGTAGGGGCTGTAAGGTGGATGTTCTAGAACTTCCCACCTTAGTTGGTTAATTTTCTCCTGAGTTAATCGAGCCGTATATGGTCTGGCATTGTCATGAATAACCAACACTCCTCTAGTCAGCAGTCCTGGAGGTTTTCTTCGAATTGCATCACGAAGCATCGATATAACTTCACAGTACGATTCAGAATTCACATTGTCACCTTTCTTCTTGAAATTGATGAAAAGCACTCCTTGACAATCCCAGAACACTGTCAGCATAACCTTCCCTGCTGATGGCGTAATCTTGAATTTTTTGACACAAGGCGAAGAAGGATGTTTCCATTGCATTGAGGCACGCTTTGATTCGGGCTGGTAGTGATGTACCCATGATTCGTCCCCAGTAACAATCCTGTTCAGTATGTCTTCTCCTTCATCTTCGTATCGACAGAGATGATGCAAGGACAGGCCAAATCGGTTCATTTTGTGTTCCTCCTTCACTTGTCTGGGTACCCACCTTGAGCACACTTTCTTAAATTTCAATCAATTATGCATTATGCTGTATGCTGAACCATGTGAGCACCCTATAGCAGATGTTACAGAGTCTATCGTTACTCGCCTGTCATCTCTAATCATCTCCGCCATCCGCTGCACGGATGCTTCTGTTGCAATCTCAACAGGATGACCAGATCGTATTTCATCAACAATTTTAGAGCGTCATTGAGAAAAGTTTCTACCCAGCTATGCACCGTTTTACGGGACAAACATTTGTCAGCATAAACAGGAAGCAATCCTTATGAATGTCCTTTGCAGGCAATGATTTTGCCCACAAAAAACGCACAACAGCACGTTGCTCTTTGATTGTACACACCGTAAGTAGAGTCGCCATTTTGCTTATGCACTGCGCATGAGACACCTAACGCCACCCAGTGGCGTCACTGGGGTTGGTGTCACCCAGTGCGGTAAACTCTTGGTGTCACCCCTCTAGACTTTCACCATGGTCTTCTTCCGAGTGTTCCTGTACCATATATAATCGCATATAGTAATGTTTGTAAAATAAGTCAAAAAGTTAATAAGGACATAAGAAAGAAAACAAATTGAACAATATAACTTCAATACTTCAGGTAAAAAATAAATAAAGAACGTCGACAAACTCGGACAAAGTTAAATTTTTGTTATTTTGCTATGTCTGCTTTGTCAAATTTGCAGTTTTTTTTTATTTTGGTGTCACCCCTTGATGGTGTCACCCGGTGCGGCCCGCACCCCCCGCACCCCCCTAGTGACGCCCCTGGCGCCACCTGACGAACGGGAATATTAAGTTCAATGTTGCTGTCACCTAATGACACCTGTAGAAAACACCAACTACATTTACCTGCCATCCCACAGTACTGAGTGACTTACTTATTGACTTGCCCTCGTAGTAGTGCTGATGATAGTTTTGGAACGAGTCGTGGTTTTAATGCCTCTACGTCCCAATAATTCTACCTCTCGCCCTCGAACCCACCTCTGTTTAGCCAATAAATATCAACAACCATCAAAATAAACATTACATAATACACTGTATTTCATTTAATTCTATAGGAAATAGTGTTTCGCCATACGTCGTTTAACCTAGAGTCGCGTTTTCTAAGAACGTAACCCCGACCTTAACCGGGGCCTTCCTGTACATTATTCTATTCTGCTTGCTTGCTTGCTTGCTTGTGTTTGCTGGCTGTGACCTCCAGCGTGAAGTCCTGTATGTCGGATGATGACATCCTGTTGTCCAACATCAGTGTGATGTCATACCGGACTGAGGTTTGCGCGAGTATCCGTTGTCCCATGTCTGACTTATTGGTGTGCAGACTGGTCGTTCTTCGGAGGAATCTTTCGGTTCATGAGGTCATTTTTCTCTGAGTCTCGCTGGAGCTACAGAGTCCGTGCTTTGTTCAACGCTTTTGGCAGACCACCCTGCGGAAAGAGACCAAGCTATGTGGGATAAACCCCGGTGCAATAACTCGATCCTCTCTACTTTTAAGATTTGTGTATCAAAGGACACTTTTCACGTCTTAAGGCACACCAGACATACGGTGATAGTCCCGTATCTTTACAGACTAATCGACACTCGGTGCGTGATGGGGACAGTATCATGCCGGCCGCCTTGACTTCCCAAGGCATTCCTGGTACTTTTGCCTTTATTCACCCCAAACAAACGGAATCCCAGGGTATGACGTCACATCCAGGGGTTCATAGCTCGGTGCTCAATTTGATCGGTGTGCAACAGTTGCTCTCGGCGACATCCCCCGCTCCCCCAACTGTAACTGGCCAAATGAAATGCTTGTCAACTCTTGAGACCAGCAGTATACGAAAAGAATGATGATGATCTGTCTGTACGGGAGACGCGAGGCCTTGCAGCCATGTGCGCCTTGTCTCAGCGGGAGGATGTCCTGCCGACATACATGGTGAATGTCGTCGTCGTCGGCATCTCCCATCTGTCCTGACGCTCAGTCAGCGATAGCACCATGATGACATGATTATGAGAACAGTGTCTAGCAGAATGTCAGATGCCATGATGCTGCTGCAGAAAAGGCAACGCTACTCTGGCTTGTTGTGGACAGCTGCTGTGGCTGCTGCTGCTGCTAGTTCCAGAAAACTCATGATGAGACAGACAGACACACACACTCACTCACACAGAAACGGTGGCCAACTCCCAAAGAAACACTGTGGGGCAAATGAAACGCACCGACACGAACTGTACCCGAACACAGAGGAGATCACCGTCAGTGCTAAATATAGCTGGTGACCCTAAATATAGCTGGTGACGTTTGTTTGGGGTGAATTAAGGCAAAAGTACCGGCATTCCTGGTACTCATCTTAGGCTGGGTCGACCTGGCAGCCTAGCTCAATTTTGACAAATCCAACTTCGCCCAGCTGCTGATCAAACCCATGGCCTCCTGGTTGGCAGGCGAGTGTCTAACCACTATGCCACCGAGGCTCCTCACACAGTGTTACCTGTTTGGATTTTTTACAAAACCATACAACCATCCGGGTATTCATCTCTTCATGATCCATTCTTGCTATTTTCCCTTCAATTTTGTCAGCTGTCAACTTTATTTCTCATCACGTGCCTAAAAAATCTTGACTGTTTACATCTAAATTCTCTAATCAATTTAGGTTTTTCACACGTTTCTTGAAAGACTTTCTCACTCGTTTTCCTGTCCGTCCATGGTAGCTAATTTTTGTCACGGATGAACATGCCGATGGACAAGACAGTGTTTGTAGCGAAAACGCCCCTCTCCAGTGCCTGCACTGCTGCGGGGAAGTTATCCAAGACAGCATTTGTGAAGTGTCCTGTTTCTGTAACTGAACTGCTCTTTGTGTCTGCATTTGAAGTGAGGGAGGCAGACACATGCTCGTGCTCAGGAAGAATCTGGAAATCTTGCAGACTGTTCAAGGGAGCTAATCTCAGGCCGCAACAGCATGGAGTTATTTCAATGCTGGGAGTAGTAGCTTCCCTTCCTCTTAGAACTCTCCAGCGGTGAAGAGAAGACAAATCTAGAAGTACATTCTCTGCGTCACGCGCAAGAGATCTGATCCAGCGATGGAGACTAGAGCGCGAAACAATGCCAGCGACAGCAAAACTTTAGTTTCTGTACAGCCAATCTCCTTAGCCAGCATTGGTAAATGCTTTAACGCTTGATCTCTGAACAAATAACAACGATGAGCCTGCCAGCAACCACCGCCTGATAGTAGTTTTGGCTCCTTGGACAATGAGTAAAAGCCGTGTCGACATGTCTTCACACAGCACTTCAGCTCAGCAAGTCTTTCTTCCCATGGGGCACACACAACTAAAGTCACCACACAATATGAGCGCTGCTCACATGAAGGTAACTCGTGTGGTTAATGACGACGTGCCTCACGGAATCCACCCAACCCAGGTGATCAACTAAGTCCAATGGTGCCAGTACTGAAGCAATGGGCTGTGCACCTGTTACATCCCGCACGTAAGGAACTTTCTGCAGGACCAGCCTGTAAACAAACAGGATGCTCTTTGACTTGACCACAGCTTTAACCTTGAGATTAATCACCTTCTGACACTGGACCAATCCAACGTTGCATCTCCCCAGGCTGTCACACAGCTCCAGAATCTTATCAAGCATGGAACATTCCAGCAAATCAGACTGTTGTTTGGTCACCTCAGACACTGCATCTACAACCTCCTCCACATCTCCTGACATTGAGCAAGTGAAGAATGCTACTTTAATGCCACTACACCCATCACCCTTCACACGTCTGACTATGGAAGTCAAATCCGTGGAACCCCCTACAGTTGGCATGCCAGGAAAGTCCAACAACAACCCATGTTCCAGCCTACTGTCACTTACATCCGAGTTCTCAATGCACAGAATATTAACTCCATCTGAATAACGAATCCTTCTACTTGAATTCTGCATTGGAATGGATTCAACAAATGTCCTTACAACAAGCTCACTCAATCTAGTGCTTTCAGGATCTGTCAAATTCAACATACGCTTGGACTTTAGGATGCTCCTCGTGTACGCTATTAAAACATGCACATTTGAAAAGTCAGCTTTCACGCTAACTGTGCACTCAACAGATTTTACATCTTATATATAAATTAGGATCTCCGTCCGTCTGTCTGTCTGTCTGTCTGTATGTATGTCTGTATGTCCGTCTGTCCTTTATGCGCTCGCGAACGGCCCATCGGATTGAGATGAAATTTTCTACACGCCTTCCTTTCATTCCAGTGCAGCCCACTGTCATAGTTTTTTTTTCTTCTTCCTCCTCCTCCCTCCTCCCCCTCCCAAAATACGTACGTCCAGGAAATGGTCTTCTACATAGACACTTCTCTCTGAGGTCCGCGATAACATATTAACCTGGTGGGATGGCAATCAATCATCCTACTACCTCCTCCCTCCTCCTCCCTTCTCCTCCTCCTCCTCTCCCCTCCTCCTCCTACCCTCTTCCTCTTCCCCTCCTCCCTCTCCCTCCTCTTCCTCCTCCATCCTCCTCCTCCCTCTTCCTCCTCCTCCTCCCTCTTCCTCCTCACTCCTCCTCCTCACTCTTCTTCCTCCTCCCTCTACCTCTTCCCTCCTCCTCCTTCTTCCTTCTCCTCCCTCCTCCTCCCTTTTCCTCCTTCCTCATCCTCCCTCTGCCTCCTCCTTCTCCTCCTCACTCCTCCTTCTCCTCCTCCCTCCTTCTCCATTCTTCTCCTCCTTCTCCCTCCACCTCCTCCTACCCTCTTCCTCCTCCTGCCTCCTCGTCCCTCCTCCTCCTCCTACCTCCTCCCTCTTACTTCTCCATCCTACTACCTCCTCCCTCCTCCTCCCTTCTCCTCCTCCTCCTCTCCCCTCCTCCTCCTACCCTCTTCCTCTTCCCCTCCTCCCTCTCCCTCCTCTTCCTCCTCCATCCTCCTCCTCCCTCTTCCTCCCTCCTCCTCCTCACTCCTCCTCCTCATCCTCCCTCCTCCTCCCTCTACCTCCTCCCTCCTCCTCCTTCTTCCTTCTCCTCCCTCCTCCTCCCTTTTCCTCCCTCCTCATCCTCCCTCTACCTCCTCCCTCCTCCTCCTTCCTCCACATCCCTATTCCTCCTCTCCCCTCCTCCTCCTCCTACCCTCTTCCTCTTCCCCTCCCCCGCCTCCCTCTACCTCCTCCTTCTTCCATCCTCCTCCTCCCTTTCCTCCTCCTCCCTCTTCCTCTTCCTCTTCCTCTTCCTCCCTCTTCCTCCTCCTCCTACCTCCTCCCTTCTCCTCCTCCCCCTCCTACCCCTCCCTCCTCCCCCTTATCCCTCCTCCTCCCTCCTGCTTCTTCCTCCCTCCTCCTCCCCCTCCTCCCCCTCCTCCTTCCTCCTACCTCTCCTCCTCATCCCTCCTCCTCCATTCAACTCCTCCCTCCTCCTCCTCCCGCTACCTCCTCCCTCCTCCTCCCTTCACATTCCTCCTCTTCCCTCCCTCCTCCTCCCTCCTCCTCATCCCTCCTCCTCCTCCCTCCTCCTCCTCTCTCCTCCTCCTCTCTCCTCCTCCCTCCTCCTCCCTCTACCTCCTCCCTCCTCCTCCCTTCACTTCCTCCTCCTCCCTCTTACTCCTCCTCCCCCTCATCCTCTTCCCTCCTTCTCCTCCCTCCGCCTTCTCCCGCTTCCTCCTCCCTCTTCCTCCCTCTTCCTTCTCCCTCCGCCTCCTCCCTCCTCCCACTCTCTCCCTCCTCCTCCCTCCTCCTCTCTTTCCCTCCTCCTCCCTCTCCTCCTCCTCCCTCCTCCTGCGTTCACCTCCTCCCTCCTTCTCCCTCCTTTTCCCTCTTCCTCCTCCCTCCTCCTTCTCCTCCCTCCTCCTTCTCCCTATTCCTCCTCCCTCTTCCTCCCTCTTCCTGCTCCCTCCACCTCCTCCCTCCTCCTACTCTCTCCTCCTCCTCCTCCCTCCTCCTCCCTCTCCCTCCTCCTCCCTCTCCTCCTCCTCCTCCCTCCTCCTCCTGCGTTCTCCTCCTCCCTCCTTCTCCCTCTTCCTCCTCCCTCCTCCTCCCCCTCCTCCTCCACCCTACTCCTCCCTCCTCTTCCTAATTCCTCCTCCTCCTCCTATTCCTCCCTATTCCTCCTGTCTCCTGTCTCCTCCTCCCTCCTCCTCTTCCCTCCTCCACCTCCCTCTTCCTCCTCCCTCCTCCATTTACCCAAGACAGACAGACAGACAGATAGTCGGGAACGGGATCTTATATGACTACTTATATGATTTAAATGAGATGCTCTCCACCATGGGCTGGGCCGGGTCAGACAGACAGACAGACAGATAGATAGACAGACAGACAGACAGACAGTCGGGAACGGGAACTTATATGACTACTTATATGAATTAAATGAGATGCTCCCCATCAGGGTCTGGGCGAAGCCGGGCCGGGTCAGACAGACAGACAGACAGATAGACAGACAGACAGACAGATTGTCGATAACGGGAACGAGAACTTATATGACTACTTATATGAATTAAATGAGATGCTCCCCACAAGGGTCTGGGCGAAGCCGGGCCGGGTCAGCTAGTAATCAATAATAATGCAAACAAATGTATCCAACAGGAGGCTGTGATCGAGAAGACATGTAGCTCCAGCGAGGGATGATTTAATTAAATGTAGACACACAGAAGCCATGAAAAGTCCACAGTCATTGTGCTGTATCAAGTGTGTCTGGACGGCGGCTATGATTAACTTCAGTTCTGGTCGAGTCACAAACATTGACGACAGAAGACGCGTACACGAAGAAGTGAAAGCCACATGTCCTCTGCAGCTGTTGCGCAACACATGGATTTTACCGGAGGGTCCGGCACAGGAAGTCATCAGATTCAGATAGATATCTACAACTTTTCGCTCAGTAGAAGAATGTATATCAATATCCAAATGAGAAGACTGAATCCTGTCAATACACTTTACAAACAAAGAATCCATCCCAAATATACTGCTCTCTCGTCCTCTATATGTTAACTCTTTGTCTGGGCTCCTGCTCGCCACTGTACTCTCTCACTTACTGTTGGCGGACCACTGCCAGGCAAAAAGCTGCTTACAACAACAGCTCCAACAGCAACAGCCAGAAAGGACAAGAACTTGTGATTATAGGATCAGGTAGCGACTGTGATGAACACTGCTTGTAACTTGGGCTTCCTTGCTGATCTCCACATTTTTATATAACTACTTTACTCCTGTTTATCCTTTTCGGGGTGCTTCTTGGATTCGGGTCTGGGCAGCTCAATTAAACCTCCTGCAAAAGTTATTTTCTTTTTCTGGTGATCTTTAGGCACAAAATCTTCATCAAACTGCATCCGATACCAGATATAATGTACAGACACAAATATTGCTCCGCAGGTCGGGCGATACTCAACATTTTGGATGACCACATTGGTAGAAGAAAACGGCCAATTTTTTTTTTCCATTATTGATGGTGCTCATTTCAGTCGAACATCTTCGTAATGTTGCATCCAGACAAAATGTCACCTTTTCTATTCTATTCTTTTAGTGGAGATCTTTTCCCTAGTAATTATATCTTGCTCAAATGCAGTAACTACAAAGTCGCCTACCACCAGTCGTCAAACATGCGACCTACTTACCCCTTGACCTCTGTTAAAAACACTCCATCAACTGTTGAGTTGAGTTAAGAACCGACATCACTGCACTCAGGACATTCCCATACGTGCTCCGTCCCCTCGTTCAACAGCCAGCGAAGAGTCATACTACTAATTGTTCCCACCGCTATCTGATTAAACGTTCTCCTGGTCTTCCCTCTCTGTTTTGAGATTCCTCCAGAACCCCTGCCGATCCCCCGCAATTGCATTCTTTCCACATATGGGTTCTCAATCTGTTCCTCTGCCTTCTCCACCTGGTCCCACAAGCGCACGACCACCTCCCCCTTGTCCATAGGCAAACTACCACCAAGAGGTGCATTCCCTGCTAGCCTATCAGCCTGTTCATTCCCCCGCACCCCCGCATGGTCAGGGCAAAATATCCATACAATTCTCACAATCTGTGAACTCTGAAGCGACGAGAGCCATCAACTAACAATGTGTCCCTATATGTCGACGTCAATATTTCACATGGGCTAACGGTGCTAGGCAGTCAATCTAAGTTTGTAGTAATAAGTCAGGCGATACTCAACATTTTGGATCTATTCATTTCACGTACCTTAGGTATTGATATTGTAGATCAAGGTAAGACCCGATTATAATACGCAAAAACACACGTACACATACAAACGTAAAGTTTTATAAGATATGTTTTCATGATTTCTAGTAATTGAAATCATTTTTATTGGAATCGCACTTTGAAATCATCGAAAAATAAAACAGTTCTATATTGAAATCTACTTTAACAAATGCATAGTTGTGCCTGTTTTCGTGGCGCATATATTTTAATGATGTTCACTTTGTTCATTAGGTCCGCTCTGAGCATTGGATTCATTCATCAATTCCTGCTGTGCTTTCGTTATATCTTGACGGCAGACCAGTTATTAACTTTTATTATTGAAAAATACAACTCATCTCGGAGGTAGGCAATCAAAGATGGTATTTGCTTTTACACAACTGTGGATTTGTTATTGTTGTTGTTGTGTTATTGTTTATTGCTGTTGCCTGTGAATCCTCTAGTATATTGAGTTTAAAGTCAGAAGAAGTAATGATCAGGTGGACTGTGCTCTGAGAAGATCGTGCATGTATTATAGTGGCCTTCCATCTACATTGGAACTGTGCTGCAGGGCTCTACTTTCCCTTTCCAAGCTCAGAAGCCAGTACTTGTAATGTATGCAAGACTGATATGGGAACTAAACATCTATGGAGAGGGATATTAGGATGTAACCAAGTCATGATTCAGTACAACCCATACTGACCAAAGTAGACGCCAGGAATACTAATCGGAGGTAATCATACAAGTAATATACGCTATGCTGATGACACAGTATTGGTGGCGGATAATGCAACAGACCTACAATTGTTGGACATTGTAGTAACAGAGAGTGCAAAGAAAAGACTCTCCTTGAATATCAAGAACATAGTAACAATAGTGATTTCAAAGAAAATGATGACACCAAAATGTGATATAGAAATAGAAGGGAATATTCTTAACCAGGTGGATAATTTTAAATACCTAGGGACATTTATAACATCAGATGGAAGATGTACAACAGAGTTTAAGAGCAGAATATGGCAAGCAAAAGCCTAATTTAAAAACAAAAATGAAGACTATTTTATGCCATAAGTCTTTATCACTGAACGTAAGAAAGAGAGTGCTGAAATGCTATATAGAACCAGTTCTGCTGTAAGGCTGTGAATCTTGGAATGTAAATGAACAAATTAAGAAGAAATTAGAAGCAACAGAGCTGTGGTTCCTGAGACTAATGTTGCGAATTCCTTGCACTGCCAGAGTAACTAACAATGATTGCCTGAAACAGGCTAATGAAACTAGAACATTATATGTAACAATAAGAAAGAGACAAAAAGCTTTCTTTAGAGTGTTGGATCATGTGATGGGAAGAGAGACATTAGAGCGCTTCGTGACAACTGCAAAGATCAAGGGGAAGAGAGGCGAACCAAGAGAAATGATGCTGGATGGATTGAGACAGTGGCATGGAGGAATATCTTCAGCAGAGTTGATCCAGAATACCAAAGACCGAGATCTGTGGAGAGCCATGAACGACTACGCCAGCTGGCGGGACACTTGATGATGATGATACTGACTGGTTAAGATCAGGTCTAAGTTGGTAGTGTTTCCTAAACAGATTTTAAGTATTTCATTGTCAAAAAGCAAGTGCGCTTATATATCAACGATCACCTATACTGAAACATTCAAATATACCTATGTCTGCAAAACGACAGGTAATAAATAGCATATTCACAGAAATCTTATGCTACCAATGCCAAACCTGGGCATTATCAAAATCACTCTTACGGAAAATCAATACCAGTGAAATGAGATGCTTGAGGAGAGCTGTCAGTTTAACTATCCAAGATCGAATGAGAAATGATGTTATCAGACAGAAGGAGGGATCAACACCTTGCGTCATATATATTGAAAGACATAAAATCAAATTGTTTGGCCATCTGGTTAGAATGCAACACCATCAACTACTGCCACGGCAGGACTGATGTGCTGATAGAGTCAAAGATATGTATCAGTCGACTTTCAATTGTAATACTAAAGCTGCTACTGACATCCGAAGGAACAGTAATGTACCCTGCAACTGGATGCATAGAATGCGTCGTATATATACAGCTTGACCTCCAGGGGTTGACAGAATACACCATATATGGCGACTTATACTTTTCAATCTGGTGATTGTCGCTTCACTCTCTCCATCGCCACTGTTGTTCTTCTAGGGCTTTGCTTGTGTACTATATCGTTACCGTGGTTATTTTCTAGGCCCATTTGTCTTTACAGAACCCAGCTCTTTGTAATTCGACATGCGTCCTTACATCGCTGACTTCTCCTAGGCTCTCACTTTGAGATCGCTGAACCTCAGCAGGTTACTAACAGACTACGTTCACTTTCTCCTCGGTCATACTAAGAATCACAGCTCGAAATATACAAATTTAACAGAACGCTAAATCAATTTAAATTGTCATTTACACTATTATACGAATGTGATCACATATCAGCAAATGTTCACAATTATACCACCTCTTCAACACATATATAAAATGTTTCTATCTTCACATCCATAAAATACAACCCGGCACTATTTTAAGGCCATTGGCATGCTCCAGACGCGACCTGGTCCGCTCTTGACCACGGTCCAACGTAGAGTCACTTTTAAGGATCCGCCTCGTGCCGACCGCGAAGCGAGTCCCAGCGTTTCAACGCTGCGTGAAAAGTATTCACTTTTCATGTTCCAGGTGTCCATTTACTGAACACTGCCATAACTTCTGACTTAGACTAATTTGGGTTATGGCTACTACCAAGCACTGACCCTACATTAAAGAACATCTGCTACAAGAGGAAGAGGACGCCCGAAAAGAAAATGGATTGACGACATCAAAGACATTGCACAATTACACAGAATGACACTATCCAGTGCCACCCATCGAGCGCTGGAGGGTTAGTTATTCCTCTCCACGTCTCTTGACGGCAAAAGTGGAAGATGCTGATGGTAATGAAGATTGTCAGCAAACGCCAATTTAATGCCCAATGGGTCTTTGTTTACTTCTATTAAACTGTCAATTAATGTTCTTAGTAAATACACAGCAGTTACCTTCTACAAACCCACATTATTCTTCCCCTGTTTCGGGTTGTATTGTTTGCCCAACTCTTTGCATGATGATTCTTAGCAAACTCGTCGTGATGTAGCTCATTACGCTAATTGCACTATGTTAATCACATTCCAAGGCTCTTAATTTTTTCGGGATTGCAATAAATATAGATTTACATAATTCAGGAGGTATTCTCCAGTGTTATATACTGTGTTCAGCAGTCTAGTGACCTGGTCTGTTCCATATTTTCTTAGGCATTGATCATTTCTGTTGTGATATTGTCTGAAGTTGGGGTCTTGCCAGTTTCACTGTGTTTAAGAGCATTCTGACTTTAGTTGTTCAACATTTATGGTCCATTATTATATGAAATATCATACTTTTCCTCTCTTGTATCGTTATAATATTGTCTTTCACATAATATGATCAGGTATTTAAAATCTGATCTTTTCCTTGTATGATTCTGCAAACGTTGATGTTTAGGCAACCCATTGATGTGTGTGTTCTTTACTTAGTTTTGTCATAAATTCCTTTTTCCATTATATCAGCCAGACGAATAATGACATAAGTCTTGTCAGGAACAAGAATAGTGACATTCAATCCTTTTAAGTTAAGAAATAATGACAGTAAATCGTATCAGCTACATAAACAATCGTATACACAATTCTTTACTACAGATATATAATTATGTGCAATCATGTCAGATACAGGGATACTGATAAATAAACCGTTTACTGCAAAAATATTAATATATTTGGGGCGTTAATTTGAAACCTGTTCCAATGGTTTTATTACAAAAGCATGAAAGAAACATTAACAGGTGTGGTAGAATTAAACAAAGCATTCATTTTTAATGAATTATGCATCATGGGTTGGTCAGAAGAAGTCGCCCTAGGCATTCAGGCAAGCATACCATTGCTTAGGTAGGCGGCGAATGCCGCCCGCAAAAAAAAAAAAGATTGTGGTTGCTCACTGACCCAAATGTTTACCGCGTTCATTACGTCTGCATCTGTGTGAAATCGTTGCCCCTTGAGAGCTTATTTTAGAGGTCCGAACAAATGAAACTCGCATGGTGACAAATCAGGACTGTAGGCTGGATGTTGCAGAATTTCCCACTTCTTCCTTGCTAATGCTTCCTGCACAATCTTTGCAATATGCAGACGAGCATTATCGTGCAACAAAATCACACCGCTAGAAAGCATGTCAGGTCGTTTATTCTTGGTGGCTTTGTGCAACTTGTCTAGTGTTTGCAATTAGTGGGTAGAGTTGATGTTGACACCAGGTTCTTTAAAGTCGGCCAACATTAGCCCTTCAAGGTCAAAAATGAGCTCAGCATAATCTTACCAGCGGAAACCTGTAACTTGAATCGTTTGGCTTTTGGTGATCCAGCATGCTTCCATTGCATGCTCTCCCTTTTGCTGCTCGGCTCAAAGTGGTGACACCAGATTCATCGCCTGCCTCTATGCGGAAGAGAAATCATCACCCTCCACTCGTAACGCAGCAAGTGGTTCAAACACCACCCCATACGTTCCTCTTTTTTGTGGTCGGTCAACATCCGTGGTACCCACACTGTTGTCTTGGGCACACATTTGTTACCGTACGCTGCCTGCATTCTTCGATGAATGTCCACTGGTCGACATCCTTCAAATGAAAGAAATTTAATCACCGCTCTTTGAGCTTCTTTGGGCGGATTTTGGATTAACCCGGACATTTTCTCAACGGTCAGAAACAGAATGTATGCATCGTTGGACGATAAGCACGTGCATTCATTGGTCAGTACTTATCACATGACTATGACATGATCATGTTCAACGTACGCAATTACTCGCGGTGCGGCAAGAACGGATTTTAAATGAACGCCCCTCATACAAACTTATCAGAATACAGGGAGAGTGAAATGCAAACCACTTGAATGCAGAAATAATCATATACGGTCCTCTTGAGTACAGAAATAAGGATATGCAATCCTCTTGAGTACAAAAATGAGGATATGCAATCCTCATGAGTACAAAAATGAGGATATGCAATCTGACCATGTACAGGACTACAGAAACAATGCTATATATATATATATATATATATATATATATATATATATATATATATATATATATATATATATATATATATATATATATATATATAAGCTAATACGATTAAACAAATACCCATATCGGCTACAATAAAAATAGTAATACAGTATTAAGTGTTTGTTGTTTAAGCCACTGATACATGTAGGGAATATTGGGTTTTCATTGCAGTCAGCTGAAAAACAGCTGATGGCTGTGGAAATGTTGTTTCTGAGGAAAATGCAAAGAATACCATAGACAGACACACACAAAAAACAATGAACAAGTGTCCTTCAAGAAACAGATGAAGATCGTAAACTGATTAGAGTCATTAGACGTAGACAGTCATAATTTTGTGGGCATGTTATGAGAAGAAATGACTTTGAGAACTTGGTGACGACTGGCAAGATCGAAGGAAAGAGACCAAGGGGAAGACCGAGAAGTAAATACCTGGATGGCTTGGCCACGTGGCATGGTCGAGACAGGAACACGGAGCTTATCCACGACTCTGGTGATCGATTGAGATGGCAGAACATTACCGCCCATGCTTATCGACATGACACTGGATGGATGGATGGATGGATGAATGGATGGATGGATGGATGGATGGATTGGATTGGATGAACGACGTAAGTTTTCAGTTCCCCTCCCCTATCTCAGAAACCAGCGGGCTATTTAAGATCGGTACTGGAAAACGTTACATCTTTGGAGGGGCATATAAAATGTACCCATTTAGTGATTCAACACAGCACACAGACTTGTTGGTAATCGACGAGGTTGGTCATGTTGCCTTTCCAGATTTTAGATATGTCATTGTCACAGACTCCAGCCCAATGTGCCAAGGGATAACTTAATTGTATTAAAGAAATGCAACAATTATTTTACATAATGTATTATCTGGTCCAATTATAAGCAACCATCCTTTTCTAACTCAATTTTAGGAACAACCAGAAAGATGTCACTATGGTCTGCATACAGTGTAGATCGACTGATCTTCTTCATTTTTGGTTAGAGGGGTTTTATTCAATTGACTTTGCACCAAACAGAGACCTTTTAAAGAAATTTGCTGATTTTATCGCAGAAGAGGTAGGAAGTTAATTTATATTTGTTACAATATATTAATAATCAAAGAGTCACCGTATTCATGTTACCCGTTGGTGCATGGCATCGAAGGAAATTGAATCATTAACAGTGTCATGTCTGGAAACTGAAATACTTAGGTCATGCTAAACGTCAAAATGGTTTGGAAACAATTGTGATCAAAGAAATGTTTCATGGAAGAAGAAACAGAAGTTGGCAGCACGACATTGTAGATAGACACCGTGGGTGTGAACTGCATGAGGAGAAAGAGGTGGCAAGAGATTGAGAGGTTTTTCGGTGGGTCGAAATGAGAGCGACACTGCAAAGGATCTGCTTAATGATAATAATGATGATGATGATGATGATGATTTTGGTACACAATGTGATCTTTAAACAAATACGTGCATGCAGTCATCGCAATGTAAACTGATTAATCTCCGTAAAAATGTGAATAGCCTATTTGTCACAATTGTTTTCTTCTTAGCACCATTATTTCTTTGAGAACGTCAAAGAGCACGTCTTCAGTCAAGACTCTGCTCACTCTGAACTATCTGATGAGCATCAGTGGATCGATTCGCACGTGTGATTTTCGTTTGCATCCTTCACAAGAACGACACGTGGGGAAGTCATGTTACCCAGGCAATTCCTCAATCTACATCGTGTCCCTCTAGATGCATCTCATGTTGACATGGAAGCCCAATATAAGGACGTGAATAAACAGCGATAAGCAGGACTTGCCCAGAGGCAGAGGAGGTTGTCCATGTGTTGTAACAATTTCAGCCGTTATCACCATCATGAATAATGTCGATAACCGTGGGTGGTCTTGTTTCGTCATCCCACGTGATCATTTGAGTCTTGGATCAGGTCTGTGTTTTTATGACGATTATGCCATGTGGCCACACCATCTATGTATTGCTTGTGTTTTTCCTTCACTCTTATTACATCAATGTTTCCATCTCTCACTACGTTTTCAAGGACATTTCTTCGTCCCGTAAAAATGGAACGTGTTTTTTCCGAAATGTGTATGGATTAAGTGTTTTTTCGTGGTGGAATGGAGTTCGGACCGTGCAACGGAGTTCGTGCACGCGCGTCCGGTCTTCTTTCGGCGTATCATCGGCGCCCGGTGGCGATAGTTAAGCCTAACATGACGGCCAGACGACCAGCTAGGACACAACGTGGTAAGAGGGCGGGCGCGCGCAGAAGGCGCTTAAAATGTGACAGATTGGGTATCGGAAATGTTCGAGTACTGTACTGGAACTGTGCATCACTTAGTCAACGCCGACCCATTCTTGAAAAACTACTCTACGGAAACGATATTGTAGTCTTGCAAGAAACACACCTCACCGACGGAACAGTCAATGTGGCGGGATTTCAGGGTTTCCTTAACAGGCGGCACCTCGGACAGGCCATTCTGGTCCGCGACAACATACTAGTGTCTGAGATCGATATGTCCGCCTGGAACAGCGATGCCCTGCAAGTGCAGGCATTAAGAATAATGACACCAGTGCAGCTTGTAATCGTTAACGTCTATGCGCGAAATGGGAAGGTCGACGTGCGACAATGGCAGAGTTTGTTCGATATGGATGAAAGGCATATCATCTACTGCGGGGACTTCAATGCCAGAGGCAGTCAATGGGGGAATTGCATCACCAATAGACAGGGAGAAGATTTGGAGGACGCCCTGGCATCTGCTGCCCTAATCTGTCTGAATGATGGGAAGGTCACTAGAATGGCCACTCGACCAGGCGACTCTGACAGCATCATTGACTTGGCTCTGGTGTCGCCCACCATCGCACCAAGGTGCCGGTGGGGCACACTGGGATACCACGATAGTGACCACTACCCTTGTGTCATCCTGATCAAGAAAGACGGAGCCATGAGTCAAAGAAACAAGACCAATGCCTTCCCGTACGACACCACTGGTCAAGACGCCATAAGCAAGATCAGAAGAAGGAAACTAACTTCCTCCCGTAGGAGACAAGAAAGATGGCTGCAGCCACCATGGTGGAATGGAGAGGTCGAGAAGGTGTGGCTGGGAAAGAGGCAGGCTGTCAAAGACTGGCAAAAGGCCAGAAAGGCTAACATGCCACAGGTTGAATTGGCGAACCTGAAGACTGAGGTCGTTAGGACGACGACTTTATTCAAATCCTGCGCCAAACAGGCCAAGGCCGACAAATGGGACGAGTTCTGCAGGAAGGTGTGCTCCGAGCAATCTCTTACGACATTCTGGCGCCTCCACAAGAGCATGAACGGTGCTGCACAACGTAGGGGTATTCCAGACTTTCAAGGCACAGACCTCGCATGGAAAAAGTCGGATGCGGATAAAGGTAAGGCCCTTCTTGCACGCTACATAGAACAGACTGACCAGAAAGACGAGCCCGCCAGACAGAGGACCACAACAACACTCTCTCAGTTGTGCGAGGGGGTCGGGACAGACGAAGAATGGACGATCACAGTTGACATATTGCGTGCGATGCTCAAGAAATCACCTAACACCGCCCCAGGCCCAGACGGCATCCGATATGGTGACCTAATGGTGATATCAGATGATGACATGGAAGAACTGGCCAGAGAATTCAACACCAGTATCCAGAGGGGTCAGGTCAAAGAAGAATGGCTACACAGCTACCTGCTGCCGCTGCCAAAACCGAACAAAGACCACTCCAAGATAAGCGGCTACAGAATCATTACGATGCAGAATACTGTTGGCAAGCTACTGGAGAAAATTGTAGCACACAGACTTGCTTGGGACTTGGAACAGCTCGGCTGCTTCCCGCCCACACTTGGAGGATACAGACGCAACAAAGAGTCATGGCTGAATGCGGCGGTCTTTGCTCAAGATGTTTACGAAGGATTTCAGGTCAGAGAAGAGACATGTGCGGCCGCCATAGACTTAGAGGACGCATATAACAGAGTATCTTTCGAGCACTTGATGCAAACCCTCCTCAGACTGAAAGTGCACCCTCACCTTGTACGATGGATAGCTGCAGTTCTACTCCAAAGGAAGGTGGTGCTAAGATGCGGGAGTTGGTCTTCTGAGCCGATAACGATATGTCCAGGATTGCCGCAGGGTTCACCACTGTCACCAGTACTTTTCAACGTGTATACGGTGCCGATCACTGAACAACAGTTGGATGGGAGGGGTAGGACTCTATCATTCGTTGACGACATCCTCGTGTATCGACAGGGTCGAGATAGACAGGCGGTTGCCAACTATATGCAGGGCGAACTAGATCGAATTTCTTCATGGTGTGCTGATGCCGATGCCCTTGTCAACCCTGCAAAGGCAACGGTTACATGGTTCTCACTAAACAACCATATTGTGAAAACAGACCTGCCGGCAGTAAGAATGGATGGGAGCATTCTGAGTAGAACCCAGTCAATGACATATCTTGGCGTGAGGCTTGATCGTAGCCTGTCCTTCAGAGATCATGTCGATTATGTCATAACGAAGGCTCGAAAAGGTTTGGCAGCAATGAGAGTCATGGCGAGTGCCAATATCGAGCAAAGACTGCTATTACTTCTGTTCCAAGGACTTGTGCTTTCACGCATCGAGTATGCCCTGGCCATCCTCACTGTCAGCCCTACACAGATTGGAAGACTTGAAAAGGTACAAAACGAAGCCATGCGCATCATTTTGGGCTGCACGAGAGACACCAGCTGTGTAGCAATGAGATACCTCCTTGACTTCCCGACAATGGAACACAGGATCAAGATCTGGAGAGCTCGTGCATACTTAAAAATAAGTGCAGATGAGCAGCACCCTCTGCATGACGCTGTATTCAGAGAAAAGGGTGACAGGCTAAAGAGGGGCAAATCATGGATGGGTCGGGCGGAAGATGTCGTCGGACAGGTCTGCAGTCTTACCAGTATCAACCCCGGCAAGGAATGGGTGCCGGTGCCTCCAGCTTTTAAGTGTACCTTCTCCTGCATTATCACACTCGACAGACGGTGCAGAGAGCAGAACCCTGCCGCTGTCAATGCAGAGGTTAACGCGCTCATCTATGATCACTCAGATAGCCCCGAAGTGCTCATCTATACAGATGGATCTGTTGTAAAGCAGCAGAGAAGTGCGTGGGCATTTACAGCCCGCTCAGCGGGCCGAACCGTTCAAGAATCCAGTGGTGCCCACTCCATGACCACGAGCAGCATGACGATGGAGGTGATGGCAGTTACACAGGCTTTCATATGGCTGGAATCACAGAATTATACCAACGTGTGTGTACTAAGTGATTCAATGAGCATGATTCAGAAGGTCGAAGCTGGATCTGTACGTAGACAGTGGACTGAGTCGCTGCGGAAGTCTGTTGTCCGCAAAGTCACTTTCATCTTCGTCCCGGGACATGCGGGAGTCGAGGGAAATGAACGAGCTGATAAATTGGCTGGCTCTGCACCCCCTGTAGATGGCCAGCCCATGGATCGTGCCGATGTTATTAACGCCCTTAAAGATATGGCGAGAACAGAGGATTTTGACGCTAGTGATTCCACATCGCTTTCCAGGATGAAAGACCTGGGAGTAAGAATCGGCACAGCCAGACGCGAGAGGTACATCGGGAAAACAAAGCGCCTCGTCAACCAACACAGAACTGGCACTATTAGCCACCGGACGCTGATGCATATGCTGGGGGGAGGATCTGAGCACCTATGGACATGTCCGGAGTGCAACGAAGATACCCCAACTGATAACTAACTAACTAACTACGTTTTCAAGTTTATTTCTCCTCCTAATTACCTGTAGATCACAATATACAAGGTATCTGAAAAGAAGCTAGGCTGTCGTTGCTTTCCTTCTTGGCAGTGACAATAATATTCGGTGACCGTAACCATTGTCTCTTTAAAGAGAGCCTCCGCCTGCCATTGCAAACTTGAGACTATAACCAACAACAAGCTGTCGGCTGCTCTCAAGCTCAGTTTGCCACCTGTTCGCGTGGTTTTACTTTACCCTTCTTGAGAGAAATAATCGGATACTCCACCTTTCCCAGGGTGTCCCGTAGGCTATGAAAAGGAAGGTCCAGTTTTCAACACAATTTGTGTTTCTTCATATATTTGACAAAGATGGATGACTTACAGTGTATTTTTTTTTAAATACATTTTCTACCTCTGTGAGACCTCGACACTTACTAAACAAGCTGAAAAGCGCAAAAATGCCTTTGAATATAAATGTTACAGACGAGTTCTAAGAATATCTTGGAAAAAGAAAAGAACAAATGCATCCAAACGTCAAGAGCTGAATATTGAAGAAGGTTGGCTATTATAGACGACAAAACATAGAAAATTGAAATATTGTAGTCACATGAAGAGTCATGAAAGTTTGTAGAGAACAATAATGGAGGGGTATATGCCTGGGAAGAAAGGAAGAGGAAGGCCAAACAGAAGACGGGTGCAGGATGTGGCGGCTGATCTCCAGATGGGGGTATCGGACGCGGGACATCTTGCTTATGATCGAGAAGTTGGCTGGAAGGTTGTTATGGAGCGAGACTCTGCAAAGAACATGCTACTGAATTAATTAATTAATTAATTAATTAATTAATTAATTAATTAAATATATTTCTAATAGCTTTAAGTTTTACACTGTCAATCTTAATACGAGGGAGGGTAAATAAGTAAGTCACAAATGGCTGTAGAAAAGTAACTAAATGGGATAACAACTTGAAACCAGTTTATTTTTATACATACATTATCCCTTTATTTCTCAACATAATTTCCACCAACGTATCCTATCGTTTTATCAGTCCTCCCAAACCGGCTGCATAGAACTGCGTGCTCTATTTTCTAAATCACGTTTTTACTTCACATTCAACTTCGGCGTCATTCGCGAAATGCCTACCGCCAAGGTGGGTTGTCAGTGGACCAAAAAGGTGGAAATCGCTATGGGCTAAGTTGGGGCTGTAAGGCGGATGTTCCAGAACGTCCCACCTTAGTTGGTTAATTTTCTCCTGAGTTAATCGAGCCCTATGTGATATGGCATTGTCGTGAAGAAGCAACACTCCTCTAATCAGCAGTCCTGGCCGTTTTCTTCGAATTGTATCATGAAGCATCGATAGAACTTCACAGCACGATTCATAATTCACATTGTCTCCTTTCTTCTTGAGATTGGTTAGAAGCACTCCTTGACAATCCCAGAACACTGTCAGCATAACTTTCCCTGCTGATGGCGTAACCTTGAATTTTTTTACCCGGGAAGGTTAACCCGGTCAACAAATGCCCGCAGAAGTCGGATGTGTCGGCCTAACGGCGCAAGAACGCAGCTCTGCTGTAAACAGGCACAACGCAATCACGTCCGGAAAAAAAAAACTCCGGATGAACCCAGAAGAAGAAGAAGAATGTTTTGACACCAGGCGAAGAAGGATGTTTCCATTGCATTGAAATATGCTATGATTCGGGCGGTTAATCAGCATAAACAGGAAGCTTTTCCTTATGAATGTCCTTTGCAGGCAGTCCTTTTGCCCGCGAAAAAACGCAAAACGGCACGTTGCTCTTTGGTTGTACACTCCGTAAGTACAGTAGCCATTTTGTTTATGCGCATGCGCATGAGACACCTAACGCCACCTGACGAACGGGAATATAAAGTTCGATGTTGCTGTCACCTAATGACACCTATAGAAAACACTAACTACATTTACCTGTAATCCCACAGAACTGTGTGACTTACTTATTGACTCGCCCTGCGAAGTACTTATTGAGTTAAAATACAAATTGTGCACTGAAAATCAAATTTTGCTATTTATTTATTTTTCCAAACCAAGACAAATGCTAATGTGGAAAGCACAGACAGCCTTTTCAGCCTGTATGCTGCGTGTAGAATGGGAGAGAATGCTGAATTAATGCACATGACAGAGATCAATCAAGATGATACAGAGGACGGGGCTTACATCTACAGCATGGGTGTCCCAAAAAGGGTACGTACATAATATAACCGCAAAGCAAGCCTTTTTTCTGTTTGTAGTATCTGAGATAGCAGGTAAGGCGAAGATTCCACTAGTAAAATAACAATACTGTGTGATGACTGCCACAGCAGGCTTTCGGTAAAAAAAAAAAAAAAAAAGCTTGTTGCGTATCCTTTACAGGGCGTCGCAGTCAACCCCAGCTTGTTTAGCTGTTTGTGATTTCTTGGCAGGTTTACGTCCATTAGTTTGCCATAGCTTTCTGAAAAATCAGCATTCATATCATTTTATGAAAACCAACACAAGGCTGTCTGCTTCCAAATCGCCCGCAGCTGTGTTTCCAACGCAGTATGCAGGATTACGAATTGTGATTCTAAGTGTATTGCGTCTGTAAACCTCATTCTATATAAAACACTGGATGCAAGTCCGTCTAGTTTTTTTCTCTGCTTTATCTGAGAAGGCTATATGTTATATCCATTACCCCAGGGTTATTGGAAAGCATAGAATCTTATTCTCTTTCCATCGTAAATGATATTACAGCAGCTTGAGTTGAATCCGGATGTCACACCTGTAAGTCACACTTGCCTCTGAATTGGCTCTTATTACTGCTAGCCGAATAGGTACTCAATCTCTTCTTCTTCTTCTTCTTCGTCTTTTTCTTCTTCTTTCTTTCTTTCTTTCTTTCTTTCTTTCTTCTTCTTCTTCTTCTTCTTCTTCTTCTTCTTTCTTTCTTTCTTTATTTCTTATCTTCTTTCGCTCGATTGAAATATATTGTCTATATCTACAATGTTATCTGGGGTATAAACTTCACTATCTTGTAACTTCACTCAGAGGCCGATAAAGTTTGTATTCCACTATTGTTTCCACATTTATATTGCAATCCCAAAGAAATCAGGAGCCTTGGAATGTGATCAACATCGAACAATTAGTATAATGAGTCACATCACGAAGATTTTGCTAAGAATTATCATGCAAAGAGTTAGGAAGAAAATACAACCTGAAATAGGAGAAGAACAATGTGGGTTTGTAGAAGGAAAGGGTACAGTAAATGCTGTGTATTTACTGAGAACCTTAATTGAACGATCTATAGAAGTAAACAAAGATCTACACCTTTGCTTTATTGACTACACAAAGGCTTTCGATAAAGTGAGACATTTCGACATGATAAGGATGCTTGAAGATCTACAAATTGATTGAAAAGACCTTAGACTTGTAAAAAAAACATATATTGGAAACAACAAGCTGCCATAAGAGTTAATAATGAAGTAGGCCAATATCAGCCTATTAAGAGAGGTGTGAGACAGGGATGTGTAATGTCTCCAGATCTGTTTTCCCTGTACAGTGAAAATATTTTCAGAAATATTTAAGATATGGAAGGAATCAACATTGGGGGGGGGGGGGGGCGATGCATTAATAACATTAGATATGCAGACGATACAGTCTTGATTGCAAACAATGAACAAGACCTGGAACATTTAGTAGATGCGGTTGTTACACACATTGAACAACTAGGGTTAGAATTAAATTGTAAAAAGACACAGATTATGGTCGTCACTAGGAAGAACGAAATACCACAATGTAATATACAAGTAAATGGGAATATTCTTCAACAAGTGAATAGGTACAATTATCTTGGAACAGTAATAACATCTGATGGGAGATGCCTTGAAGAGATTAGAACAAGAATCGCCATGTCTAAGGTAGCTTTTAGCAAGATGAAAAACATACTGACCAATAAAAAGATGTCAATTGAAACGAGAAAAAGAGTGTTGAGGTGCTACATAGAACCTGAACTTTTATATGGATGTGAAGCTTGGACAATGAGCAGTCAAGCTGAAAAACATCTGATGGCTGTAGAAATGTGGTTTCTGAGGAAAATGCAAAGAATACCATGGACAGCCAGAAAGACCAATGAACAGGTCCTTCAAGAAACAAACGAAGATCGTAAACTGATTAGAGACATTAGACGCAGACAGTCAAAATTTTTTGGGCATGTTATGAGAAGAAATGAATTGGAGAACTTGGTGACAACTGGTAAGATCGAAGGGAACAGACCAAGAGGAAGGCCTAGAAGCAAATACCTGGATGGCTTGGCCTCATGGCATGGTCGAGACAGAAACACAGAGCTGATCCACGACTCTGGTGATCGAGTGAGCTGGCAAAACATGACTGCCCACGCTTACCGGCATGGCACATGATGGATGGATGGATTGTTTCTCTATGCCAGAGGATTTGCCTTGAAATGTCATAATCGTGTCAGTCTTGGAGAACGTGATCTGCTGTCTGCGGTACAAATCCACATGTGCATATTCTCAATCTTTTGCAAGTATCCCTGTCTCGTGTATTTCCATGCCCAAAGTGTCTTCAATGTCCCGTGCCCATCTCCGTTCTGGTCGACCACAACCCCTTACTCCAGGAGCCACACCTTCCATCACTATCCTGTCCAAACCACCGCGACGTTTAATATGGTCAAGCATTTCAGTTTCTGAGACCCAATTCTGTTTATGAGCCAATTCTATTTCATATTTCAATGTATAGAATGTCAGTATGTTTCTTCTTGTATACTCGCCGGTGTTGGGAATTTGTGCACTGTGCTGAACATTTCTTGTGTTGTCAATGGGAGTAGAATAGAGCGCTTACGGAAATGTCCGTGCGAAACTAAAGTGATCTTTTATACACACAAAGACAAAACACCATTGACAGATTTTATGCAGGAAAATGCCCGTACTGTGCATTTATTGTGCTTATTTAATGTTGCATGTCCTTTGCGGGATTTTGCGACCAACCCCAACTAGGTTTATTTACTAAGCAATTTTACGTTCTGTAGCATGCCATAGCTTTCTGAACGAGAAATCAACGTTGACCACTAAACGGTGTATGGAATGAACCCTCCCCCCCCCCTTTTTTTCCACCGCCGTCAGTGCACCGGAAGTTTAAGTGCAAGCGCATTAAGCCTCCCGGCGTCACAGATCTCTGCATAAATAATAGTCACCTTGATTTGGCATTGTAAATCTTGAGATAAAAATTGATTTATGTAAATAACTTAAAAGCTTAATTGTAACTAATGTATACATACAATTCGTATAGTTTTAAACTGAACCTCTTTCTATTTTTAGTGGGATAGTTTCAGATCTCTTCTTAAGCGTTCCAGATCTGACAAGTCAAACCAAGGCTCAAACAGCAGTTTTGGAAAAGGCAGGTCAAATATCAAGACATTGTCTCCTGAGCATGGGAAAACATCACCGTTTTCGTTAGCTGATTGTCCAGCACATGTACTGGCTGAGCAGCTTACTCTCATGGAGCAGGTTAGAGTTTACTTTCTGGTTTAAATGCTTTTTCTGAAGGTCAGCATGGCCGAATGGATAAAAGCGTTCTTACATCCGGTGTGTTGAAGCCGAGGTTGCGGGTTCAACTTTTATACCGGTCAGTTGGACTAAAATGTTGACTTCTCGCCCTTGACTTGGGGAGGTCAATTACATACAAGTACTTCTGAAGTTGCCGGTCTCTCTGGCCAAGGGGGTACACCACTTTCTCCGTAATTCTGTTTATCACGCAGAGACTCGTAGCGGGCGAGAACTGGGAGCGGATCGTCCCCCGCTGGTGACTTGCGAGATAACTGAGCGGGCCGCTCATAAAGCAATGGCAAACTACTGATCGTAATCTTGCAAAGATATCAACAGACAGCTGAAAGATGCTGCTGTTGACAGCGATGTCCTGTAAAAGGAGATGCGAATAAAAAAATAAAATAAAAAACTTCTGAAGTTAGAATGGGTTCGCCTGGTAGCGAGGGCCACAGGTAATAGGGAAAACTAATCCACACGAATAATAAGTCCAGTGCACAAGAGTGTATGGACTACGCTTGAGTTCAAAGCCAGCGAGCGAGGGAAATAAATGATTTCCTTTTCTTTCTTAACACTAGGTTTCGTTTCGTTGTCTTTTTCTTTTCATTTAACAGCGTAAAAATATTAAGTGCTTTAACAGCTAAGGCTATGGAAATCTGAAACATGCTTCAATTGTAAAAGGTTTTATAACATGAGGGGGCCAGATATATTGTAGGTAGAGTATTCACATTTGTCACTGTGGTATTTTCTCTTTCACCGAAATGTACGAGTAATTTCATTTATACATTATTGTGGGAGTCGCAGGTAGCATTGTGGCTAGACGCTCGTCTGTCGGCTCTGTGGTCAAGGGTTCGAATCCACGTCAGAGAGTAAAGGTGGGCGGCGTGATACTGGACACACCACCTGTCCATTGGTCAATGTAGATATGGATCTAGCTCTGTATGTAGAATGCGCCCAAGGGCATGTAATAAGGTTCTTTACTGACTGACTTGACTATACGTTACTGTTTTAAGGCATTGATAACTGCACAACTTTAAATTTGGTAGCCTAGTGAAGTGGTTCTCAACCGGTGGGGAAGGATTTTAGAGTTTTCGGGGGGGGGGGGGGGGGGGGGGGGGAGAGAGAGAGAAAGGGGTATTAAGATTATTTCAAGATCGCGTTAATACAAGATTCGATTACTTAATATTATTTTTCCTTCCATACTTTACGATTCTGTACTTCTCGCCCTTCTGAAATTCGTTTTATAACGTAAGTAGACCCGCAAATCACGTTTTATGTAAACGTCTAGACTTGTTCTAGTATGTGTTATTAAATTTAACTTCAGTTTTTACGTATATAATGTAGGGAGGGGATGGAGGAGGGGGTAACGTATAGGGAGGAAATACGAAAAGAGAGGGGAGGGGGTGACATTCTGAACATATGGTGAAGGGGTGCATGGGCCAAAACTCGTTGAGAACCACTGGCCTAGTGATCATTATTCTTACCGTTTATAGTAGTTTCATGGAGACTGAGAGAATGTGTCTGTGTGTATGTGTGTGTGTGTGAGAGAGAGAGAGAGAGAGAGAGAGAGAGAGAGAGAGAGAGAAAGAGAGAGTGTGTGTATTTATCTGAATGACTGAGACAGATTAGGTGCCTGCATGTGTGTATACTAGGACGACAGAGAGAACGCGGATGAGACAATATAGAATGCTTCAGCTGCCAGTTAATAAGCTCCGTTATCATTGTTTTTCTTGTAGGAACTGTTTAGAAAGTGTCACCCTGTCCACTACCTCAGCTCCCAGTTTCAAGGCGTTGGTGTGGCACTTTCAATGCCGGGTCTGAGAACCCCTTCAATGAGCAGGTCAGTATGTGGTTATACCCACCAGCTATTAAATAACAGTGTTACTCTCTCTCTCTCTCTCTCTCTCTCTCTCTCTCTCTCTCTCTCTCTCTCTCTCTCTCTCTCTCTCTCTCTCTCTCTCTCTCTCTTTCGCTCTATCATAAATACACACACATGCACGCGCATGCATGAATAACGTGCGCGCACACACACACACACACACACACACACACACACACACACACACACACACACACATATGTACGCTGTACAAGTGTTTATCTTCAGCTTTTCTAAAATAACAAGCTCTGAATATCTTAAACAATTGGAAGTCTGTTTTCGACTTTTCTGGCCACCGTACTCAAGTCTGTCCTCGAGTTAGATTCTGTACACCAATGTCATCAGCCGACTCCACCCAAGAAGTATTCACTATTAGAAAACATGCTCCACGGTTTCTTCTTTTCTCAACCTGCACACATTTCTGTATGCTCAACTTGTGTTATGTTCAAAAGATTGTATTTGAGTCTGAAATAACCAGTTCTTAGTCTGAAAATTATCGTTTGCCTCTTTATTGGCATAGAGCAGTATAGTTCTGCTGTGTCTGTCTCTGTGTGTCTCTTAAACCAAGTGTCTTTGAATTATGCTATTATTAACTGCATCTCTTCTGGCATTGCTGTATCTCTGTGCCGAAGTGGTTATGCCGTTTGCCAAGTGCTCAGAAATGTCTGGACTTGTGTTCGAACTCTCGGGTGCAGTTACCACATCACAGACGGATTTACTTAAATGACGCCAATTTTAATAGTGTCGCCTTCAGGGGTTTAAGGTATTTCTCTGTCAACAGACTCATACCCAATGCCCTGTTGGACATGGTGGTGTCTCATATGTTGGACATGGCGGTGTCTCATATGTTGGACATGGTGGTGTCTCATATGTTGGACATGGCGGTGTCTCATATGTTGGACATGGTGGTGTCTCATATGTTGGACATGGTGGTGTCTCATATGTTGGACATGGTGGTGTCTCATATGTTGGACATGGTGGTGTCTCATATGTTGGACATGGTGGTGTCTCATATGTTGGACATGGTGGTGTCTCATATGTTGGACATGGTGGTGTCTCATATGTTGGACATGGCGGTGTCTCATATGTTGGACATGGTGGTGTCTCATATGTTGGACATGGCGGTGTCTCATATGTTGGACATGGCGGTGTCTCATATGTTGGACATGGTGGTGTCTCATATGTTGGACATGGTGGTGTCTCATATGTTGGACATGGTGGTGTCTCATATGTTGGACATGGCGGTGTCTCATATGTTGGACATGGTGGTGTCTCATATGTTGGACATGGCGGTGTCTCATATGTTGGACATGGTGGTGTCTCATATGTTGGACATGGCGGTGTCTCATATGTTGGACATGGTGGTGTCTCATATGTTGGACATGGCGGTGTCTCATATGTTGGACATGGTGGTGTCTCATATGTTGGACATGGGGGTGTCTCATATGTTGGACATGGCGGTGTCTCATATGTTGGACATGGTGGTGTCTCATATGTTGGACATGGCGGTGTCTCATATGTTGGACATGGTGGTGTCTCATATGTTGGACATGGGGGTGTCTCATATGTTGGACATGGCGGTGTCTCATATGTTGGACATGGCGGTGTCTCATATGTTGGACATGGTGGTGTCTCATATGTTGGACATGGCGGTGTCTCATATGTTGGACATGGTGGTGTCTCATATGTTGGACATGGCGGTGTCTCATATGTTGGACATGGCGGTGTCTCATATGTTGGACATGGTGGTGTCTCATATGTTGGACATGGCGGTGTCTCATATGTTGGACATGGTGGTGTCTCATATGTTGGACATGGCGGTGTCTCATATGTTGGACATGGTGGTGTCTCATATGTTGGACATTGTGGTGTCTCATATGAATAAACCAGGATAGCTCATTTATGTGTCTTTTATTTGTCACCCGTCCTTGTGATATTCGACGTGTATTCATTTTAGTATCAGCCCGAATGTTTCGAAACATTTATTTTCTATATAGCTCTATGACCCTTTTTCTCAGTGTGATATGTGAACAACAAATGAATTGCCATGTCATATTTCAGAAAATCAGAAGCAAGTCAAGGGCCAAAGAAAGGACTGTTTATTGGAGAACCTCCTATAGAATCGTATGTTGTGAAGATGATAAATCATTCTCAAGAACTCGCTCACTGGGTGTCAGCAGAAATCTTAAGCAGTGGTTCTAGCAAGGTCGGTTTCTCAAATAATTCTGAATAGTCATTTGCATTTCTAACTTGCTGTTATTATTATAAATGTGATGATGAAAATCATCATCACCATCAACAGTAAAGTTATTGGATACGTATTAGTGTTCACAAGATATCATCATCAAGTGCCTTCCCAGTTGGAGTCGATGATCATGCCACTCCACACCTTATGATCTCCAAAGGAATACATAGTTCATTGCTGATAAGTTTCCTTGTTATGGTTGAAAGTCAAAAGCGCCTAGGCAGCGCAGTGGCTAACACGCTTACTTCCGTGATCGATGATCATGGGTTCGAATTCGTGTCAACTGGGAAAATTCACCTGGCCTCCCAGATCGACCCAGCTTAAAATGGGTACCGGGACATGTCATAGTAAGTAAGACGATATGATACTGACCACATCACCCACCGAGTGCCAATTGGTCTATCAAATATGGGGCTAGCACCATATGCCCGTCATGACTCAAGGTGTGTGAAGCAGTTCTTGACTTATATAGAGTGCATGCTGGGGGGATGAGTGATCTCTCGAGGTTTTATGTCCGCCTCGGGTGCTGGAGGTCCCGGTTTCAAGCCCCGGTGAGGGCCGGGATTTTTTCAGGTAGACTTCTAGTAACAAAATTTCCCCTGGTCTCTGGGTAGTGAGATCGGACGCCTGTGTGTATTGTTGCGCACGTAAAACATCCCTTGGCACTTGGAAATCGAAAAAGAGTAGCCTAACGGCGCTGCCCGGGCAAGATTTCGAGTTTAAAAATTTACCCAAAGTATTTCATGATCCTCGCCGATGCTACGGAGGTCGTGCACTAAGCTGAGAACCTCCAGACGTAGGTTTAAGTTAGGAGTAGAACGGGGCACTTATGGGTTACACCCGAGTGCGGTGATGTTGATCCATCGACTAAACTAAACTAAACAAAACTATAGAGTGCATGCTGTGTCTTTGAACGTAATACACGAGTGTTGTTTTCATTGTGCTTATTGACAACTTTGGGCATCTGCTGTTAAATTATCAGGGACTGACAGATATTTCTGAGGGCACATATTTTTCTTTCAATATTATAATGCCACATTGACAGTCCTTGTCATATATTATTTGATTTTACATATCCACGCAAATGAAAAGTCACCAAATATTGCGTCATAATCTACACAATTTTAGGCACAAGTCAGTTTGATCACAAAGTTCCTGACTGCAGCTCATCTGTGCATAGAAGTCAGAAATTATGCCACTGCCCTCTCAATATTAGATGGACTGGAGAACCTGGTCATCAGACAGTTGCCAGCGTGGAAAAATAGTCCAGCCAAGTCACTGGCCTACATGGATGAGCTTACAGATATCAAAGTAAGAAAGTAGTTTAATATGTTACCTATCTTAGAAAGTACAAAATATACCATTTTAAAATATAACTTATTTCAAGAGTATAGCATATATACTCTTATGTTAGCACACATACACATACGCCTATATATATATATATATATATATTGTCTCCCTGGCCTGGAGGTTAACGTCCTTCCCCGTAATCCCGTATATTCTCGTGAGTAACGTAACCTGCGCGAGAATCGGTAGCGGTTCTCGCCGGGTTGGTAACACGGGGTATGTGAGCTCAGAAAGCAACGGCAAACTACTGAGCGTAATCTTGCCTAGTACATCAACAGCAGCTGAAAAATGCTGATGTTAACTGCAACGTCCTATAAGGGATATGAATGAGTGTGTGTGTGTGTGTGTGTGTGTGTGTGTGTGCATGCGTGCGTGTGTGTGTGTGTGTGTGTGTGTGTGTGTGTGTGCTGTGTATTTGGTTGGTGAATGCGTGCTTTTGGTCGTGTGTGCATATACTATGAGGCTTCAAATGAAAACCTGCATTTGTGTGTGTGTATATGTCCGTGTTTATGTGTGTGTGTGTGAATATATTCTGGGGGACAAAATACAGAACAAATATATCATTTTTCGATATAGTCACCACTGCGTTCAAAACATATCCTCCAGCGCTGATAAAGTGTTTGATTCCTGTAGAAAAAAATTATCTTTGCCGCGTGTTTAACCACTCGTGCACCACATGATGTACCTCTTCATCGGACCGAAAAGCTTTGAAACTTCCTACTCCACTCATACACTTGCTGGACTGACAGGCATGCATCACCATACAGGACCTTCATTCGTTGACGCATTTCTATAAGTTTCACGACTTCTCTGATCAAAAAACGGATAACATAACGCTGCTTCTCATTAGTGGATGTCAAAAGTGGGGCGGCCATTTTAAAACTGTCCTTACACGTCACCGTGTTCGTCTGCACCGTGATGTACGTGCTTAAATCTATCGACACCATTAACAACAATATTAACAGGTTATAAGACACGGTTATTGTAATTTCTATCACACTTTTAAAGTTTTGACTTGATTCCCCCACTCTTGTGTGTATGTGTGTGTGTGTGTGTGTGTGTGTGTGTGTGTGTGTGTGTGTGTGTGTGCATATCCATCCATCCATCATGTGCCATGCCGATAAGCGTGGGCAGTCATGTTTCGCCATCTCACTCGATCACCAGAGTCATGGATCAGCTCCGTGTTCCTGTCTCGACGATGCCACGGGCCAAGCTATCCAGGTATTTAATTCTTGGTCTTCCCTTTTGTGTGTGTGTGTGTGTGTGTGTGTGTGTGTGTGCGCGCGCGCTGTATTTAACTATATTATGTCTTACATCATGTACACCCATAATTGTTTCTATACAATAATTTATTTCAACAGATGAAACTTAAAAGTGAAGCAATGTGGCTTATGAAGGACAAAGACTGGCACACGTATCCCACAATTCCCTGCGCTCTCTTCTTTGCTTTGCACATTCAGCAGCTTGAGATAGGAAGCTTCACTCTGGCCAATGGAATGTACAAGTGGGACAAGATGAGGTTGGAATTCCAAGTACTTCTCCGTGTTATTTTCCTAGACTCAGTGTGTCGTATTTCAGGGAAACAATAACAGTCAAATACAGAGATTCTAGGAATAACTGGGAATGAAAAAAGAATTAATGAAATAAATATTTTGGCCACGTTAAAAGGCATAACACTGTTATAAAAGCCATACTGGAGGGTAAGGTTGAAGGCAGGCGAACAAGAGTTGACAATGATACATGCGGAAAGATAACATCAAAAGATGGACGAACGGCAGTGTGAAAGAATATACAATCACACCAACCTTCATTATGGAGACGGCACCTGATTGACTGATTAATCACCAGACTCATATCAGCAGTTAATAAAAGTAGAATAAAGCCGACAACAAACAAACAAGTTGGTAGTCTTTTTCGGGATTAAATTAGTCTTAAAATATGCAGGAAATACTTAAATTATCTATTTGTTTTTCAGTTCAAACACTGTGTTACTTTGTTTTGTAGAAATTATTAGCAGTCTTCATTATCTGATTGTTATGTTGATAGTAACAAAGTTAGGTAAAACAACAGTTCGTGAAAGTGGGCAAAGTTATTATTTGTGGTGTCTAGCAATAGCAGTGTATTTCGTTCATTATTATTTAATTAAGCTTTTTTTTTATCTTGCTAGGATTATAAATGTATTTCTATTTTTAACTATTATCTCATGTCTTGGACATGTAATAATAATAATAGATGGTGGCAGAAGTGAAGTCGAAATCAAAAAGAGAATAGGAATGGCCAAATATGCTTTCAACAGCATGAAATCAGTATTAATATCTACTAACGATACAACGTTACAACGCATACAAACGCATTATAACGATACAACGCATTAAAAATTAGATTTGTCAAATGCTACGTGTGTTCAACACTACTATATGGCGTGGAAGCCTAGACATTGAACAAGCAATTAGAAAGTCGAATATAGGACCTGGAGATGTGGAAATACAAAAGAATATGTCGTATTTCATAGAAACAAAAACAATCAAATACAGAGTTTCTAGAAAAACTGGGAATGAAGAGTTGATGAAAGAAATAAAAATAAAAAAAAGAGGCCAATGAAATATTTCAGCCACGTTAAAAGACATAACACTTATTAAAACTATATTGAAGGGCAAGGTTGATGGCAAGAGAGCAAGAGGCAGACAATGATACAAGTGGGAAAATAACATCAAGAGATGGACGAACATCAGTCTGACAGAATGTACAATTAAGGCGAGAGACAGACAGTGTTGGAAATCCATTGCAGCCAACCTTTATTGTGGAGACGGCACCTGATTGAGTGATTGAATTAATGGTCTAAGAATTTATTAAAAGGGACATGTTATACCTTTAAAAGTCTCGGACTATTTTAAATCTATTTTTGATAACATTTGCTGGGTTCAGTCAGTCATAAATACATATTAACGTTATTTAAAATGATTAATGTATACGAATTGACAAACCTTTAAAATGTCAAATCTTTAATGTGATATTTTCCAACATTTCGATTTTCTCTATATTGTTGATAATATAACAGTGTCATTGTATTGCGTGCTTAGTGTGTGTTGGATTGATTAGAGTTCAAAAGAATAATTTGTAATATGTTAATGTCTGAAATACCAAATGAAAAATGCGGCAAAGGAACATTAAAGTAATAATGTCTTAAATAATCACTGGCGCGGATGAACGTTTTTTAAATGCTAGTTTCTTCACAGTTCTACAAGATAATTCTTTTTATTTATCTTCTTTCATTCCTTCGTCCACGGGCTATCCATTACACAATGCAAAACGTTCCATCTTAGAAAAGATGTCATAATACATTTCATCATCATCATCATCATCTTCCACTTCTGCCGTCAAGCGTCGTGTGGAGGAATAATTTGCGTTCCAGTGCCCGGTGGGCGGCACTGGATAGTGTCATTCCGTGTGGTTGTACAATGTCTCTGATGTCGTCAATCCATTGTCTTCTTGGACGTCCTCGTGGTCTCGTCGCAGATGATCTTTGATAAGGCCAGTGATGGTAGTTGCTGATGTTGCATTCTAACGACATGGCCAAACCACTTGATCTTCTGTCTTTCAATAAATGAGGCACAAGGTGTTGATCCCACAGTCTGCCTGATAGTAGCATTTCTTATTCGGTCTCGGATTGTTAACTTGGCAGCTCTCCTCAGGCATCTAATTTCGCAGGTGTTGATTTTGCGAAGGTGTAATTTGGATAAAGTCCAGGTTTGAGATTGGTAGCATAGGGTTGGTGTGAATATGCTGTTTAATATCTGTCGATTTGCGGACATGGGTATGTTTGGATGTTTCAGTAAGGGTGATAGTTGATATGTAAGTGCATTAGCTTTTTGACATCTGATTTCAATTTCTCTGTCCAATCTGCCATCTTCTGTGATCATACTTCCAAGGTATTTGAATTCTTTAACTTGTTTCAGAGTTGTGTTATTTATCTGTATACTTAGTGGGCCTGGCGATCTGCTAACTTGCATTACTTCGGTTTTGGCTGTGTTTATACTCATATTGTATCTGCAGGTTGAACTCAGATTAGTAATATGATTTTGTAGTCTGCCCTCATCGCTGTAAAACAGGCACTGATCGTCTGCAAATAGAAGTTCATTTATTCCCTGTGGGTCAGTTGTTTCATCTGGAGTAAAGAGTTCTAAATTTTCTGAATCTGTTCTGTCGATACTTGCTTCTTTGGAAACTCTGCCCATGTAAATATTGAATAGCAGTGGAGAGAGCACACATCCCTGCCTCACTCCTGTATTGACTGTGAACATATCTGATATACCTTCTTGTGTTCTTACTGCACTTTGGCTCGAGTGGTACATGGCAATGATGTTTTCTAGCAGTTGCCCTCGTATCCCATAGTCTTCAAGGATGGTCCATAATTTGTATCTGTCTACTCTATCGAAAGCCTTTTCCTGATCTACAAACACAATATTCTGCTGGTCACTATATTCGATAGTTTTTCACATATTTGTCTAGGTGTAAATAATGCATCAGTGCAACTTTTACCTTTCCGAAAACCGAATTGTGCTTTGCTATTTTTTTACTTGTTCAATGTTTGAACAAATAAACTCTTTGTATGATTATCATAGTATGATATGGCTTCGAATAGTTTCATTTCATCTGAAAATTCTAAAATTAACAGATTTCCAATAACAATAATCTTTATATTTTTCAAATGTTTGTTAAATTACTACAATTATAAATTGTTATCCAAGGCATTCTTAGCAGCAGAAATATTTCGTTAGTTGAATGTCCAATAATCAGTCATTCTCCGCTTGCAATTTTTGTTTATTTCCTGAATAGCGTCCTTTAATTAGCAGAAAATTAATTTCTTTTGTACTCCGTTCAATCCCTCAAATTAATTTCGTACTTTATATTAATTCTGTATATTAATTATTTAAGTCTCTTATTGCGTGCATCAGTTATTAACAATTGGAACAATTCCCAATTTAACTGTTCTCGGACTTTAATTAATATATTTATAGCAACCTATCCTTAAGTTACTTGCATGTCCTTTACATGACGTCGCAGTCAATCCCAGAATATTTGACTGTTTGTCATTTTCTAGGTTATTTTACGTTAAGTAGTTTGCTATTGGTTTTTTTTTTTTTTTCATCGACCGGCACTGTGCCATTGTGAAAATCAACGCAAGGCTTCCAAATGGTCTGCGTCTGATTTCGAACCACTTACTTAAACGTCACAAATTATCAACAGTAACAAACATCCCGCCTTGACAGGACCATCTTGTCAACGTGTACATTTTCTCTGAAGTCATTGGCTAACAGTTCTGGCACAAATAGTCTGTTAGACATGTCAGTCTAAATTTCATAGTTTCTCAAAGCAATGTCTGATCTAATTATTCAAATCCCACTATTAAATATTATTAATATTGATCTTCTCCCATTAAATGTAACTAAACTAATATGTTAGATCCCAAGACTCTATCTCACACCCCACATTGTTCATCTTTAATACTAACTATGCACTTTCTGTCCATCTCTCTATCTCTCTGTTTGTCTTTTACTCCACTGTCAACTGATGTGAGTGGTTTTATTTTCCTTTTGCTATTTGAGAAGGTTATGGTCGTCACTAGGAAGAACGAAGTACCACAATGTAATATATAAGTAAATGGGAATATTCTTCAACAAGTGAATCGGTACAATTATCTCGGAACAGTCATAACATCTGATGGGAGATGCCTTGAAGCGACTAGAACAAGAATCGCCATGGCGAAAGTAGCCTTTAGCAAGATGAAAAACATTCTGACCAATAAAAAGATGTCAATTGAAACGAGAAAAAGAGTGTTGAGGTGATACATAGAGCCTGTTCTTTTGAATGGATGTGAAACTTGGACAATGTGCAGTCAAGCTGAAAAACATCTGATGGCTGCAGAGATGTGGTTTCTGAGGAAAATGCAAAGAATACCATGGACAGACAGAAAAACCAATGACCAAGCACTACAGGAGACAAATGAAAATCGTAAATTGATTGGAGAAATTAGACGTAGACAGTCAAAATTTTTAGGACATGTTATGAGAAGAAATGGATTGGAGAACTTAGTGACAACTGGCAAGATCGAAGGGAACAGACCAAGAGGAAGACCGAGAGGAAAATATCTGGATGGCTTGGCCACATGGCATGGACGAGACAGGAACACTGAGCTGATCCACGACACTGGTGATCGAGTGAAATGGCGATTCATGACCGCCCACGCTTTCCGGCATGGCACATGATTGATTGATTGTTTGAGAAGTATGAATTAATGCGCATATATTTTAGTGAAGGGCAGTATGGCCGAATGGATAAGAGCGCTTGCTCTTTAAACTTCTGGTGTGCTAATGCCAAGGTTGTGGATTCAACCTCTACACTGATCAGTTGGACTAAAATGTTGACTTCGCGTCCTTTACTTGGAGACGTAAATTACAATGAGTGGATTCGCCTCTTGGCGAGGGAGACTGGTAATAGTGAAAGCTAACCCACACGCAAAAATCAGTCATGTGCACTAAAAGTTCTAGCACGTGTATGGACTATGCTTGAGTTCAGAGCGAGCGGGAAAACAATATTTTTGTATTATATTTTATTTTATGGGGTTCGTCGCTGGAGCTACGAGGTTGGTACTGTGTGAGACGCTTGCGGCAGGATGCCATGCAGAAAGAGACAGAGCTATACGGGGTAAAATCCGTTGCAATAAAGTCGATTCTCTTGCCTTTTAAACCCTTTTTAGACCCTGTTTAAACCCTTTTTAAATCCTGTTTAAACCCTACTTTAATCAATCAATCAATCAATCATGTGCCATGCCGGAAAGCGTGGGCGGTCATGACTCGCCATTTCACTCGATCACCAGTGTCGTGGATCAGCTCTTTAAACCCTACAGGATTAAAACACTCAGTCATCTTTAAAAACAAAATTTGTGGATACATGGAGTTATTGGTTAGTGAAACGTCTGGAAGTACGTTGTATTGGAATTCAGGTGGTTTGTATCCTGAAATAAGCTGGCATCTTTTAGAATAGAAATTTTCCTTCCGACTCGGTACCGATGTACCATGCCCATGTAGAATGTGCTGCTGCAGAGCTAGCGATCATTGCTCCAAGATCTGAAACGATTAAGATCAGTACTGGAACTTCACATCTGCGGGTTGGTGATCATTCAGCCCAGTACATACGGAATTACTCCTCAATGAGTTGTAGGTATTTCATTGGCAACAGACTCCATCCCAATGCCCAGAGTAATAGCGTAAGCAAGCAATGTATTATAACTTTCTTGGTATAGATTCTTCTTCTTCTTCTTCTTCTTCAGCGTTCCGAGCCATTGAAGCATATATATGCTTGGTATAGATTGAAGCAAGAAAATTACTGAAGAATAATAAGAACAATGTTTGGTTTTCTAAGTAGTACACTCCCGGCTCCGTGGCGAAAAGGTTACGGACGCAGTTTCGTAATCCTTCATACAGCGTTCGAAACAGCTGCGAGCGATTTGGCAGTAGACCGCCTAGCGTTGTTGTTTTGTTTTTTAATATAAAATAGTATGGGTGCCGGTCGTTCAGAAAGCAATGGCAAAATACTTAACATAAACTTGCCAAGAGATCACAAACAGCAAAAATGGCTGGGATAACTGCGACGTCCTGTAAAGAATATGCAGCTAACTATAACTATATAAGTTGTAAACTATCATCCGAATTTGATAAGTTGTCGAGTACGTAGTTAGTTTCATATCCTCGACATGACGTAGCCATCAACTCCAGCATTCTTTGGCTGTTTGAGATTCCTGGGAAAAGTTACGTACAGTTGTTTCCAGTTGCTTTCTGATTGACCGGCACTCACACCATTGTATGGAAACCAACCGCAAGAAGGTCTGCTTCCAGTAGTCTTGTACGTGGTATGGGGGATAACGAACGGCATTAGCAACACCTTCGCCACAAAGTTGAGTTGAGTTTCCAATGTTACCAATGCAAATTTATAATATTGGCATTTAACCTTCACCAGATCCATCACAGACCTTGTAGACCAGCTCAGAATCTTCCGCGACCACAGCTACGGGTTTCAACCTGATTTTGAAATCCAGAGGTGTCTACATCGGTGCCTTGCTCAGTACAGTGACCAGGACCTGCATGTGGTTGCATCGACTCACGATAGTAACTTCCACAAACACCCTTCCTCTACATCCTTGTCCGGCACACTCAAGAAGGTCAAAGGCATATTTAAGAAGAAAGCGTAGTGTTAGGGAGCTGTGGATTTTTTTTTTGGTTTTTTTTTTTTTTTTGGCGTTAGCTCGCTTTGAACTCAGGCGTTGTCCTTACACGTGCTACTATGGGGTTTATCTTTAATGACTGCAGTGTTTGACAACATTGCCGGTTCAAGTTTTGTATTCACCCTCTGTAAAGTTCATGCAACATAATAGGTAAGTAGAAAACTTGGACAGGCAATATTTCAAGCACTGCACAGTCCATAAAAATACACCCTGAGATATATCGCGCTGGACAGATTTCTGAGTGTGGATTAGCGTTCCCTATTGCCAGTGTCTTTCGCCATTCGACGAACCCACTCTGAGGTACTTGTAATTTACGTCACCAAGTCAAGGACGAGAAGTCAACATTTTAGTACAACTGACCAGTGTAGGGATTTAACCCGCTACCTTGGCATCAGCACACCGGATTTTTAAGAGCGAGCGCTCTTATCAATTCTGTCATGCTGACCTCCGATGCTGTTGATAATATAGTTGATATTTGCCTTACATGCATGTTCATCATTATCATAATGTAGCAGGTACTTAGCAGAATGGCGCTCTCAACACAGCCTGCTGGAGACACTCTTGATTAGACACCAGTTCCCCTGCCTCATGCATTTTACTGTCCATGGTGTCTTTTATGTCCTGTGTCCACCTTCGCTGTGGCTAACCTCTGCCAGGAACCATACGTTCTATTCATGTTCGTTCTAAGCCATGCAACACATTACAACACATCAATCGCATACATCACTCCATGTTTTGTTTCATCTTTTATTTTGCTTTCATTTTTAGTTTCTTTTTTATTATCTAATTTCATTTTGTTTAGATTTGTTTGTATTGTTCCTGAAAAAGATCAATAAGATCGAAAGGTCAGATTCGCTGTGTTGTAGTTTAGCTTATGTTTACATTGTTACTTTGAGTTAATTTATTATTATTATTATTATTATTATTATTATTATTATTATTATTGTCGTTGTTATGTGATGTTTGCAGATCTTTATATTGATAGGGATTTTGATAGAGTACAACTTAACGACTAATTACGTGTCTTCACGATATAGAAGTAGACAAAAAGGACATCAGACTTACGAGGGTAAGTTAATAAGTAAGTCACAAATGGCTGTAGAAAAATAACTAAATATGATAACAACTTTAAACCAGTTTATTTTTATACATGCAATGTCCCTTTATTTCTCAACATAATTTTTTACCAACATTGAAGCACTTATCCCATTCTTTTATCAGTCCTCCCAAACCGGCTGCATAGAACTGCGTGCTTTGTTTTCATTTACCAGCCATCCCACAGAACTGTGTGACTTACTTATTGACTCACCCTCGTAACTGTTTCTACCCAGCTATGCATCGCGTTACAGGACAAACATTTGTCAGCATAAACACTGACAACCCACCTTGGCGGGAGACATTTCGCGAATGACGCCGAAGTTGAATGTGAAGTGAACATGTGGTGTAGAAAACAGAGCACCCAGTTCTATGCGGCCGGTTTTGGAGGACTGATAAAACGATGGGATAAATGCATCAATTTTGGTGGAAATTATGTTGAGAAATAAAGGTATAATGTATGTATAAAAATAAACTGGTTTAAAGTTGTGAAGAGAGAGTTGATGACAGAAATAAAGAGGCGACAAGTGAAATATTTCGGCCACGTTAAAAGACATGATACGCTTATAAAAATCATACTGGAAGGCAAGGTTGAGGGCAAGCGAGCAAGAAGTAGACAACGATACAAGTGGGAAGATAACATTAAGAGATGGACGAACGTCAATCAGCCTGACAGAATGTATTCAGTGTGAGAGACAGACAGTGTTGGAGATCCATTGCAGCCAACCTTCATTGTGGAGACGGCACCTGATTTATTGATTGGTATTGATGAAAAAATTGTTACACTTATTAAAAAACATATAATTTTCCATCAAGATTGATAATGAATTAAGACAATGTCAGCTTATTCAGAGGCGTGTGACATTGATGTATAATATCTCCGGATTTCTGTTACCCGTTACAATGAAAATATTTTTTTTTAGAAAATTAGAAGATATGAGAGGAATCATCATCTGTGACGTAAGATCAATAAAATTAGATATGCGGATGGTACAGTATTGATTGCAGACAATAAACAGGATCTACAATATTTAGTAGATTCGGTTATTGTACAGGTGAACCATTGGAGTTAGAATTAAATTGAAGGAGGACAGAGATAATGCCAATGGTCAAAACCAGGAAGAAAGAAATACCACAATGTGATAAACGGGTAAATGGTAATATTCTTTTTTTTAAAAAAAAAAAAAAAAAAAAAGAATGGATCAGTAAAGTCATAACATCTGACGGGGGCGGGGGGGGGGGGGCGCCTTGAAAAGATTAGAACTAGAATTGCTATGGTAAATGTAGCCTTTTGCAAGATGGAGAATATACTGACTAATAAAAAGTTGTCAGTTGCAACGAGATATAGAGTGTTGAAATGCTACATAGAGCCTGCACTTTTGTATGGATGTGAAACGTGGGCAATGAGCAGACAAGCTGAAAAAAAAACATAATCGCAGTGGAAATGTGGTTAATGGGGGAAAGTGCAAAGAACACCAAGAACAGACAGAAAAACCAATAAGCAAGTCCTACTAGAAGCAAACTGAAACAGTAAACTGATTAGAGAATTTAGTCCTAGACAGTCAAAAATATGTGAGCACGTTATTTTAAAAAAAAATCAACTAGAGAATTTGATGACAACTGGCAAGATACAGAGGGGAAAGAACAAGGGGAAGGCAGAGGAGTAAATATCTGGATGGCTTGACCACATTGAATAGTCGAAACAAGAATACAGAGGTGATCTACGATTCTCGTGATAATGTGGGATAGCCCAACATGACATATAGCATATTATTATTATTATTATTATTATTATTATTATTATTATTATTATTATTCACATTGTGATTTCTGCTAACCGTGTTTGAGTTTATTGTAAGGTATGTTCACCGTGTCTAAGTCTCTCTCTCTCTCTCTCTCTCTCTCTCTCTCTCTCTCTCTCTCTCTCTCTCTCTCTCTCTCTCAGTCTCTCTCTCTCTCTCTCTCAGTCTCTCTCTCTCTCTCTCTCTCTCTCTCTCTCTCTCTCTCTCTCTCTCTCGCAGAAGTCTTACATGCCTGTTTTCATTTCATTTTGACATATCCTGCTGCAGCCGTTATTTTTCTTATCTTTTCTTCTCTCATATGTTTGACCGCTACTCCATACATGGGATAGTTTTCTTTCCTCCGCCATCAACGCGTAGCTGTTACATTAACCTCTTCTATTCATTCCGCTGGGCATTGGCTTTGGGTCTGTTGGCAAAGAAACACCAAAACCTGGCTTGAAACCTTGACCTTGGTTCCCACATCGATCCAACGTAAAAATGAACCAGAATTTTTTTTCTGCGAAAGAAAGGCTGCTGTCTTGATAGTGACCAAATCACCCATAGAGTGTCGATTGGTCAAAACATATGGGTCTAGCACCATATGCCTAATACGCCTCGTGTTGTGAAAATCTGTCCTTTTTATATTCTTTTGCCTTGTGAATTCTAGAAAGGCTGTCTTGTTGTGCTATTAACTTATTTTCTCTACATTTATAACATGGCATGTATCGTTTTATCACCGTTAATTAACATATCTGCAGATTGTGATTGTAATGCACATGTGCATGTCTACGTACTATAGCATCGTGCAATGACTATCTGGAATTCTTGTCAATGCAAAAATTGGGCCATTTTGATTTGCATCTTCTTCCTCTGTTTTGTATTCAGGTCAGTAGTTATACGAGATCTGCAGTCATGTTGTCATCTTGTTCTCCTTGTTAATGCAAAGTCCCATAACTTCTACTTTATATCAGCGTCCTCTGGGAATGTCTGGCAGCGCAGATCTCTATAAGTTGAGCAGTCTTAGCCAGTATGTTATGGGCTCTGAATTCCAGTTTCACATGTGCACTCACAATGTGTTGGCAAGCAGTCTACAGCCACAAGTTCTTGTCATTTGTTTTTCAGAGTACTCTTCAATCTTTCTAATATATCTTTACTTTCTGCTAAAATATTGGTATTTCTATCATTGATTACGCGTAATGATGATCTAAATTCGCCTGTTGATTACCTGATTTTCTTGAAACAGTCCCAATCTTTTCCCTACAACTTGTGATGTTCAGTTCTACTATGCTTCTCGTACGTACATATATTCAATGCAAACTGGTTCTTGACGTCCGTAAAGTCACCTTCACCTTCGTCCCGGGACATGCGGGAGTCGAGGGAAATGAACGAACTGATAAACTGGCTGGCTCTGCACCCCCTGTAGATGGCCAGCCCATGGATCGAGCCGATGTTATTAACGTCCTTAAGGATATGTCGAGAACAGAGGACTTTGACGGCAGTGAATCCACATCGCTGTCTTCTTCTTCGTTCATCCGGAGTTTTTTTTTTTCGGATGTGATTGCGTTGTGCCTGTTTACAGCAGAGCTGCGTTCTTGCGCCGTTAGGCCGACACATCCGACTTCTGCGGGCATTTGTTGACCAGGTTAACCTTCCCGGCCATCGCTGTCCAGGATGAAAGACTTGGGAGTAAGAATTGGCACGGCCAGACACGAGAGGATCATCGGGAAAACGAGGTGCCTCATCAACCAACACAGAATTGACACTATTTAGTCACCGAACGCTGATGCATATGCTGTGGGAGGGGAGGATCTGAGCATCTATGGACCTTTCCGGAGTGCAATAAAGATACCCCAACTGATAACTGATAACTGGTTCTTGACGTTTCTCTTCACGCTCCTTATTTCTCTGGTGTAGTTCTTGTGTGTAAACACATTTGTCTGCCCCGATTTGTTTTAAATTTCTTCTTTCTTCTATCAGCCTGAATGCTTTCTCTGTAATATATCTCTGTGTTGTGCACCCGTTTTGTGCAGACGAGATGAGAATGTCTCTTGTTTGTGTGGCTAGCTCATCGGTTGTCACGTACTCAACGTAATCAACGCTTCAACTTTGTTTTGTACTTCCCTGTGTTCTCCTGTTTGCTTTACACATTCAGCAGGTTGAGATAGGAAGATTCCCTCTGGTCAATGGAATGTACAAGTGGCATAAGATGAGGTTGGAATTCCAAGTACTTCTCCGTGTTATTTATTTGTCAGTTATTTTACTATACCCATACCAGCAGTTAGTAAAGTGTAGAATAAAGCAGACTACAAGCATACAAGTTGGTGTCTTTTTTCGTGATTAACTGAGTCATCAAAATTATATCAAATACTTAAATTTACCTATTTATTTTTCAGTTCAAATGCTATGTTACTTTTCTTTGCTTTGTAAAAATGCTCCAATGTTATATTCAGGTGGCATATCACTTATATCGAACAGTATTGGACTACTCCTTTTATAACTTATCGTACTAAGTGATCTTAAAGTCTACAACAAGAAGTTCGATTTCTGTGTCGTGGGCTGCTCCAGGAAGTGCCTTTGTTCATGTTATACGTGTCCTCCATCCTTTCTGCGGTTATCATATGTAGAGCCATTTTGGATGTTGTCTAAAGTTCTTGTAAGTTCTTTGCTAATCGTGATATGTTTTCCATAATATAAGCTACTCACACTCCATGTGCCCGTCCGTATTTCATTCTTTAGACCAATGATAGAGCTTTGTGAATTGTTTTTACGCAAACATTTTTTTTCTACAAATATACCTCTTAGAGTTTGTATACATTTTACCACTTCTATACAACAAATAATTGCCCTACTATTGTTAAATGTTTTATTATTTGAATGTCCGTATTTTCTTCAAGAGATAAAAATGATAATATGATTGTACAGTTATTATACTGCAATTATGCCTGTAGTAAATACATTAAAATACATATATTATATCATAACTATACTCTTTGTTATTGTTTTATACATTGACCCAACAGACATACCTACCTTGCTGTATTAAATAAAGTTAAACGTAAAGAAGTTCATGTTATATACATTTATATAGTGAATTGGGCATATATAGAGTGTATTTTATTGACTGCAGAATTTGAAAATATTGCTGGTCCAAGTTTTGTTTTCATCCTCTGTAAAGTTCATGCAACATAATAGGTAAATACTAAAACTTGGACCAGCAATATTTTCAAACACTGCACTGTCATTAAAAATTCACCCTGATTTTAGTCCCACATTTTGATAGACCAATCGGCAATCGATGTGGTCAGCATCAGGTCGTTTGTCTTTACTTTACAGTACATTTCCCGGTATCTATCCTAGGTGGAGTCGAATTGGAAGTCCAAGGCTTTTTCTTTCTTTTTTTTTTTCTTTTTTTTTGGAACCAGCCTCAATTGGGATTCGAACCCATGACCACCGGATCGGCAGGCAAACGTGATAACAAATGCGCTACCGATGCTACCTTCCTGTATTATGCTTTATTTTATTGTGTTTGCATGTACTACACATTTTAAAAATTATTTATTTTCATTGTTTACCAGACGTGTCTTCTTTTCCCTATAGATGCCAAAGCCAATATCAAAGATCTTGTTTCCTCTTCTTATCCTCCTCTTACACATTCTCCTCCACATCCTTCTTCTGCTTCTCCTCCTCCTCCTACTTCTTCTCCTCTTTCTCCTCCCCCTCCCCCTCTCTTCTTCTCATACTACATGTGCTTCTTTTCTTTTAAATTCTTCTTCGAACGCCTTCAGACTTCAACATGAATAAATTTAAAGAAAGCAGTAGTCAGTAAAGTCAGATGAGCTTTTAGAATTACCCATATACTTTGTCTTCAAATGGAGCAAGTGGTTGCAAAATCGCCATGCATATCACATCCATCCATCCATCATGTGCCATGCCGGTAAGCGTGGGCGGTCATGTTCTGCCATCTCACTCGATCAACAGAGTCGTGGATCAGTTCCGTGTTTTTGTCTCGACCATGCCACAAGGCCAAGCCATCCAGATACTTGTTTCTAGGTCTTCCCCTTGGTCTGTTCCCCTCGATCTTACCAGTTGTCACCAAGTTCTCCAAATCATTTCTTCTCATAACATGCCCCAAAAATTGTGACTGTCTACGTCGAATGTCTCTGATCAGTTTACGATCTTCATTTGTTTCTTGAAGGACTTGTTCATTGGTCTTTCTGGCTGTCCATGGTATTCTTTGCATTTTCCTCAGAAACCACATTTCTACAGCCATCAGATGTTTTTCAGCCTGGCTGCTCATTGTCCAAGCTTCACATCCATATAAAAGTACAGGTTCTATGTAGCATCTCAACACTCTTTTTCTCGTTTCAATTGACATCTTTTTATTGGTCAGTATGTTTTTCATCTTGCTAAAGGCTACTTTTGCCATGGCGATTCTTGTTCTAATCTCTTCAAGGCATCTCCCATCAGATGTTATTACTGTTCCGAGGTAATTGTACCTATTCACTTGTTGAAGAATATTCCCATTTACTTGTATATTACACTGTGGTATTTCGTTCTTCTTAGTGACGACCATAATCTGTGTCTTTTTACAATTTAATTCTAACCCTTGTTGTTCACTGTGTGTAACAACCGCATCTACTAAATTTTGCAGGTCCTGTTCATTGTCTGCAATCAAGACTGTATCATCTGCATATCTAATGTTATTGATGCATCGTCCCCCAATGTTGATTCCTTCCATATTTTCAATATTTCTGAAAATATTTTCACTGTACAGGGAAAACAGATCTGGAGACATTACACATCCCTGTCTCACACCTCTCTTAATAGGCTGATATTGGCTTACTTCATTATCAACTCTTATGGCAGCTTGTTGTTTCCAATATATGTTTTTTACAAGTCTACAGTTATACAATGAAGATTCCTGAAACAAATGTTCAGTTATCATTTAAAACATGTTATAGTTATATGCATTAGTATTTCCTATATTTAGTTTATTGAATACTTGATATACTTGAACAAACATGTATTAGTAACTACTAAGAAAGCACTTTACAACACAATCTTCCTGCCAATTCTATGCTACCAATGCCAAACCTGGACAATGACAGAAAAAGAGAAAAGAAAAATCACAACAACAGAAATGAGGTTCCTGAGAAGAATACTCAACGTATCAAGAAGAGATAAGATCAGAAATGAAGAAATCAGGACTAAAGTGGGGGTTAAAGCAGCACTAGATTTTATTAGAAAGCAGCAAGTCAAATGGTTTGGCCATGCAAGTAGGTTACCAGTCAACAGCATACCACAACAAGCAATGGTGTACAGACCAGATGGAAACAGAGGAAGAGGCCGACCACGTAAACGTTGGACGGAGGGAATAGCAGAGTCCATGGGAATATCGATATATGAAGCCCATAATCGGGCACTCTCATGAAGTTTATACTTCACCTCGACACCGCAAGGTACAAGAGGAACATGATGAGATGAGATGAGAATACTTGATATTTCATAATGTTGTATCCTGTGCAGAGTCTAAGAATTGTCACTTGCTCTCTTCGGTGGAGTTTTTAATATGCATCTCATTTCTGGTGGCCTGACTGAATGCTCTGATTCTCACTTGGTTTTATAACTACTTCTTAAAACTCGTTTTATCTTATCAAAAAGTTAGTTGCATATCCTTTACAGGACATAGCATTCAACTACAGCATTGTTTGGCAAGTTTACGTTCAGTAGTTTACCCTTGCTTTCTGAACTACCGGTATTCATATTATTTTAGGAAAGTCAACGCAAGATGGTCTGCTTCCAAATCTCCCGCAGCTGTGTTTCGAAAGCGGTATCCGGAATTACGAATTACATTCATAATATAACAGAGCTCCATCTATGTTATAGATAGTTAGGGGGAAATAGAGAAGGGTTAGGAAAAGTCGCACCCGTGAGCGCTATTGAAAGCACCATTTCTAGGGAAGCTCACGGGTGACGTAAAAAGATAAACAGTTCAGTTCGAACCGTACCTGTGTTCAGTGAGAGTGTATTTTCAAGAATTTATATCAACTTTGTATTACGGGACAATAAAAGCCGTTTATACCCAACAAAGGCGTCTATGTCATCTATTGATATCATCGTTTAACCGTTCACTCTGTTACATGAGTGAAAATGGAGCCAGTGACCAGGATGCGGCTCATGGTTTGTCGCGGAATGTAAGTTCCCTCCAGAACAGAAACATGGCTGTTTCTTTATTTTCGTCAATACCACGGCATAATGAAAGCTGAAAATTGTCGCTTGCAGAGAAAGTCAACAAGGCGGCGTCTCTGATCAAATCTAGGCTACACAGTACTATCAAAGCGTCTCTGATCAAGTCTTCGCTACACAGTGCGTCTCTGATCAAATACTGCGGTGACCTGGCTGGTGTTTTGTTTTTTTGAGTCCGCCATACATATGGGAATTATAAGCTGTGTATCAAATTAAGGATTGCCATCATGTTCCAGAATAACCGTTGCTTTGAGCTTCAAAATGTTTTACAAGAGCCGTTACCCTTGAACCAGCATATGACCTTGGTCGTCGTTTGAGAGGAGAGCAGAGGCTATTATCATTGTTAAATCTGAACTCACTTGACGGAATCAAAACCGAAAAATCGTTTGGATCAGCAGCTCAAATAATGAGAAAACCTCTAATGGAAAATTACTTCGATTGATCGTAGGTGTCTTGAACTCTGGCGATTATCAAAATGTTAAGCGATCACGTTGATGTAGAACTCTTGGAAACGGGTAGGCAAATTGGGTTGCCGTCCTGTTGAAGAAAGAACCCTACTTAAGTCTCTTTAATTGCCAGATCGAGCTGTTTTAAGGCGTTCAGAAGTGCCAAATTTTTCGTCCAGATCTGCACTTCCTCGAGCGGAAAGAGCTGCCATAAATTTGAAAGTGTCATGATGGAGTAAAGATAAGACGACATATTCGCCCTTTCGGTGGCGAAGCCTACTTATCGAGCCTTATCGAGCCTTATCGAGCCTTATCGAGCCTTATCGAGCCCTATCGAGCCTTATCGAGCATTATCGAGCCTTGTCGAGCATTGTTGATCCTTACGGGGTACTGAAGCCGCCTTGTCGAACCTGGTTCGAGTACTTGGGTGCCAGATACCGTGCCTCTCAGTCTCGGCATACAAGAGCATAGACGTCGAGAGGAATATATAAGAGTTGATTGGACCATTGGAAAATTAGTTTCAACAAGAAAGGGTAATCCGAATAACTGTTTCTATTAAATAAAAAAAATTATTGATTAATGTGAACTCATTTTGCTAAGAAGAGAAGAACTATTAGATTACGGGCTTTAGTTAAATTAAGAGTGTATATTAATGATTATTGATTATTTTTTGTTGCTTATATAAGTGGTGTAGCAAAATACTTCATTATGGCAGAAGAACAAGGTTCATTAGCACATGTTTTGACTGGAGTGGGCACAGTGATAGGTAGACTCAACACAGTCATGAAACAACAAGGAATGGCAGCTGAAATTGTTAAATTTAGTGGACAGGCGAAAGATTTTAAGAAGTGGATAACTTCAATAGAGAAGCATGCATATTTGGTGGCAGCAACGGATGAAGAAAAAATGAAACTTGCTTATCAGGCAGCGACAGAACCGGTTTCTGATCATATCAGAAGAAAATTAGAAGCTAGGGTAGATGAGACATGGGAACAATTCAAGGACGATTTAGCACATAAATACGCTGAAATCACGGACCCCCAACATGCGTTTTCAGTGTTAAGACAATCCAAACAAAACACTGGAGAAACTGTACAATTGTTTAGTGATAGGTTGATTAACCTGGCCGAAGAAGCATTCTTGGGACAGAATGTACGAGGGGAGGAAGTAGAACGGATGTTGGTTGGGATTTTTGTAGATGGTATAAAGTCGGATGGACTGAAATTTAAGTTAATGAGGGAAAACCCTGAGAGATTATCACAAGCTGTAGATATAGCTGTACAGGAGGAGAATTTGAGAAGAAGATTTAGACTGAGAGTAGGACGAGAAATAGGAACCAGTCGAGAAGACAGGATTGAAGAGCCCATGGAGATAGGACAAACAAGGTTCGGATGGAATAGAAGAGGAGGTATACAGACATTACAAGGAAGTAACGGAAATGCTTATGATAGAAGAAGACAAATGAGAAACCCTATAAGTGAGACGGTAGGTAACACAAATAACACAAATATAGTCTGTTTATGGTTGTGGCCAAAGTGGACACATTTTTCGCTTTTGTGGTAACAGGCGTGTCCAGTCGAATACACAAAATAGAAATGGCAATAACAGATTAAATAGGAATTTTGAAGATAGACACAGAAGTTTTACAAGTCCAAGAACGCAAGAAAACCGGCGCCCTACCTATTAAATAGGACCTGCAGTAGGAGGGAAGATAACAAGGTCCCAAGATTTAAAGAATATTTTAATAACAGGTATAGCAGGACGAGTAGGGAATGCTCTCAACTAGAAGAAATCAAACAGTTTACAGTGAATAAAACAGATCCCAGTTCATGTATAATAGAAATAGGGAAGTATAGAGTTCGTACATTAATTGATTCTGGAGCTCAGGTTAGTGTGATCAAAGAAAGTTTTTTATACAAAATAATGAGAAATTGCAAAATATTCAGAAGTCATAATAATCTTCACTCTGTTACAGGACAGAATTTACAAGTAATTGGACAAACAATAATAAATTTTAAATTAGGAGGGATCAACGTAAGACATCTTTTTCATGTAGTGAAAGATTTAAATAGAAATATGCTTATAGGTAGAGATTTTTTAATAAAAAATGGTGTAAGACTTTTATTTGATTTGCACAAATTAAAATTCAAGGACATATATGTAGATTTGGAAGAAGACATGCACATTTCAGCACTGGTTAGAGTTAAAATGTCTACGACGTTAAAACCACAGACGGTTAATTTGATACCGGCAAAGGTAAAAAGAAACCCGTATTATGTAGTAGGACACACAGTTAGAATCACTGAATTGCAAAGGGAAGTAATTGATGAGCCTAGTCTAGAAGTTCCGGATGGAATAATATCATTAGATAAACACTTAACTTTTCCAGTAATGATTATTAACAACACAGGTAGAGAAATTAAATTATACAGAGGATGTGTAATAGCCAAAGTAGAACATGATATTAAGGGCATATTAGCAACAGATAGAGCAGAAATGCCGAGAATAAATTATTCAGAAACTCCTAGGGAAAGAATTAATTACAGACACAGATGCGAAAGAAAAGGGAATGTGCAGAATGATGAATTGATCCATCCATTCAGAGGACATACATCTCAAATACATTCAGTAGACAAAATAACAAGAGAACAAGAATTATTAGCACAGTTAAAAACTCCACCAGAAAATAAGGAAATATTAGAACGACTTATAAAAGAAAATCAAGACGTGTTTGCAATTAATGACTTAGAATTGGGAAAGACAAAAACAGTTACGATAGAAATAGATACTGGAGATCACCCACCAATTAGTTTGAAACCGTATAGAACACCCTTAAGGAATAGGGAAATTGTCGAAAAAGCAATAAAAGACATGCTGAAAGCAGGAATAATAACAAGATCAAAGTCGGAATGGTCATCTCCGATCGTCATCGTGACCAAGGCTGATGGTTCACATCGATTTTTCTGCGATTATCGGGCGTTGAACAAAATCACTAAGAATGTAGCGTACCCATTGCCGGTGATCGACGATATTTTGGGCTTACTTAATGGGTCTACCTTCTTCACTACGTTAGATGCAAGGTCAGGATTTTGGTGTATACCTATGTCCCCAGATGCCCAGAAGAAGAGTGCTTTTGGTACACACGCAGGTTCTTGCGAATTTTTACGAATGCCTTTTGGAGTACGTACGGCGCCTTCTCATTATATGCTATTAATAAATCAAGTATTGGAGGGCATGCAAAAGTTTGCTTTGGCATACATAGATGACATTTTGATTTACACAGCAGGAGACGTACAAGATCACCTAAAACATGTAAACTTAGTATTTGACAGATTAAGAATACATGATGTTAAACTGAAGCTCAGTAAATGCGAATTTTTTAAAACAGAAACAAAGTATTTGGGGTATATTATTAATAGAGACGGAATTAAACCAGATCAGGATACGGTAAAGGTTATTAGAGAACTACCTCCTCCAACTAACGTAAAAGAAGTTCGTGCGTTTATCAGAACGTGTGGATATTATCGTCGTTTCATTCCAGGGTTCTCAAAAATAGCAGAGCCTATTGCTAACCTAACTGGCAAATACGCTAGATTTAAGTGGGATGATGAATGTCAAAAAGCGTTTGAGTTTTTAAAAAATAGCTTAACAGTAGTGCCACTATTGACACATCCAGATTTGAATAAACAGCTAATATTGTATACAGATGCTTCAGATAATGCTATAGGAGCGTGTTTGGTTCAACCATATGAAGGAAAAGAATCTGGAATACCAGGGGTTAAAAATGAAAGACCAATATATTTTTTGTCACATAAACTTAGCAAATCTCAGCGCAAATGGTCGACTATTGAGAAAGAAGCTTATGCTATTCATTATGCTCTTCAGAAACTTAACTATTATCTACATAACGCAAATTTTATTATTAGAACTGACCACATGCCTTTAAAATCTTTATTAGAAGCTCCAGTGCAGAACAGAAAAATACAAACATGGGCGTTGAATCTACAGGGATACAATACTAGAATAGAATACGTACCAGGTAGGAACAATACATGTGCAGATTTATTGTCCAGAATCTCGTATCTACAGTCATCAGGAAACACGGACGACGAAGGTGAACCGGAAATAGACGACCGAAACTGGCAAGTAAATATATTAGATTCTGTCATAATAAATAGAAAAGATTGTGAGAGTTTACCGTCGGATCAAGAGTCTGAACCTAGAGCATAAGACCCACATTTAATGCAATTTAATATGAAAGAAGAACAAGAATTAGATCCAAAAGTTCTGGAAATAAAACAGAAATTAAAAGAAACGGGTGAGAACAAGTATAAGAAGAATTATTTAGTTTTGCAAGATGACGATCAGTTATATTACGTGAATGAAAGAAACGAACAGTTAAGAAAATATATTCCAAAACATTTAGAAAGTGAAATTCTAAAGGTGTATCATGATGAGAATGGTCATCTCGGTCGTGATAAGTTAGTGAAAGCACTCACGAATAAATATTATTGGCCGAATTTATTTAAAACTGCTTGTAAATACGTAGATACGTGTGAAAAATGTAGATTAAGAAATATGAAGACAATCAAATGTCCCTTACAAGATACTGATATTCCACAATTTCCAATGCAGAAAGTAAGCTTAGATATATCAGTTCCTCACCCTAGAACACTATCGGGGAACGTATATTTAATTCATATTGTGGATATCTATAGTCTGTGGCCAGAAGTTTATGCAATCCCAGACAAGAGCGCAGATACTATCATTAATATTATTTTACAGGAATTCATACCAAGATTTAGTTGCCCACAGATCGTACTCACGGATAACGGTAAAGAGTTTGTGAACAAGAAATTTGAGAAGTTATTAAAAGATTTGAATATAAACCATATAAAGACCTCGTATTATAGACCTTCTTCAAATGCTAAAAACGAAAGACAACATAGAACACTGTACAACATTATAGCAAAGATTGTCGATGAACATGAAAAAGATTGGGATCTATTCCTGGGACCTGCCCTAAGCGCAATACGCACAAATCAAAATGAGAGCACAGGGTTCTCACCATTTTATTTATTGCACGGGAGAGAACCTATACTACCCATTGACAATCTGTTAAAACCAAGACGTAAATATATGGGGGAAGATTTTCAGGAAGGTATTATACAAGAAATGCACAAAGCGCATGTGAGGTTAAAGAACAATATAATTAAAGCTAGGGAAAGACAAAAGAAGTACAGAAACGAAAATACACAATTACAAGAATTCAAAGTAAGTGATAGAGTTTATTATAAGAAGCATAGAAGGAACTCCAAATTTGATGCTCATTGGATTCCAGGTTATTATATTTTAGAAAGGTTAGGTACTGTGTCATACAATATAAAGAACCAAATCACAGGACATGTAGCGAGGGCACACGTAGAGCACTTAAGAAGAGATAATGAAGATAAGAAAGACAATAATAATAATTATGATTCAGACGACTCATATTCAGATGGACAACTCGTCAGGAGAACTACAATACCCCTAGATTTTGAAAAAAATCCGGTACAAAGCCAGGTAATAACAATACCAATTTACGATGATACATCTGAACAGACAACACCGAAAACGTTGATGAAAGAAGAGAGGAATACGTATGATGGTTGTTATGATACTGTTAAATCAATGGAAGAAGAGGTAAAGGCTCCATTCAAAAATACCAGACAAGCAGTAAAAAGGAGAATAGAAAGACAGAAAGAAAGAGAGGTGAAAAGGCAGAGGAGAATTAGAGAAAATTCATCAAGTGGTGAGTACATGCCCCTACTCGAAAGGTCGTTAAGAAGGCAAGATAAACAAATTAGACTGGATATAGAGAAAAAAAAATTTAGCGGCTGCTAGAGATAGATATACAGACGAAGAAGAAGGAATGGATGGAAATTCAGAATCTAATAGAGATAGTAGTATGGAGGAAAATATTTCTTTACGAGAGGAGGAAGATATTGATGTGGAAATAGCGATTATACAGAAAAATTTAGAGTTACTGAAGAAATAGAGATATGGGAAATAAATAGATAGAACAGGCTGCAGATAGCAAGATGAAAATATTATGATTTAAGGAGGAAATTGATAGTTGATATTACCATTGGCAAATAGTTTAATTGATAGTTGGGATGAGTTCTCTTGAGGAGATGATATAGTGTATTTTATATATATGATATGCTACGTATTATGGATATAAATTTTCGTCTGGTCTTGAAGATGTATTTTTATTTTTTGAGATTACACTTGTTGAGTTTTCTTAAATAGATAAATAAATTATTGTTAGTCCGTAAAAGTGACTAACAATTGATAGGATGTATGTTATATTAGTTTTGAATTGCTTAATTGCATTTATTTGATATGAGGGGAAAGAGAAACGATATTTAATAACCTGGGGGGGGGGGGGGGGGGTTATATGATGTCCTGTAGTGTTTATTATCCACACTTTTCGAGTTCTAACTTATTTATCAGCTTCTGTGTACTTTTCCTGCGCTCCTACTTTAATAGCAATGGTTCTGTTGTTGTTTAAAATCTGCTTTATTTTCATTGTTCTGTTTATCTTTTTTTTTTTTTTTTTTATGTGCCCTGTGTTATTATCGTTATGATTTCGTGTCTTCTATCTAAGCACTTCTCTATATGATTCACGCCAAATGCTGTTAACCTGCAGCCAGAGGTCTTGCTGAGTCGTCTCATCGACTAACTGTTTTACCACCTGGTACTTGGGGTAGAAAACGTTTCTACTACTAGTCACGCTCATAGGGTAGCGGGTGGAGCAGTGACCTCTAGGTATTGTGTCTAGAGGTGAGGGGTGCTGAGTGATCTCGATGTATGGTGTCCGCTCGAGTGCTGGAGGACCCGAGTTTAAACCCCGGTGAGGGATAGGATTTTGTCACGTGGACTTCTAGCAACAAAATGTCCCTTGGTCTCTGGGTAGTGAGATCGAAGACCCGTGTGTATTGCTGCGCACGTAAAAAATCCCTTGGCAGTTGGAAGTCAAAAAAGAGTAGCCTAACGGCGCTGCGCGGGCAAAATTTCGAAATAAAACTCTACCCAAAGTATTTCAGGATCTTCGCCGGTGCTACGGAGTTCGTGCGTTGAGCTGAGATTCTCCGAACTCAGGCTTGAGATAGGAGTAGAACGGAACACTTATGGGTTACACCCGTGTGCCGTGATGTTGATCCATTGATTAAACCAAACTAAACTAAACTAAACTGAACGTGTCTAGAGGTGAGCTGCGAAAACGTTGAATAAGTAGCCGTGGACCAATACATGCGTTGGTCATTAAGAGAAGGCGGGTTAGTTGGTGGGGCAGCTGTCTCTATAAAATACCTCATGACTCGATGACTTGGCCATCAGTAGGTAAGAGTCGCCATATATAACCTCAACCTCCCTACCATATGCCTGTCTTTTTTTTTTTTTTTTAAGAAATAAGCTAGCGGAGTCATCGTACACAAACCGTCGGAAATCAAGGGGAAACCATCGCTGTATTTTTGTAAGATAATAATGCTTGAAAAGAAACTCTGGGACTACAAAAGGTGAATTAATTTTCGATCTATAGGGAGTTAGAACAGTTAAAGGATTTTATAAGGTCAGTGGATAAGAGTGCTCGCTTTAAAACTTCCCGTGTCCTGATGTCAAGGTAGCGGGTTCAACCCCTACACAGGTCAGTTGGACTAAAATGTTGACTTCTTATCCTTGATTTGGGGGCGAAAATTACAAGTACCTCAGAACTCGGAGTGGGTTCGCCTGATGGACACAGGTAACAAATAAAACTAATTCACAAGCAAAAAATCAGTCCAGTGCACTAGAAGCAGTAACCCGTGTATGGACTACGCGTGAGTTCAAAGCGCACGAACATAACAAAACAAACATATATAATTAATTAGATATGGCGGTGGACCAATTTGAACATGTGAAATGCAGTGATAGGCTACTCGTACTCGGGTCTTTCAATAAGACAAACAGGCAACGAAAAAGTGAGAGGCGCGGTAGGTGGCTATGGCCTAGGTGATAGGAATAAGAGAGGTGACCGACCAATAGCATGCGAAGAATATCATAACATGATAATAGATAACATCTGGTTTGAACACTATCCTCAACGATTATATACGTGGAAATGCCCTGGAAATAACAATCGCAATCAAAATGACTACATACTGACTCTAAAGAGATTCAGAAGCAGTTTAGTAGAGAAAAAAAAAACTATGCCAGGAGCAGGTGGACACAGCGACCGTGTGAGTAGTACTATAAGTTGATAATCTAGCGTAAAATGTGGAGGCCATCACGTGGTGGGGTGGTGGCCACCACGTGTTAGTGTGGTGGGCCTTGGTGGGCGGTGGTGGTGAGGTGTGTATAGTGACGTCAACGGCATCTCCTAGTTGTATATTTGGCTTGTTAAGCTCTTTGCATCTGGCGGAAAATTTTTAAAAGTATACTCAGGGGCGGGAGGAGCGTGTGTATGTATGTGCGTGTCTTTGGCTTGTTAAGACGGGATGTCTTGGCGTGAAAGTCGAGGTCTACTGAGAGATGTATGGGTGGTGTCCACAGTGACCACAGCCCGGTCAGCGCCGAATGAGCACTAGTCCAGTCTTATGTGACGTCCTCAGACTACACCAGCAACTGGTTCCTCCGTATGTCATAGGCGTGTCTTTGCTTTCGTAAGGTCGCTGATATTGGTGGGTAGAGACGTACTAGCGGTTAGGAGTCAGGGGTGTCGGATTCGAATCCCAGTGGAGAGGTCGCGTGGTAGAAGAAATAGTGATTATGTGTATGTTTTGTAAATTAGCTGCGCTGGCGACATCTGGTGTTATTAATGAGATCGCAGTTATATTTAACAAAGGAGAGATCGGTTGAGGCGCATGTCTAGTTGATACCCCAGATGCCGTAGAGATGGCAGGATAACCGATGAGGGAGAGGTTGCATGGTCCTCACTTTACTCTGTATTCCCCATAGCGCCAGCTGTCCTAATTATGTTTCACAAATTGTTACTAGCGGTAAGTACTTCATTATCTCCCCTCTTGTATCGTTGTCTACCGATTGCTCGCTTGCACGCATCCTTGCCAGCCAGTATGGTGTTTATCACATAGCAGCTGTTGCAGAGGTCGCCTGGTCCTCAACAAACCCAACAATGAAAAAACGGTAATGAAATGTTGCCTTTCCGTGAAGTGTTATATTAGAAACCAAATAGTACGATCGATCTGGGGGGGGGGGGGGTAATAATGGATAGCCTAATCCTCCAGAAAGAGGGGGTGCCTTATACAATGTGTACCAACTACAGACAGCTGGTCAAAAAGAACAATTACATTAACACGCGAGCTATGCATAAACCCGCAGACAGCTGGTCGCCAAGTCAGTGCCTTTATGTTTTTTTTTTACTCGACAAGCGGCAGGGTAACATATCTGCCGCGGTACAAATGTGTATAAAATATGCATCGGCTCTGTTGGTAGACCTCCACATTCAAACCAGCTACCCTCGTGAGTACACGTCGTCAAACCAACTGTCGTCACCAGTAAAGCATCTGAATTCTACAACAGACTTGAAACAACATCGTATTGGTAAGTTGACTTTACTGGTAATGTGAAGTTTCAATGTACCAACCTATAGAAGGAAATTCATTCCTCCATCATGTATCAGACTGGTAAGTGTGGGCGGCCATGACTCATTATTTCACTCGATCATCAGAGTCGTGGGTCAGCTCAGTGTTCTTGTCTCGACCATACCACGTGGCCAAGCCATCCAGACATTTACTCCTCTATCTTGCTCTTGTTCTCGTCCCATCGATCTTGCTAATTGTCATCAAATTCTCCAATTTATTTCTTCTCATAACATGCCCAAAACGTTTTGACTTTCTAATTTCTCTAACCAGTTTACGCTTTTCATTTGTTTCTTGAAGGACTTGTTCATTGGTTTGTCTGTCTGTCCATGGTATGTTTGCATCTTACTCAGAAACTACATTTGCAAGGCCATAAGATGTTTTTTTTTTTCCCAGCGTGACTGCTCGTTGTCTTCACATCCATACAAAAGTACATGTTCTGTGTAGCAATTCAACACTCTTTTTCTCGTAGCAATCGGTGTCTGCTGGTTACATAAATTGTATGAAGGCAGTTGACAATTTAAATTAGATGAAGACATTTGATTACAGACATTAAATGAAGACATTTTACTAGAAATATGTAATAAAGCTACGAAAACATGGAGATCTGCCGGCGTGATAAAATCATATAGGTATGTTACTGTCAGTTCCTGTGAACATATTTAGCAGAATCATTCTGAATAGTATATGAATATTTAGCTTTAAGGTGAAATCAGTACTGCTGTACCGATCGGAAACACGAAGAACGACTAAAACAATTGCTACTAAACAACAAACAAATAGTAACTGGTACCCGTGTAGAACAGAAGGAGTGTAAGGGCTTGACGGGATCGCTACTGCAGGGCTTGGGGAGAGAACAAGGAAGATTCTAGTCAATCAATAGGTCGGCAGCCGACGCTGTATGGTGAGACAGATTGTGTTACTTATGGGTTACCCCTGAATCAGCCTGATCATAGTATCACTAGACAGACCTTATTCTGGAACACACGGGGCAGACGACATTGAGGGCGGCACAGAGAAGAGAGTTAAATACAGAGATGAATAATATGCCAAGGACATGGAGGGAGTTAGAGGAGATATTATGGGTTCGCATGCGATGAATTATGATCAACTGGGATATAAAGGACGGAAGAAGAATGATCTGATTAGAGCAATGAGTTTGTGGACGTTGATTAGCGAAATTAGATGGAAACTGTTAATTTACTCACATTAGATGTAGACAGCTGATTATAAATGGACAGTAAATATTAAATTGGAAATAGTGCCATTTTCTGGGAATGTTATAAGAAGAGAATATTTAGCGACAATTGCAGAATTGAAAAGAAAAGAACAAAAGGGAAGATAAATATATACTTACCAGGGTGATACGCTAATGGCAAAATGAGATCAAGAGCACAAACATGATCTGAGACTATGGTGATCTTGTGAGGTGTGAACCATGGTCGCCCACTTTTATTTGCATTACGTTTAATGATGTTGATGATGATACTGATGACGACGAAGCTTATGCTGATAAAGATGACTGACATGTATATTTGGCTTGTATTTGGCATGTATATTTTAAGCTCGTTGTATTTAACGGAAAATTTTTAAGTCTACTCAGGGGCGAGAAGAGCATGTGTGTGTGTGTGTGTGTGTGTGTGTGTGTGTGTGTGTGTGTGTGTGCGCGCGCGCGCTCGCTTGTGTGTGTGTGTGTGTGTTTGGCTTGTTAAGATGGGATGTCTTGGCGGGAAAGTCGGCGTCTACTGAGAGATGGAGGGGTGGTGTCCGGTCATTGACGAGTGACCACACGGCCGATCAACACCGAATGAGCACTAGTCCAATCTTATGTGACGTCCTCAGACTATGCTAACAACTGGTTCCGTGTGTCATAGGCATGTCTTTGCTTTGGTAAGGTTGATGATATTGGTGGGGAAATTTTGGGTCTAAGGGGTAGAGGGGGACTAGCGCTGAGGAGTCGGGGTGTCAGGTTAGAATCCCAGTGGAGAGGTCGCGTGGTAGAAGAAATAGTGATTATGTGTGTTGTTTTTTTTTAAGTAGCTGCGATGGCGACATCTGGTGTTATTAATCAGATCACAGTTATATTTAACAATGGAGGGATCGGTTGAGGCGTGTGTCTAATTGATACCCCAGACGCCGTGGAGATGACAGGATAACCGATGCGGGAGAGGTCGCCTGGCCCTCACTTTACTCTGTATTACCCATATCGCCAGCTGTCCTAATTATATTTCACAAACTATCACCAGCTAGTTACGTGGAGATGCCGTTAACTTCTCAATACATTCCGCATCACCACCGCCCACCACCGTCCACCACACCAACACGTGGTGTCCACTACTCTTCCACGTAGTGGCCACCGCATTCTACGCTTGATTATCAACTTATAGTACTACTCATGTGTCAGTTACAGAAGAAGATATGGCTAATATTTAAAACTACATATTTTTTTTTAAGTTAGCTGCTAACACTTTACAGATCGTTGCAGTCAATCCTAGCATTTTTTGGGCCGTTTGTGATTTCTGGGTAAGTTTAAGTTCATTAGTTTGCCATTGCTTCTGAACGGTCGACACTCATACCATTGTATGAAAATCAACGCAAGGCGGTATGCTGCCAAATCGCTAGCAATTGTGTTTCGAACGCGATGTGTGGGATTACTAATTGCTCCTTTAACCCCTTCGCTACAAAGCTGGCTATACAGAAGACACCCCCAACCCAAACATTTCCCATATGGATAGGTGACGGCAGCCATAGAAGGTTCTGCCGACGGAGTATGGATTGCTATGACTTCACATTTTCAAGGTTACGACATATGAGTTGCAGTTCAACTCCACGTAGCCTTTCCTTCTCAGATAAATACAATAACATCCCGAAAATTCACAGGTGTCTCATTTTAGAAGCCGTGCAGGTGGAAAACAAAAACCTTCCGTCTGCCGAGAATTGAACCCGGATCACTGTCTAGACAGACAAGAGCACTAACTACTATGCCACCACGGTTCCATAGTTTCCGCACTATTTTTGTATTGTCCCGAAAAAAGTTTCCAATTGTGGGTCTGTGATGTGATAGCACCATCACATTTTGTAGGCCTGGGAGCAAGGGGGAGTAGGTGGCCAATCTGTCCCTCGCTTTGGCAAGCTACGGAGCCCGATGTTGAACCGCGTCCGGCCGTGCTCAAGACATTACCAGCTTTTGATCGCTATCAACTTCTCCAGTGCGCCTGCCACCAAATCATACAATTAATTCTTCCAAAGATGTTCAACGTCCGTTAAAAATAGCAACAACAATACAAGCCGCCTGAAATATACTAAGAAACTTTCTACCGCAATGCTAAGAAACTTTCAACAACAATGTTAATAAACTTGTTAATACAACTGTAGTTTTTTTGGCTTGACTTTAAACCACACCCCGATTGAAACCACCTTTCTCTAAATGACGACATCGCTTCTGGTCTTCTCAATGGTCAAGTATTGATGAGCAAGTATGTATATATAAAATCTGGCGTGTTTGGCTTACTGCTAGTTAGGGGAGTTTGAAGGATAATCTTTGCTTTGATATAGATAATACTAAACCGAGCGACATGAAAACCTTAAATGTTCTGAAAAAGTAAAGAACGAATATATCCTTTTTCAATGTAGTCACCACTGCTCATTGGTCGTGAAAAGTCTGTCACGGAAGTCACGCCGTTTTCAAACTTTCAACTCCACTCATACACTTGCTGGACTGACATGTATCCGTAACCATACTGGACCTTCATCCCCTGATAAATTTCTATAGGTTTCACTCTTCACTGATCAAACAAGCGGATAACAGAACGCTGCCCCTCTTTGGTGCATGTCAAAAGTGGGGCAGCCATCTTTAAACTATCCTTATGACGTCGCCGTGTTCTTCTGCACCGTGATGTTAACACCCTTGATATCCTTAACAACAATATTGACATGTTACAAGACAATGGTATGGTTACTGTAATGTATATCACACTTTTAAGCTTTTCATTTACAACCTCTCATACAAAATAGGAATGAGTGATTGGATCGGCGGGTGGTAAATCACACATAACTACAGACGAAAGTTTCTGTCGAAGTCTCTAAAAACGGAACAACAAACACAAAACAATTGAGTTGAGTTGAGTCAAGAACAGACATCACAGCACTTGGGACATTCATATGCGTGCTCCATCCTCATCTTCAACAGCCAGAGAAGAGTCACAATACTTATGGTACCAATTCCATTCTGATTATGTGTCTGTCTGGCCTCTCCACGGAGTCCTGAGCGCCATAATCTCTAGGTCATGATGATTTATATCTGATTTGCCATACTATACACACGATGACAAAGTTCAGATGATTAATCATCCCATACCACTTAATCAGTTAAATGTTTTACTTTAAGTATGCCACGAAACACTAAACATATACAACAAAAGAACAACAGAAAGCAGTCATATGGCTCAGTCTCTTTTCCTAATTAAAAGGTTAGTTGCGTGTCCTTTAAATGATATTGCAATCAACCCTAGCATTTATTTTGCTGTGTGTGATTTAGCGAGCAATGTTAGTTCAGTAGATTGCATTTCTTTCTGAACAACCGACACCTAATACCAGTGAAATCAACGCGAAGCGGTTTGCTTCCAAATCCCCCGCAACTGATTTCAAACCGTGGACTCGTATGTTGGGGAATTGTGAATCAGCGCGCCTCACTATATGATACTATAATACTATATCCCTAAGCCACATTACTGGTTCTCTTTTCCTAGACGACATAAAATAACACAAATTATCACAGTCTGGGATTCTGAGATAAATAACAAAATATTATTTTTCAAATATACATTTTATCTTCATTGTTCTCATTTTTTCATCGTTGTATTCTTCTAATCTCGTTCTTATTCCTTAATGTAGTCACTGGAGGGTTTTCTCCATGATTACATTTGTGTATGTATTTGTTTGCTGAAGTAGGCAACGTCCTGTACGTTTCGTAATTCTGTTCTGTAAAGCTGCTTTAATTTGTGTTATTTTATATTGTTTACATTTCCATAGCTTTACCATATTTCCACTAACTTTTCCTAGAGCACGCACAAATTGGAGATTTCGACCCCAACTACACACAGCGGTGTCGTGCTTATACTTATGGGACTACTTTTGTTTGTACCTGAGTTACTGTTTAGTGACAATACCTTGACTGGATACCTTGAGACGGCCGCTTCAATAATACTACGCATTCGTTTTTCACATATGTATATTCTAAATTTAATATTAAACTACAAACAGTTTTTTGTAATATAAAAAAGACACACATTTACAATTATTTTATTTGCGGTGGTCTGAAGATAGTTCATTCTTTTGTGCCTATTTTAAACGGCGTAGTCGTACCTCCACTGAATGAAATTGGTATCTGCGTTATTCGGCGCATGAAACATGGTGGTAGGCAGGTGTTGGTCTAGCAATTGAACAACGTTGGCCACCAATATGAGGGAATTCCTGCACTTGTTGTTGACTATTGGTTTCATTAGATTGTCCCACGGAGCGAGGCGTAAGTATTGCAAATTTAGCTGCACTCTGTTAGTTTATGAGTGCTTACCTTGAATGACCCATTTAAGCATTTTTTGATTTTTCAATCACTTCCTGAAACTTTTGTGTGTTGCTTTGCAAACGACGGTGTCCGTTTCTTGCTGTTGTGTTGTTAATTTGTACAAAGTCATTTACAACAAGATTACATGTTATTTAGGTACATTATTTAGAAACAACAAACTCTACTTTTGGATGTTTGGGAATTTAACTTGTTTTCAAATCTGCATATTTAAAATTTTATGCGAATGAAACGTTATAAATATTGGCTATGTTTATTAGTTTTGTGAGGGAGTTCTTTTATAAGTTATAATTATATGAAACCAAGTTTCTGGTGTATGGAAGTAAATAATGAGCAGTTACTAGAAGTAGAAGGGAGAAATTACTTAGAGCTACTCAAGAGAGAGAGAGAGAGAGAGAGAGAGAGAGAGAGAGAGAGATGTGGTTCTTATAATAGAAGTTGAAGAACAGGAGGAAAAACAAACACAGGGTTGCCAGATTGTGTAAATGAAAAACCGGGACATTTCTATTACTATTAGTATTAGCATAAGAAGATCCAAAGATGTTTATCATCATCATCAAGTGCCATGCCGAGCCTGCTCTCTCTCTCTCTCTTTGTCTCTCTCTCTCTCTCTCTCTCTCTCTCTCTCTCTCTCTCTCTCTCTCGCTCTCTCTCTCTCTCTCACCTGCATAGTGGCTAAATCTGATACTTGTCTGACTTCAAGGCCTTGGAGAGATCTTGCCAATGAGTGATGTCATATTGCAACTCGAAGAAGCTCATTCAGTAATTATATTATACGTAAATTTACATTCAATTACTACTTATAAGGTTGACACATGGAGGCAGTTTCATTCCTCTGAGATAGAGTAGGTTAACATAGTAACTGATATAGAATAAATTGGAGTTACTGAGATAGAGCAGGCTGAAGAAGTGATTGAGATAGTACGAGTTAAAGTTGTAACTTAAATAGATGGGGTTAAAGGAGTGGCTGAGATATTTCAAGTTAAAGGAGTAACTTAAATCGATGGGGTTAAAGGATTGAGCTAACACTGGCGCAGAAAAGTGGACAAACTTCTCCCGCACCATGAACTGCCACGATTTTAACTAAGCCACGAAGGCTGGTTGAAAAGTGGTGGAAAGTTGTTTTTTTTTTTTGCAAAATGGAATCAGAGTGACTGAGAGGGTTTGAGTTAAAGGAGTAACTTAAACAGATGAGGTTAAAGGAGTAACTGAGATAGAGCGGGTTAATTGAGATAAAGTTAAAGGAATAATACAGAAAATGTGGGTTAAAATAACAGTTATCTGTTACAGTAACTAGGCCACTGTGGGTTAATGTACCAGGTTTACTGGGGCTTAAGGAGTTATTGATTAATCTTTGGTTTGTTTGTCATGAAATCTACATTATCCTTATTTTGTTTTTAATATGTAATTTATTATTAAATCTATTATACAGCTACAAGATGGTGTGTCATCACAACTGCGGAAGAGATCAAATGCAATCAGCTCAAAAGTGAACTGGAGTTAGCCAAATTGGCAAATGCGACACTTCTTCAACTGCTTCCTGTTTTTCAGTGTGTTCGCACCAATGACTTGTGAGTTGTTCCCCTTAGTTTATAGGTTCACTTGGCAAAACAACTAGGGCTAATTAATCATTGGAATATGTTGATATTGTTCAGTTAGTCCAGCAGTACAGGATTGTTTCCAACCCCTACAGCTGTGAGGTTGACCAAGAGTGATAAAACTGTCACCCCTCTGTGTCTCCATCTTGTAGAGGTAGAGGAGTTTGCATGATTCAATATTCCCAAGAGCTATGCCGATGGTAGCACAGCTACTGGTTAGGCCTTCCATGTTGAACAAGTCAAGGGATAGGAACCAGACAAAGAGAGAAATAAACCCGCTGCCTTATATGTAGATTGGGGATAGTCAAAGGCTAGAGAAAAGTTAGTTAGTTGCATTTCTTTACAGGACACCGCAGTCAACCCCAGCAGTACTTTGTCATGGCTTTCAAACGGCCGACACCTATACCATTGTATGAAAACCAGCACAAGGTGGTCTGCTGCCAAATCGCCCGCAGCTGTATTTCGAACACAGTATACAGGATTACGAATTGCATCTGTAACCCGTTTGCTGCAGTGCTGGCTAGAGAAAGCAAACCTGAATAAATGCTTGTCAAAGTCAGATGGTACTGAGCTACAGGCTTGATGAGACAGAGGAATGCAGTTCACCAAATAATGATATATCTTCATAATACCTTCATCATCATCATCAATAACTGGCATAGGTGTTCATTCATCTCCTCAGATCTCAGTTCCTTGTGTTCAGGATCAAATTCTGTTGATGATATTTCTTCATGCCACCATCACTGTCCATCCTGCATCATTTCTCTTGGTCTCTCTCTGCCTCTTCTGTCACTGGTCTTTCCAGCCGTCATGATGTTTTCAAATGCCACTTTTCTCATTATATGAACAAAGAAATAAACTGGGTACTGAATAATTTTTTTTAATGACATAAAATTGACAGATAAAGACAAATGTCATGGAAGAGAACTGGACACCTCATCTCATTGTGTTATGAGATATATGTGAGGGCTTGGTATTTCACGGTTGTACATCTGTATAGCAATGGCTGAGACCCTGTTGGCTCTGTAATCGCATGTTTGAATTTGAATCCCGATCAAAATTGATTTAGTCTCCCAGGTCGACACAGCCTAAAATGAGTACTGGGTAATTTCATAGGAAGTAAAAGCAGCCGGAGTGATATTGGTAGCAATTTCAGAATTATCGCCCTTTTCGGCGCTCTCCTCTTTTTTATTTTGTACTTTCGCGAACTTTTTCCTGCGTCTTCGCACGATGACTTCCGGTTTGACATGAACTGCTATAAGACCCCAAAAAAAAAACGAAAGCAGTGTGGTACGATCAAAGGGGAAGTTATTCTCATATATTTAGAAATGGTTCTGCTAGCTAGCCGCCAAGTTATTAAACCAAAAAAAACGATTTATCTGGATTATATTTGGTTCTTTTCACGATTAGTAAGGTAATTTGTCTTATAACTCATGTATTTGAAAATTCCCATCATGTTTTCTTCCATATTTGAATTCCCCGTTCAATTTTACATAAATATGAAGAGTTTCAACATTGCAGGTGTTTGCAGACGTTCAGGACAAAATATTTAGTGACATGGCCACGGCCGGCCGTCATACTCATACTCCGATTGCGGCGCCGATACAATAAACTATAGCGGACCTGTATTTATTTACAATTAGAACTGGTAATTTAAGTACTAACATTCAACAGAATACAAATGTCATGTGTAGCAGTAATGTATCTGTGTACTTGCATAATATTTCAGCATTTTACATGACTGAAAATAATTTTCAAAGCCAGTTTTCAGACCCGTCTGTAAACTTGTAAGGTGCTAAAGTAAGGAGTACTTTTTTTCTTGCAGCACTTAATTATTTAAATTTAAATACAGTACTGTAAAATAAGTTATATGTTTTAAATTAGTTAGTATTTAATTTTTAATTGCTGACTATTAATTAATTATTAGATACAGAACAGTGTGCTGTAATTGTAGAGCAGAAGGTAGAAATCAATTTTTAGTGAACAGTTAATTATTTTAATATTTAATATTTTAATTTTTTTATTATTTAATATCTTAATAATTAATTAACTGCTGCTTAATTTGTGCAGCAGTCACAAACTTAGTTACTTACATTAATGTTTATAATATTTAGTCAATAAAAGAAAGCTGTCGCAATGCAGTTAGTACATTAAGACAATATGATACATTTTCATGAATTGTTCTTTCACTAACGACGAACATTTCACATGACATTTAATTAATATAATAAATGTGCAGCTATTTTTAACTAGCAATTAGGTCACAGCACATCATAACAAAAAGTCTTATAAGTCAAGTGCATCTTTGTCAGAGACTCTGAGACTCTTGTGCTTTGTACGATGCTTTCACCAGGCCTCCGTGTGGAAAGAGACTGAGAAAACCTGGTGCAATGAAGTTGATCCTCTCATTTCTCTCGACATTCTATCGAAAGAGGAATGTGACCTTCACTTTCCTGTTACCAAATCATAAGTAGAAACCCCATTTTAAAATATTCTCTGTATATGCAAATACTAATAATAATCATCATCAAGTGCTGGCTGGCGTAAGCGTTCATGGCTTTCCACAGATCTCGGTCTTTGGTGTTCTGGATCCTAATACTAAATTATATTATACACCTGCATTATACACCTGAGAGAAGTGAGGAGTCTCGTTCATGCCAACGAACCAGGCAAGCTAATACAGGAAAGTACTCTTACTAATAATTTACATATATTTAAAAAATTAGTTGTGAAACATAAAAAGCAATTAACCAAAGAATGGCCATCACTTGTGACACTCTTTCTTGAACCATTTCCTGCGACATTCAAGATTCTGCCTGTCACACCTACTTTGCCACAGCCTGTGTCAATTTGATAAAACAATTCAGGTGCACACCTTCCTGTGGTGAGTTTCTATATATTTGAATAACAAAGACACAAACAATAGATTGCACGATTTATTGCCTGGCATATTTCGCTGCATCTCATCAGGTACATACTGTAGAAATCACACAACTTACGTGAATTAACTAGATAAATCCTTCAATCTGAAATATACACATGTTCGCACAGTAATGTCAATTGTCTACCACGGTAATTTTAAACTGACTAACATGTCTTTCTGCTTGCACAAGGACGGCTTACGAAGGTTGATTATTATAGCTTCAGCAAACTTTAACAATCGACTACTTTGTGTGTTGAACAACACACGGAAGGCACTGTCTCTTTCAACCACGTGACCGCTCTCGAGCACATGTCTCGCGACCGATGAAGCAGGATTGTTCCGGCGTGTCGGCCTGCCTAGGCTACCATCTTCTGTGTGTAGTATCTTCTCCACCCAATTCGGAATGTGCAGCTATTAAAATTATGTACCGCCGACATTCAATTCAACTTTCTAAACAAGTCATATCGCCAAATTGACCGAGTGGCCATGGGGAGCCCACTTGGACCTATTCATCTCCTCGGAAGGTTAGCTGGATGAAATATTTCACTTGCCTCTTTTTTTTCTTTTTGTACTGAGACAAATTGGAAAATATAAAAAATATAAAATTACACAGAGTAATGAAGCTTACATAAAAGAATAACGAAAAACACAGGACGTTTTAACTAGCTTCATCAGCAAACAAATACCTACACAAAATACAATAAATAATCACGGAGAAGACCCTCCAGTGACTACATTGTTAATTAGGTCACGGCACATCCTATCGAAAAATAAAATATACGTCAAGGTAGGCCTCGCCGCCCCGGACGCAATGATATATGGCACAACGTTGTCCGTTTAAAAATAAACAAGCCACGGTAATAGAAGGCAAATAATAAACAATTGGAGGCCATTTTAAATTGTTAATTAGGTCACGGCGCATCCTATAAAAAAAATTAAACATACGTCAAGTTAGGCCTCACCGCCCCGGACGCAATGATATATGGCACAACATTGTCCGTTTAAAAATAAACAAGCCACGGTAATAGAAGGCAAATAATAAACAATTGGAGGCCATTTTAAATTGTTAATTAGGTCACGGCACATCCTATAAAAAAAAATTAAACATACGTCAAGTTAGGCCTCGCCGCCCTGGACGCAATGATATATGGCACAATGTTGTCCGTTTACAAATAAACAAGCCACGGTAATAGAAGGCAAATAATAAACAATTGGCGGCCATTTTAAATTGTTAATTACGTCACGGCACATCCTATAAAAAAAAATTAAAAATACGTCAAGGTAGGCCTCGCCGCCCCGGACGCAATGATATATGGCACAACGTTGTCCGTTTAAAAATAAACAAGCCACGGTAATAGAAGACAGAATTTCTCAGCTTCCAATCTTAGGGCCGCGATAAATCCTGACTTATCAGTTAATTTATCATTGCACTTCCTGGTATTAAATTACGTCACCAGAAAATTCATAACTCCGCTTGGAATTAACGCACACTCTTCGTTGAGATACCGTTGGATTCGTCTTGTCAAGCTCTATCTAACTGGTATGATTTCATAAGTAAAAACCCAATTTTTAAATATTGACCAAAATTGCTAATATTGGTCACCTCACCCATTAAGTGCTGGTTGGTCCATACAAATATGGGGCAAACATGATATACCCATTTGGTGTGTAAAAGTCCTTTTCTTTCCTTTTATTGACAGCATCTGCCACTGTATTAACTGATCCTTTGACTTCTCTCATGCTTCTCTATCACATAAATAGATTATGCTGTTTTTGCTTTAATTGTTCGTTTGACTTTAACTGTTTTTGAATAATTAATCTTTATGTGTATAAGATATGCATGCTTATTTGTTGTACAGATTTACTTGTATGGACATGATAGAAAAAGATGAAGCTGATTTGATCACACTGGACTCTGGTTTGGGCTACTTTGCTGGTCGGCAGCACAACATGATGCCAATCATGGTGGAAGACTATGGTTATGGTAAATATATGTTTGTCATATAATATAGTTTGTTTAACCAGTGAGCAGAAAAATTACTTTAGTTTACAGACTTAAACAAATAATTTTGCCCTGAAGCAGTTTCCTGTGAAGCCTGAATGCTTAGAGAAATAGGTGGCCAAACTTTCCCTCACTTTAACAAGTGATGAGCCCATATGTCAAATGTGCATCTGATGTATTCATAACATTAACCAACGCAGTTCCTTATCAATTTTGCTAATGCGCCAGCTTTTCTGCCTTAAACAATGACTCATTGGTATAACATCACATACAGTATGTTTTCGTTAACCAGAGAAGCAGCAGCAGAAATTCGTTAGCTTTTAGACTTATACAGAATGTAATAATGAGGATTCTTCTCATCACACATGGTTTAGGTGTATTAAACACATTTCACATTTTCTGGACATATCTAATCAAGGGTTTGAAATTAATTGTGGACAATTTGGTAGCAGACCACCTGGCGTTGATTTTGATGGTATGGGTGTCTGTCGTTCAGAAACCAGTGGCAAACTATTGAGCATAACAGTCTTAATAAACCACAAACAAATTCTAGGTTGATTGTGTTATCCTGTAAAGGACATGCAACTAATTTTAACAAGTGTGGCAGCAGAAATACTTCAGCTTTCAAGACTTAAACAGAATATAATAATGATTCATTTCATAAGTATATCATCATCACACACAATATATTTTGTTTAACCAGTGTATCAGCAGAAATATTTCAGCTTTCAAGATTAGCATCAATTTAAAAACAAGGCTTCTTTTCTATCATATAGCATCACACTGTATAATATAGTATTTTTGTTAATATTGAAATGTAAACGGATACATATTTTGTATTTCTTTCAATTAACGGCAGTAAAAAGAAATGTGATTGGTGTAGTCATCTTTATGATATGCATGCATGGTTTGTTTTGCTTGCCTCTGTAAATCATCACTTCATTCTTAAAGAAGCATATTAATTTTTCACATCTGTTCCTAATTTATATGTATTTTTAAGTTGTCGTTTTCTAGTTCCTGTTTATGAAATTTGTTTCATCATATTTCCTCTCTGTTTATTCTTCGAGTTTGTAAGTTTTTTCAATTCTGTCCATCACCATTGACCTTTAAATATTTCACAATGTAACTATTGCATTCTGCTCATAGAAGTTTATGTTGTGACCAAAAGGATAAAGACACTTGCTCTTAAACTTCTGGTGTACTGAGGGTGGGGTGGGAGGTTCAGTCCTTACGCTGACATTAAGTTGGGCTTCAGTGTTGACTTCTCGTTCAGATAGCAATGGCAAGCTACTGAATGTAAAATTGCCTAGAATATCAACCTATGGTTGATTGCAAAATCCTGCAGAGGACATGCCGCATTTTCTGTTAGATTCTTCTCATAGATCTGATTTAATCCATAGAGCCATTGATTTACCTTGATTCTGTTGCACTAACTTTGTCTGGCATTTCAAGTACTGGATACGTGGTTTTTATTTTCTAAATGTCAAACAGTTTAGAATGTTATCTCCCTGATGTGGTTGAAACTGTTTTTGAATTGTTTTTATTCATTTCCAGTGCATTCATCAGCATCGGCAGTCAATTTTTCCTGATGTATGTTAATATTATTCCTGTAAATTTGTTTCCTTCATGTTCTTCATTTTTGCTTACCATGAAGCATAGCCATGTTGCCAAACATATGTGTGGCCAGTTTTCCTGTCCAATATTTGATGTATGTTTCTTCACGTTTTGTTTTCTTTATGATATTCAAATATCTCTTTAGCATTTAATGCCTTGCAGCATTTGCTGTGGAAGATGGAGCATCAGTGGGTTTGCCCATAATGTTCTCATGTTGATTCTTGAATCAGTCAATCAATCACTGTTGGTTATATCCAGCATATCATGCTTTCTTTATTTACTATTTCTGTGCATTTGACTATTATACATATTTTTTAAAAACGTTTTAGTAGTTTATAATAACTTTGTTTCATCAGTTCATGATCACTTATGAATTTATGGTTCATTATCTTTGAATAACGAAGACACAAACAATCCATCCATCCATCATGTGCCATGCCGGTAAGCGTGGGCGGTCATGTTCTGCCATCTCACTCGATCAACAGAGTCGTGGATCAGTTCCGTGTTTCTGTCTCGACCATGCCACAAGGCCAAGCCATCCAGATACTTGTTTCTAGGTCTTCCCCTTGGTCTGTTCCCCTCGATCTTACCAGTTGTCACCAAGTTCTCCAAATCATTTCTTCTCATAACATGCCCAAAAAATTGTGACTGTCTACGTCTAATGTCTCTGATCAGTTTACGATCTTCATTTGTTTCTTGAAGGACTTGTTCATTGGTCTTTCTGGCTGTCCATGGTACTCTTTGCATTTTCCTCAGAAACCACATTTCTACAGCCATCAGATGTTTTTCAGCCTGGCTGCTCATTGTCCAAGCTTCACATCCATATAAAAGTACAGGTTCTATATAGCATCTCAACACTCTTTTTCTCGTTTCAATTGACATCTTTTTATTGGTCAGTATGTTTTTCATCTTGCTAAAGGCTACTTTTGCCATGGCGATCCTTGTTCTAATCTCTTCAAGGCATCTCCCATCAGATGTTATTACTGTTCCACTTCAACAGGTACGAGTTCAACCTCACACTATAGGCCGAGAACATCTCACCTGGTTCTCTCTTGGAAGTTCTGAACCTCCGCCTGTAAGCATGGGCTGTCATTTCGAATCTTTTCAAAAGAGCCGATTTCAGGGTTGGATAATCATTTTCCATCCCTGGGGGAAGACGCGCATACACTTCGTACGCGGTGCCACGGAGTCCTTGTGAAAGCTTAAGATTCCAACGCTCAGGCTCTAAACCCATAGCTTTACACATTGCCTCGAACTTCTCTAAGAATTGATCTATCTTCTCTTGGTCCGGTTCAAATGGTGGAAACGGCCATTTCATAGCATGGTAAGCTGGTCTGCTGGCTACTGATGAGCTAGGTAAAGCTACTCCACCTACTGCTCCCTCAGACTCACCAACCGATTTAGCCTCTACCTCAAGTTGCTTCATACGGAACTCATGTTCCATTTCCAACTTCCTAGCATCTAATTTCTTAGACTCTAGGTCAGCTGCCAGTTTTTGTGCCTGTTGGTCTGCCACCAACTTTTGCTCTTCAAGTACTACCTTTCGAGCTTCCAGCTCAATTTCTGACTTTCTTCTCTCCCTCTCTTCTGCTCTGAAGTCTCTCTCTACTTCCAGTACATAGGCCTTGAACTCCTCACCTTCCAATCCCATCTCAGTTGCAGATGCCCGCACCTTAGCTAAATCTAAAGTACGAGTAGCCATGCTTAGTGTAACTTAGTATCAGTATAGATATGCAATACCCAATCACAATGCTAACTGTACTCCAACCAACACTGTAACTATGTATCTATACTAACTTAACTAAATGTCTGTCCACGTCGAAGAGAAAGGTATCAGTAGCCCTACTCGTCAAGTAGACAATAGGTATAGGACAGATGACCCTATACCCTATTCCTACGAGATGTCAGAACAAAGAGAAGATCCCGGACGAGCCCCCACTCTATCTTGTGACAAGACCGCCGGGGCTTGGACTGGTTTGCCACGATAGTTACTATCCCCTGCCTTTGCTCCAACCACCTCAATAGCACTCTACATCTACCAGGCCCCACACAAGCCGGGACAGCTTAACCTCCCCTCCCTCACCTAGGGTTCCAAACCCCAAGGGGGCTCGGACCAGACACCAGTCATATCACTGCACAAAGTCATAGCTAAGAGAACACAAATTTAATTCTGAACTACGTCAACCACAACACAGAGAAGGATGGCTGAAAGCCAGACAAGAAGAACTATGTACAAGATCAAAGACTCAGATGAGTATTCATCATGGAGGCGGACGATAGCTCGTGCGGTTGTCCAGTCGTGGTAGCGACTCACCCAGGCTCCTCCAGTGGACTGGAAATCCAAGGTCTGCTGCCTCTCCAAAGTTCCCTCTTCACCCAGAGAACCAAGCAAGGGCTGATCAAGCGCAGTACCACTGCCTGACTGACACTGCACTGATGAACAAGGATCCTTCCTTGCTGTCGTACTATTTCACTCGTCACACTCCTGATGAAGTCTGGGCCGACCCTATAACATTAGCGGTCTCCCACTTGCAGAAAAAGGACATGTAGCACCGTCTCAAAATACACAAGAGCCAGGTCACTCTTCTATCTCATCAGTGACCCACACACTGATATGTCACTTACATAATAAGCGGTTGCTCCACACGAACACACAATGTCACTGGTAAAGTCTATCAGGTGACTAAACACTTCACCTTAGTTCCATGTCCTTGGACCATAGATCTTCACACAGTATCATGTACCTACCCTGATCCATGGGTAGTAATCACAACCTAGCATACACTGTCAACAGTTCATCACGTTGGCATGAGGTAGCTCCCTACCTTCACAAACATTGTCAACAGTTCATAACGTTGGCATGAGGTAACTCCCTACCTTCACAACCATGTCACTCAGGTGTTTCCACCAATGTTGTAATCAATGTCCTAGTTCACTGGACCACATGTTGGCTTCATAAAGGTAACCAATGTAAAAACACTATGTAAGCATCAACTGATACATGGTGTCCCATAACCCAGCCGGGCCAGAAGCATATAACACAGGTCATGGCGACCGGTAACAATGATCACTCTGCACAACTTGAAAGGTCACTACCTTGCAATTACCAAGGTTTACACAGAGACTGAATGTCACCAGTGCTTCACTGGCTTGAATCACCAGACGTTTCAGTGTTGGATCCTCTCAGGATCGGATGACACTCGTCGGACTCTTGACGGAGGTCCTAACCTCGACCTACCGACTTATTCAGCACTCAGCTCCCTCCAACATTGATCTCGCAGACTCAGACAACCACTCCCAGTATGGCCTCAATCAACTTCTGGATAGGCACTGGAATGAGTGGGCCCATAGAGCTCATGGTGCAGCTCTTGAATCTTCTTCTGTATAGTAATAACAGATCCTGAAACACGGAGAGGTTGGTGTGAGTACTCAACTACAACAAAGACTACCAGCATCTCCACCCTGTCACCTGCCTCTCAGACATTCCTCATGTCTACCAACATGAGTATGAAATCATCACATCATAGATCTACCTAGTCACTATAATATATAGGCATAATGATGGTAGAAAAAGCAATAGCACACCTGTTCAGTCAAGTAACACTTCTGGGCTACATATAACCCCTAGCACCAGAGTCGACTGTATGACTCTGTCAAGCATCCTTCGCCTGGTGCCAGTCCAATCCGGTTTCATCTTCCATCATCAATCAACATATACACTTACTTTCCTTTCAGTGTAGGGATTACTGTATCGAGAAGGTGTCCAGCCTGACATCTCCTTCCTGACAGACTCATCAATTCATCACTCCCTTCACCCATAGACTGATGAATTACACACATTAATAACTATATGTCCATAATGAATTATACTCCTGATAATTCATTACTATAGCATTAACTAAGGAGAACTCAGGACTTGTTACACTTAAATAACAAAATCATATCACAGCCCTAGTGTCAGGTCTGAGATCCCTGCCCCAGATCCTGAGTTGCCCTTGTATTCACTGACTATCTTTCAGGTCAGTCATACCTGTGCCGGTCGAGCACAGCTGTGGTGGCCATCCACCACTACACTTTCCCACAGCTACTGTGGGTCTCGTGTACCTTGTCCCGTGACGACTTAAGTCACGTCATCCAATGTAGCAAGCCTCCAGACTTACCACCACCACACTCTGGATCCACCTTTTTGGGAGGGGTTATGCCCCTCCTATACTACTACTTCACGGCAGAACTCCAAATACTCCATGAACCGAGTCCGGGTTCCAGAAGAGTAGAATATTAGAGACAGAAACGGTTAGGTTCAAACCTCGATCTATCTAGACACCTCGGCCTCGAATTAGGGAGCGCCGCTTCACCCTCGATCGGGTATGTTCATCCATCGGACATGCACGATGGCATTGGGTTGGACCTATTACTGATCGGGTTGGGGGTACCGGCCTACCTCCCGCTGCCTAGACAAACGTAAGATGGAACACGCACGGTCATCCTAGCGGACGGACATGACAACAAGCAGTAACAAGAGTATCCTGAATACTTCTTATCAATTGTTATCCTACCGATGCAATGCCATTCGGCTTACGCGGAATAACACTGCTATCTGCACACAGCAAATACACCACTGCTGATTTCACCTTGATTCCTCGAAAAATCACCCTCACTGATAGAACAAGTACGTTACCTTTCTAATGTCACGAAGCACATTACACATTTCTAATAATAAGCTATACCTTATCATTTACAGCGTCTAGCATGTTGATGTCATGACGGACAAACTGTCGCCTTGCCTGCGTAATGAATAAACCAAACCCGTAACTGCTACACACTGTAAAGCACATCGTTCGGCCTATTTTATTTACACATCACTCGCGGTGGAACACGGCTTGTTCCGTCAGGTAACACATTACATTGCTGATCGATAAAGCCTACTTAAAAATGCAAACCGCCAACTGTAACGGATAACGCTACGCGACAACTCAATTTTACGACGGCAATTAATTCATTCCGGGAATCAGCACGGCATTACGACAACAATTAAATCATAGAATAAGTACTCAACTAACCTGTGATTGAAGAATCACAACCTTGACTGTAGATGTCCGCACTGGCCGCGAATATTGACATCAAACTCACAACAGCCTGTTGGCTGCGATCTGTCTACGCTGAGGTTTGGTGGGCGACTGCTCACGACAAAGTCAGTGCGCCTTCCACTCGCCTACACGGGCCGCGTGACTTTCATGATACATGAAGAAAACCAGAGTCACGATAAGTTCCCCCACCTCGTGCTGCATGTAGCACTAGTGAACTTAGAGATCTCTACCACGTACGCACTTGAGGGAACATTCTAGATTTCTATAAATAACTAGAATAGCTCCGCCTCGCACTATTTTTCGATGGGGAATCCCCTATTAATTGATATTAATTCAAGGGAGACCAACGCATCGCACTCCCTTCAAAGGGGTATTATGAAGAGATCTGTCGATCTTTATCCGTTTCGTCACATAGGCCCCCACTTAAGATGGTCGACCCGGTCGAACTCACTAGACAAAGATCGGTCTGAACTCTGAACCTCTACTCTATCGAGATTGGATTTCCAGGAAAAGACGTTCCATAACGTTCACTTTCCCTGGGGAGATTCACCAGAATGGTATGGATGCTGGATCACCAACCACCGCCTCCAACATACGTTATCTCCAGCGATTAGGCCCGAAACGTAACGGCCTGGTGATTGGCTTACAGGATCGGTCTACACTGGACTGTTCCGCATCCACCTGTTGCAGGCCATCGGTTACTTTACTGAAGGTTCGTTCGTCCCTTCCGACAATAGGATATTTCCTATCCCGACTAGGCATCACCTTCGTGGACTGTTCGCGGATGTCGACCGAAATGAATGGTCGCTTACTCCAGGTTCGTCTGGAGTAACCTTGCTCCTGCCTTCTCTCCCGCGAGTAAGGACAGTGAGCCTGTCGGCGTATCGAGTCACCCGACGATCCCGTCGTGCCAGATGTGACATCGCCTGTCCGACCTCGATTCCCAGTGTGCTTAACACTATGGGCCTCTTCCCGACGGAGCCCGTTCGCCCTATCTACAGTTGAACGCTCAGGAAACCGCAGACCCTCCCCACAGGATGTACTGCGTAGGACTGAGTCTTCCTCGCCCTCGTCTGGACCCAGAACCGAATCTAGCGCGCTGGTAGTCGCACTATCTTGTGGAGAAACTACCTCGGACCTCTCCAAATTCTGAAGGAGAGTACAATGGAACTTACGCAATTCCCCGCGGACCTTCACCTCATACGTGGATCGGGACATTATCCGCTCCACAGGAAAAGGGCCCTGCCATCCGAGTTCGAATTCCGCCCCCTCGATTGGGAGAAGCGCGAGAACCCTATCTCCAATCTGCAGAGATAAACCGTTTTTGGTCTTGTGCTTTGGTGCTGCCAGACAACACGTTGGGCACGACCGGATATATCTCCGCACGTCGCCTGTCATTTCAGGCCAGTGGTAGTGGCTGGAAAGACACTGGACTGTTGTCCCCACATCCTTATGTCCGGTTAAGGATAAGGTATGCACTCTATGTATCAAGCGGGATCTGTAGTCAGTAGGGACTACCATCTGACCGTACTGGCTATCCCCTTGCCCGGCTCTACGATAAAGCAACCGGTTTTCTACATAGAACTGACCCGAAGTTGGCGGGACAGAACTTTGGGACACCTCCAGTAAGTAAGGACGCAAAGTCGGGTCCCTACTTTGAGCACTGCTCACTAACCTCGCAAGAGAATGGTCTATTTTCTTACCACACTGCCTTTCTCCATCCTTAGCCCTGGCCTGCCTAGCGCTCACTAGACAATGTTCCCTGGGGTCCCCCAGGAATACATGCGGACGACCGAGGATCAAAGGGTAAATAGGATCAGGCAGCACAGCCGCCTGGATGCTACCCGTAACATACCTGCACCGAATGTCAATCCGAGCAATCGGCAAGTCCATAGCTACGGAGCTCCTCATGGCCAGCTGAAATTCTCTTGTCTCGCCGGTGAGCTGCCCTGGGCTCACAAGGTGGGATGAGATTACAGCTTCAAACTGCAATCCTGTATCGTATAGACATTCCACCTGCTTCCCATTCACCTCTATCGTTTCGATCACAGGTGATTTCTCAGACTTTGGTTTCTCCCGACCCTTAGGTGTGGTCTCACTAGGTCTACCTCTAGTAGAGGCGAGACACGCAAAGTGCAAGTCCTTTGGCTTCCTCAGACAATCTACAGTATTATGGGAAGGAGACTTACAGTGCTTACACCACCTCTTACTCCACTTCCGTTTTGGGGAGGCGGGAGGGCTTTGCTTATCGGGTTTCTTACCAGAGTCTTTTACCACAGGATCTGCTACATTGGATGATTCTTTGGGACCCTTGGTCTTGGGCTTCTGATCAAGCCCCTTCTGCCTTTTCTGTGAATCAGTCTGACTGGAATCCCCAGTCTCACCATAGACTTCCACATACCTTTCAGCTAACTTATTTACTATGTCTAGCCTTTCCGCCCCATTTTCCTCTAAGAAATTCCTTAAAGGCTTGGACATCTGCATTTTCATTTGATCCACCACCATCAACTCTCTCAGACTCTCATAATCCTCTTTGAAATTGGCCAACGCCATCCACTTCAACAGGTACGAGTTCAACCTCACACTATAGGCCGAGAACATCTCACCTGGTTCTCTCTTGGAAGTTCTGAACCTCCGCCTGTAAGCATGGGCTGTCATTTCGAATCTTTTCAAAAGAGCCGATTTCAGGGTTGGATAATCATTTTCCATCCCTGGGGGAAGACGCGCATACACTTCGTACGCGGTGCCACGGAGTCCTTGTGAAAGCTTAAGATTCCAACGCTCAGGCTCTAAACCCATAGCTTTACACATTGCCTCGAACTTCTCTAAGAATTGATCTATCTTCTCTTGGTCCGGTTCAAATGGTGGAAACGGCCATTTCATAGCATGGTAAGCTGGTCTGCTGGCTACTGATGAGCTAGGTAAAGCTACTCCACCTACTGCTCCCTCAGACTCACCAACCGATTTAGCCTCTACCTCAAGTTGCTTCATACGGAACTCATGTTCCATTTCCAACTTCCTAGCATCTAATTTCTTAGACTCTAGGTCAGCTGCCAGTTTTTGTGCCTGTTGGTCTGCCACCAACTTTTGCTCTTCAAGTGCTACCTTTCGAGCTTCCAGCTCAATTTCTGACTTTCTTCTCTCCCTCTCTTCTGCTCTGAAGTCTCTCTCTACTTCCAGTACATAGGCCTTGAACTCCTCACCTTCCAATCCCATCTCAGTTGCAGATGCCCGCACCTTAGCTAAATCTAAAGTACGAGTAGCCATGCTTAGTGTAACTTAGTATCAGTATAGATATGCAATACCCAATCACAATGCTAACTGTACTCCAACCAACACTGTAACTATGTATCTATACTAACTTAACTAAATGTCTGTCCACGTCGAAGAGAAAGGTATCAGTAGCCCTACTCGTCAAGTAGACAATAGGTATAGGACAGATGACCCTATACCCTATTCCTACGAGATGTCAGAACAAAGAGAAGATCCCGGACGGGCCCCCACTCTATCTTGTGACAAGACCGCCGGGGCTTGGACTGGTTTGCCACGATAGTTACTATCCCCTGCCTTTGCTCCAACCACCTCAATAGCACTCTACATCTACCAGGCCCCACACAAGCCGGGACAGCTTAACCTCCCCTCCCTCACCTAGGGTTCCAAACCCCAAGGGGGCTCGGACCAGACACCAGTCATATCACTGCACAAAGTCATAGCTAAGAGAACACAAATTTAATTCTGAACTACGTCAACCACAACACAGAGAAGGATGGCTGAAAGCCAGACAAGAAGAACTATGTACAAGATCAAAGACTCAGATGAGTATTCATCATGGAGGCGGACGATAGCTCGTGCGGTTGTCCAGTCGTGGTAGCGACTCACCCAGGCTCCTCCAGTGGACTGGAACTCCAAGGTCTGCTGCCTCTCCAAAGTTCCCTCTTCACCCAGAGAACCAAGCAAGGGCTGATCAAGCGCAGTACCACTGCCTGACTGACACTGCACTGATGAACAAGGATCCTTCCTTGCTGTCGTACTATTTCACTCGTCACACTCCTGATGAAGTCTGGGCCGACCCTATAACATTAGCGGTCTCCCACTTGCAGAAAAAGGACATGTAGCACCGTCTCAAAATACACAAGAGCCAGGTCACTCTTCTATCTCATCAGTGACCCACACACTGATATGTCACTTACATAATAAGCGGTTGCTCCACACGAACACACAATGTCACTGGTAAAGTCTATCAGGTGACTAAACACTTCACCTTAGTTCCATGTCCTTGGACCATAGATCTTCACACAGTATCATGTACCTACCCTGATCCATGGGTAGTAATCACAACCTAGCATACACTGTCAACAGTTCATCACGTTGGCATGAGGTAGCTCCCTACCTTCACAAACATTGTCAACAGTTCATAACGTTGGCATGAGGTAACTCCCTACCTTCACAACCATGTCACTCAGGTGTTTCCACCAATGTTGTAATCAATGTCCTAGTTCACTGGACCACATGTTGGCTTCATAAAGGTAACCAATGTAAAAACACTATGTAAGCATCAACTGATACATGGTGTCCCATAACCCAGCCGGGCCAGAAGCATATAACACAGGTCATGGCGACCGGTAACAATGATCACTCTGCACAACTTGAAAGGTCACTACCTTGCAATTACCAAGGTTTACACAGAGACTGAATGTCACCAGTGCTTCACTGGCTTGAATCACCAGACGTTTCAGTGTTGGATCCTCTCAGGATCGGATGACACTCGTCGGACTCTTGACGGAGGTCCTAACCTCGACCTACCGACTTATTCAGCACTCAGCTCCCTCCAACATTGATCTCGCAGACTCAGACAACCACTCCCAGTATGGCCTCAATCAACTTCTGGATAGGCACTGGAATGAGTGGGCCCATAGAGCTCATGGTGCAGCTCTTGAATCTTCTTCTGTATAGTAATAACAGATCCTGAAACACGGAGAGGTTGGTGTGAGTACTCAACTACAACAAAGACTACCAGCATCTCCACCCTGTCACCTGCCTCTCAGACATTCCTCATGTCTACCAACATGAGTATGAAATCATCACATCATAGATCTACCTAGTCACTATAATATATAGGCATAATGATGGTAGAAAAAGCAATAGCACACCTGTTCAGTCAAGTAACACTTCTGGGCTACATATAACCCCTAGCACCAGAGTCGACTGTATGACTCTGTCAAGCATCCTTCGCCTGGTGCCAGTCCAATCCGGTTTCATCTTCCATCATCAATCAACATATACACTTACTTTCCTTTCAGTGTAGGGATTACTGTATCGAGAAGGTGTCCAGCCTGACATCTCCTTCCTGACAGACTCATCAATTCATCACTCCCTTCACCCATAGACTGATGAATTACACACATTAATAACTATATGTCCATAATGAATTATACTCCTGATAATTCATTACTATAGCATTAACTAAGGAGAACTCAGGACTTGTTACACTTAAATAACAAAATCATATCACAGCCCTAGTGTCAGGTCTGAGATCCCTGCCCCAGATCCTGAGTTGCCCTTGTATTCACTGACTATCTTTCAGGTCAGTCATACCTGTGCCGGTCGAGCACAGCTGTGGTGGCCATCCACCACTACACTTTCCCACAGCTACTGTGGGTCTCGTGTACCTTGTCCCGTGACGACTTAAGTCACGTCATCCAATGTAGCAAGCCTCCAGACTTACCACCACCACACTCTGGATCCACCTTTTTGGGAGGGGTTATGCCCCTCCTATACTACTACTTCACGGCAGAACTCCAAATACTCCATGAACCGAGTCCGGGTTCCAGAAGAGTAGAATATTAGAGACAGAAACGGTTAGGTTCAAACCTCGATCTATCTAGACACCTCGGCCTCGAATTAGGGAGCGCCGCTTCACCCTCGATCGGGTATGTTCATCCATCGGACATGCACGATGGCATTGGGTTGGACCTATTACTGATCGGGTTGGGGGTACCGGCCTACCTCCCGCTGCCTAGACAAACGTAAGATGGAACACGCACGGTCATCCTAGCGGACGGACATGACAACAAGCAGTAACAAGAGTATCCTGAATACTTCTTATCAATTGTTATCCTACCGATGCAATGCCATTCGGCTTACGCGGAATAACACTGCTATCTGCACACAGCAAATACACCACTGCTGATTTCACCTTGATTCCTCGAAAAATCACCCTCACTGATAGAACAAGTACGTTACCTTTCTAATGTCACGAAGCACATTACACATTTCTAATAATAAGCTATACCTTATCATTTACAGCGTCTAGCATGTTGATGTCATGACGGACAAACTGTCGCCTTGCCTGCGTAATGAATAAACCAAACCCGTAACTGCTACACACTGTAAAGCACATCGTTCGGCCTATTTTATTTACACATCACTCGCGGTGGAACACGGCTTGTTCCGTCAGGTAACACATTACATTGCTGATCGATAAAGCCTACTTAAAAATGCAAACCGCCAACTGTAACGGATAACGCTACGCGACAACTCAATTTTACGACGGCAATTAATTCATTCCGGGAATCAGCACGGCATTACGACAACAATTAAATCATAGAATAAGTACTCAACTAACCTGTTATTGAAGAATCACAACCTTGACTGTAGATGTCCGCACTGGCCGCGAATATTGACATCAAACTCACAACAGCCTGTTGGCTGCGATCTGTCTACGCTGAGGTTTGGTGGGCGACTGCTCACGACAAAGTCAGTGCGCCTTCCACTCGCCTACACGGGCCGCGTGACTTTCATGATACATGAAGAAAACCAGAGTCACGATAAGTTCCCCCACCTCGTGCTGCATGTAGCACTAGTGAACTTAGAGATCTCTACCACGTACGCACTTGAGGGAACATTCTAGATTTCTATAAATAACTAGAATAGCTCCGCCTCGCACTATTTTTCGATGGGGAATCCCCTATTAATTGATATTAATTCAAGGGAGACCAACGCATCGCACTCCCTTCAAAGGGGTATTATGAAGAGATCTGTCGATCTTTATCCGTTTCGTCACATATGCACAATTTATTGCCTGGCATATTTTGCTACATCTCTTCAGGTAAATACTGCAAAATTCACACAACGTGAAGTAAATTAACTAGATAAATCCTTCAAGCTGAAATATACACATGTTCGCACAGTAATGTCAATTATCTACCACGGTAATTTTAAACTGACTAACATGTCTTTCTGTTTGCACAAAACTGGCTTGTGTAGATTAATCATAGTTTTTTTGTGTGTGTAAAAGAGTATTTTGTGTGTTAAACAACACGTGAAAGGCCCTGTCTCTATACATCACATGACCGCTTTCCAGCATATGCCTAGCAATTGATGAAGTGGGAAGCTTTCGGTGTGTCGGCCCCACTAGGCTCCCATCGCCTGTGAGTAGTATCTTGTTGATCCATTCACTACGGGAAATGCAGTAAAATATGCCAGGCAATAAATCGTGCAATCTATTGTTTGTATCTTCGTTATTCAATTTCACTACGGGAAAACATTGTTTTGAGTTTCATTATCTGTTTGTTTGTGATAGATATATGGACATATATTTTCTTTTCTGTTCTTTCAGAACTGACGGAGAGACCCACCTACTATTCAGTGGCATTGTACAAAGCAACTGACAAAGTGACCCTTTCTAATTTAAAAGACCAGACTGTTTGTTTCCCTTGTAAGTGTCATTTCTAAATATGAACTGCATATAATGTGTTTTTCATGTAAATGTCATTTCTAAGTATGAACTCAGCAAGGTGTGTTTCTCTTGTAGGTGCCATTTCAAAATATGAAGTACAAATTGTGTGTTGTGTAAGTGTCATTTCTAAGTATGACTTGCGTAAGTGTCATATCTAAGTATGACTTGCGTAAGTTTCATATCTAAGTATGACTTGCGTAGGTGTCATATCTAAGTATGAATTGCGTAAGTGTCATTTCTAAGTATGACTTTCATAAGTGTCATTTCTAAGTATGACTTGCGTAACTGTCATTTCTAAGTATGACTTGTGTAAGTGTCATATCTAAGTATGACTTGCGTAAGTGTCATTTCTAAGTATGACTTGCGTAAGTGTCATTTCTAAGTATGGCTTGCGTAAGTGTCATTTCTAAGTATGATTTGCAGATGGTGTGTTCAGATGGACTTCAACATTGATTTCCCATTCAGAAAGCAATGATAAACCACTGATTGTAGGACTTGCTTAAAATAATCAACTATGGGTTGGGGTTGATTGCCACATCCTGCAAACAAACATGCATCATTTATGGTGTTTCTCTCTTGTAAGTTGTTTCTAAATATTGACTGCACATGGTGTATTTCTTGTGTAAATGTCATTTCTAAACATGAACCACATATAGTGTTTTTCTCTTGTGTGTCATTTCTAAATGTGAATCCTCTATTCAGCAGTCACATATGAGAGAATGAAATGTCTAAAGCTGATTGTGTTTGACATCAGCTGAGACAGTAGCAACCAGAAGAAACCACAACCTTGAGTTAGTCAAAAATCACACACATACTTCATGATCTGCTGAGAAAGAGTTAACTGGATTCATCTACAATGCTTGGTGTTTCTTTTTCTTTCCGCATTTGCTTGCTTTGAGCTCAAGCATAGTCTACACATTTACTACTAGTAGTAAGTGACTGGACTGATTTTTGTCTGAGGATTAGTTTTTTCCTGTATCAGTGCCCCTCGCCATCAGGCGAACCCATTCCAGCTTCTGAGATACTTGTAATTTACGTCCTCAAGTCAAGGGCGGGAAGTCAACTACCTGGCGTGTGAAATTAACCCACTATACCGCAATCAGCAGAGAAAGTTAAACATATTTAACCTCTCAGCCATGCTGACCTGCTAGAAAATGATCGCAAGGGACTGTCATATATTTTTGAAGGGAGTGGGAGATCACTGTAGTGCATGCCCCATCTCTAACAAAAGAAGTAGAGCCCCATCCTCTTCTATCTTCAATAACCCCAGAATATGAACCTTGAGTTATCTGCAGGCCTCGTTCTATTAAGTATGTCTAGGAGATATAGATTATGGCCCTGGTGAGAATGGTAATTACTAACTGGGAATCTGCCCCTTCTCCAATGATTCTGATAGCTCTGGAGCTCCCTTATTGGTTATCAAATCTGAGGAAAGTCTGGAGAATTTTCTCAGCCTGATTTAGATGAAGAAAACATGGATATTGAGCAGTTGATAGATCTAGAGTCTTTTTATTTCCCCATTCAGTAAGTCATTATGAGTTAATTTATTTTTAAACAATCAAACACATAATCAATCACATTAGAGTCTGACAACATGATGTACAAAGAAGTTGTTGACACAGATAGGTTTGAACTGATAACTTAACAGAAGGTCAATTCATGTTAATCATTTATTGACTGGCCTGAGCCTTCTGGTCAGTACATACATCTCTATTGTGATTTACACAAGATAATAGAAAAGTTGCACATTGGACCATAGTCCCAGAACATCAATCAAGCATCAATATATGAGATGTCAACAAGTGTGAAACATAGTAAACATTTTGATGTTGTACATATTAAGTGTGATGGTGATGTCTCAACAATTAAATATCAGTTTTCCTGAAATTGGGTGTGTGGTGTACCAATTTAGAAAGGTAACCTGGTGACTGGAAGATTAGGTAAGCCAGGGTCCATTGACTGATGGATCCACTTCAGGTCTGCCCGAATAGCTCCACTGAAGGCCTCCCCATGCTCTGCTCATAGCCAAGTCATCCTCCATCTCACTTGTGGTTCATCTCTTTCTCTCGGCTTCCCTCTCTCAGGTCTGATTTAGGTGGTTAGTTTGCTGATGTGTTGGGTGGTTGTTGGTATGTAGCCACCAAGATCACTGATGAATATTCGCATAAATATATACATTCCTACCAATACAATAATAAGAAGTAGGTCGGAAGAAATCTAAATTCCTAAAGTAGGAACTAGTTCCCCTCCCCTCCTTTTCTCTCTAAGCTAGTGTTGGGTTAAGTTGGGGGTGGTCAGAGTTTATCACACGGTGTACGCCTTGTATCAACTTGTTCCTGCTGTATGTAAGTTCTCATTTGACCTGGGGTCAGTGAACGTGTACAGTAAGACATTGACAAGAGTGAGAATATGTCAAGATGCATGTAAATAAATGACATACATTTATAACATTTCTTCCACTAAATGGTGTTTATCGCGTGTTTAAATAATTCTCTGTGTTTTCCCAATTAACTTCTTTTTCTTCTTGTGTCTAATAACTCTCTCCCATTATCTGTTGTTGTTGTGATGTTGAGTGTTGTGTTGTGTGGTGATGAGTGGTGTTGAGTTTTAAGTTATGTTGAGTAATGAGTTAAGTTCACTGCGCGTGATGGTGTTCCGCGAAGCACAACTTTCTCATGTATTGCAGTTCATAAGTGCTCTTATCTAATTAAAATTTGACATAAATATAAATATTTATTCCGTCAAACCCTATTAATTCAATAGATGAAGGAGAAAGGAAAGATTGATTTCTCTTTCAGCTTTCTAAATTGTAAATAGGCATAGGTAAGTCTGTTTTAGAACAAGGCACTTATTCTAGTCCACGAACTGTCATTTCAGCTGTAGATAGTGATAGCATCTTTTATCAGTGTTTCTGGTGAAATGCACAAGATTGCTTTAGAATCATCACTTCTCACAGTTGTTTAGAATAGAAAGTAGTAGTATAATGCACTTCTTAAAGTTAATAATTATCTCTAAGAATATCAGAGATTGCAGTTTCATCTAAGAGAATATTAGAGAGTCATTTTGCTGGGAATGGCTCTGCATCGTTAGAACCTACAGTCGAGCATTTTTACATTTCAGAGGTTTTAATTAATAATAATACATTTCAATTGACATCACAAACACTGGATACCGTTCTTTTGACACTTGATACATCGGGTTATCAGTTTAATCTAAGGCCTAACAAGCTCACCCGAAATTCAGACATTCTGCCTTGTCCATTGAAAATTTTGGTCACACAATCTTCTCACATCTGTTCAGGAGGCGGGTTTCAGAAAAGAGTGCGGGCTTATTAACATTTCTGATGAAATAGTAACTTATGCTTTGGCGCGAAGCGGTCACATGTCCCTTTTCGTCCAATGGTCTTCCGAGCTTTGTCTGATGCAATCTTTCTAAGAATCCATGTCATTTGTCACTTGTTCAGTTCCAGTTTCAATGTTAAGTTTTAAGTCCTAGTCTCCGTTTGTGGTTGTGAAGTCAATTTCTTTTAATGTTGTTTCCTCTTTTTGCGGCAGGTGTTGGTAAATGAATAATGTTGGTTGCGTTATGCCACAGGGACATAGCTTAATTGCGGCTAAAGCTTTCATAAGCACACATACATCACTGATACAACGACATGAAAAACACTATGGGAAAATATACATAAAGGTTACTCATCTGTTACATTTGTAACATATGCTAATTATGCTTTGGCGCGAAGCGGTCACATGTCCCTTTTCGTCCAATGGTCTTCCGAGCTTTGTCTGATGCAATCTTTCTAAGAATCCATGTCATTTGTCACTTGTTCAGTTCCAGTTTCAATGTTAAGTTTTAAGTCCTAGTCTCCGTTTGTGGTTGTGAAGTCAATTTCTTTTAATGTTGTTTCCTCTTTTTGCGGCAGGTGTTGGTAAATGAATAATGTTGGTTGCGTTATGCCACAGGGACATAGCTTAATTGCGGCTAAAGCTTTCATAAGCACACATACATCACTGATACAACGACATGAAAAACACTATGGGAAAATATACATAAAGGTTACTCATCTGTTACCTTGTTATGGACTTGCCATGTGTCCAGCTGAACGCCATGTTTATAGGTCTTGGAAATGAGTTATTTATATTAAGGGAGCTGTGCTTAAATTTCTTTCAATCACATTCCTGTCAGAAATGTTTCAAACACCAGCCACGTAATCTTTCTAGTCTTGTGTAGATGTTCCTTATATTTTGTCATATAATTTTATTTAAGGATCCTTTTACACGCCTAGGGGCATGTTGGACACAAAGTGCTAGCCCCAGATTTGTATACACTCAGTTTTCCAGACACCATTAGTTTACAGAACATCTCCTGGTGGCCATTTTAGGCCCGGTTGACCTGGGAGTCCATGTCAATGTTTTTTTTTAATCACCTCCATGGAGATTCAACACATGTCTTACTCCATGGATTTAGATACAGAAGGACTGAGTGTTGGGGTCATACAGAACAAGACTTCTTGACTTGCCCATGGAGTGTCCTAGGAAACAGGGAGTAGTTTAGTGGCTGAGAATTCAGCAATGTCTCTCTTGTGATGAAGCCTGCCAAGGACTTCAAACTTAGCATTTCTACGAGACTGCAGAAGAGTCTCAGCGACTACCTGTGATGATTGTAGACATACGGTTGTGAGTCATGGACAAGTTTGCAACCATGAAAGAAGAAAATTAGTGGGTTTGGAGCTTAGATGTTACAGACAATTTCTTAGAATTACATGGATCTAAGCCTCTACTCAGGATTATAATGAAAAGAACGAGAATGAACATACAAATGAAAATTGGTGAAGACAAGTATGGATTTATGTAAGGAAAAGGTACAAACAATGCAATATACACATTGAGAAAACTAATTGAAAGTTCAATAGTGACACAGAAAGATATATCTGTGTTTCATAGATTATACTGTTAGAAGATTTCAACACTGGGAAAGATCTGAGAATATTTACTGGAATCAAGTAGCAGCAATTAAAATGGGAAATAAAGAAGACAGTTATGAACAAATAAAGCTAGGAGTACAACAGGGATGTGTTGTCACCTGATCTTATCTCTCTATATAGCGAAGAAATAATGAGAGAGATCAAAGAGAAGCTTGAATACTAATCGGAGGTTATAATATAAACAAGATACGCTATGCAGGCGACACACTATTGATGGTGGGAAAATGCAAAAGATCTACAACAAATGGTGGACATTGTAGTAACAGAGATTGCAGTGAAATGACTCTCCTTGAATATCAAGAATACAGTAACAATGGTGATATCAAAGAAGAAGTTACACCTAAATGTGAAATGGAAATAGGACAAATTCTTAACCAAGTGGATAATTTTAAATACCTTTGGGACAGTTATCACCAGATGGAAGATGCACAACAAAGATTAAGAGCAGAATAGAGCAAGCAAAAGCTGCATTTCAGAAATTGAAAGGTATCTTATGAAATGTCACTATCATTGAATATAAAAAAGAATGCTGAAATGCTGCATAGAACCTGTTTTGTTGTATAGTGGTGTATCTTCAAATGGAAATGAACTTGGAAGCAGCAGAGATGTGGTTTCTGAAACAAATGTTGCAAATTCCTTGGACTGGCAGAGTAACTAACAACTGCCTGAAAGAGGTTAATGAAACTAGAACATTATATTCAACAATAAGAATGAGACAAACAGCTTTCTTTGGTCATGTGATGAGAAGAGAGGCATTGGAGAACATCATGATGGCTCGAAAGATCGAGGGGAAGATAGGCTGTGGCAGATCAAAAGAAATGATGCTGGATGGACTGGACGCGGCATGGAGGAATACCATCAACAAAGTTGATCCACCAAAAACCAAGATCTGTGGAGAGTCATTGATGCCTATGCCAGATGGCAAGGCACATGATGATGGTGATCATTGAACAGGAAGATGACAAAATACTGACCTTCTACACATACATGCTCAGAATGAGTGTGTTGCTTGCCTGTCAGGGTGGAACTAAGTCATCACCAGTCACCAATTCTTTTTGATGCACAGGAGTGAACAACTCAAACAGACAGGCTCTACAATATCAATAAAAACTTTGTCAGTGAGCAAGCATGCAGGAGGCTTATGATTATCAGAAAAAGTCCCCCCTCACTGAATGTTTCTGCCCCTTTACTTTCTTAACACTCAGGGGGCGAGCCCATCTGGGTCATGACTCCTGGTCGTTTTTCTTCTGTCGTGCATATTTATCGAGACGTTTCCCTTCTTGATATCATTTTGTGTGACTGCCCAGGGGCCATCCCACCCTTGGGGGGAGAACATTGAGCACTCTGGGCATCTCCAACCAGAAGTCTCCGCCTCTGTCTTGGTGGCTAGATGTCATTGCAGCCACGTTGTCTTCTTTGTGCCTCATTCACGGCTTGCATATCTAACCTCCTGCACTCTCTAAGCAAAAACCAGCTCTTTCTCTGGGCTCATTCTATTAAGGCTTGGGCCTCCCCCTGAACCCTCGCCATCACTGGGGATGTGGTCCTTGCAAGACATACTACTCCACTACAAGCGGTGGATGAATTAGCTCCATGGATTTTTTAAAAAAATGTGTTGTCTTATGTAGTTATATTCAAACCCTGGGAGTGTCTTCACTGGAGCCACAGACTTCATGCAATGCTCTCAGCAGTGGCTTCCTGGTCTGCAGAGTGAGATGGAGCCAGATGGGATTAAACCCAGTGGAATGAAGTCAATCTTCTTGATTTTAACCTTTAACTTTTATTTTCTCTTATTCTTTAAGTAGCAATTGGTGTGGTGAAGGGGTTACGAATGCAATTTGTAATCCCACATACCGCGTTTGAAACACAGCTGTGAGCGATTTGGAAGCAGACCATCTTAAATGATTTCCATACAAAGGTATGAGTGCTGGTCATTCAGAAAGCAGTGGCAAACTACTGAGTGTAAACTTTCAAAGAAATCACAAATAACCAAAAAACTTTTGAGGTTGACTGTGACGTCCTGTAACAGATATGCAAATAACTTTGTTTTTTCTCTTATTATTCTATAACTAGCAATTGGTATGAGTGCTGGTTGGATCTACCCTATAGGGAAGTTACTGAAAGGTAACTACATTCAAGTTGATCAGTGTAACGCCATCGTGAAATCTGTAGCAACTTTCTTCAGGGGAATGTGCCTGCCAGGATCACTGACTTCATTCTACAATCCATTTGGTGAGTCTGTGATATATTTAGGTGCAATAAATAACTTTTATACATAAATAAAAGTTCGTGGAAGCGCTTTTTGTGTGCATCAAAATTTAAATAAATGTGAAGTTCATATTTTAAATTGGTGTGTTACATTTTGTTAATTAATATGTAATGTTCACTGATAAGTTGGGTCGAGTCAAGAACTGACATCACTCACCCAGGACATTCCCATACATGATCCATCCTCATCTTCAACAACCAGCACAGAGTCCCAATACTAATAGTACCAGTTGTAGTCTGATAAGTGTCCATCTGGCCTTTCCTTACAGAGCTGAGTGTCTGTCAGATCCTCTATTTAAGACGATGTGCAGCAGACAAAATGATTTTTTATTTAAGTTCGGCTAGTTTTTGAATAGTTCAGTTTTGATCTAGATATGCTTGCAGGTAGGGCTACTGTAGAAGGTGGACGAGCCGTGGACCAGGCAGACATTCTGAATGCTCTACGAGAAGTAAGTCATTTACGAGAACCTAGCGATGACTGAATCTACAACCATGGTCAGGTTGCGAGAACAGCAAGTTAAAAGAGATGTGGCCAAACAAGAACTCTACACAGGAAGCCAAAGATGATTAATAAACCAACACAGAGCTGGCATCGTGAGCCGCTGCACACTGCGTGATTTGCTGAGGAGGGGGTCTGAGCACTTATGGACTGAATGGTTCGATGTGCAATGAGAATGATCTGTTGACTAACTAACTAGCTAACTAACTAGTTCATTTTTAAACACCTAAGCATGTCTTCTATCAGATTTGGTACTTGTTTTTGTTTAAAAACTTATTTTAATGCAATATTCATATTTTACTTAACCCGCCTTAGGTGTCAAATTGTCTACTTATTGAAAATTGTTACGAAATTGACGTTTTTCAAACCATAGCAACAATATCTGGGCAGAATGCTATCCACATGTGTCATATACCATTTTAAAGGTCACGGTCTCCCCTAATTGTTCGTTAAACTTCGAGTTTGTGTAATTGGGAACTCTTCTATATATAACTGTTCTTTTGAATCAATAATCTTCTGGAAACTTCCATATATGGAACACCTCGCGTGACCGCAAGCAATGCACGATCCCCGTTGGCTGAAACTGATCACATGGGTTTCCAAGATGGGCATTTTGTTGTGGTTTTGCTTGGAGACCGATCGACATGCGAAGTGAAAAATGCCTTGTTCCAAGAAATTTAACATCCAGTCATCTGCTCAACGTAAGAATTCACACAGCCAATAACTGGCAAATGCTCATAAGCACCAAAACGCCTACCAGAATGTCGTAAACATTACAGAAAATTCTTATTCCGACCCAGCTAAACAAAACAGCGCATGCCATCTCCAAGTTTTTTTACAGTGAGTCTGAATGATTCAGTAGCACCGTGATCTTTTCAAAGTTGTAGGAGTGACTCTTTTATTGCAAGAAAAACAAAAACAGAAGCCAATTTAAAAGAGATACTTATGAATAAATGACCTCCTCCAGCAGGAAGTATGTTTTTGTTGATAACATATACCAAAAACTGGATAACAGAGCAGTTAGTTGATTGTTCAGAAATGGATGAAATCATCAAAACATTATGTTGGCCAGTATGTAAAAATACTAGTTTTAATTTTAAAACTGACAGCAAGAAATCCAAAGGATTAGCTGTGCATGCAGAGGTTTACTGCTTTTGTTGTGAAGAAGTAGTTTGTGGAAGATACCTATCTGCAAGAAGTAATGATGGGGATAGATCTTTTGCCATCAACAGCCAGTCTGTATATTCTGCATTAGTTTGTGGGATGGGTGTAACAGCATTCAATAATTTATGTGAAAATATGAACCTGCAAGGTCTTCATCTCAAAACACTTCACAACGAAGCAAATAAACTATATTCAAAGATAGAAGATCAGGAGGACACTGTTTTCTCTCAAACCGTAAAGTATGTTCGACAGGCTCATGGACAGCAGTCAGGCATCACTCTACATGACAGGATGTTACACACATGGCTCAACAGTGGCAAGCTTGAGAAATATCCTTTGCCAATTTATGACAGGCTGTCAGACACTAAACTACTTAGTAGATGTGTGTCAGGACAAACTCAGAATTCAAGTTCATCACTCTAGATGACAGGATATTACACACATGGCTCAACAGTGACAAGCTTGAGAAATATCCTTTGCCAATTTATGGCAGGCTGTCTGACACTAAACTACTTAGTAGATGTGTGTCAGGACAAACTCAGAATTCAAGTGAGTGTTTACACAGCTTGATATGGGCTCGCTGTACTAAAGACAACTTTGCCTCACGTAAGCGCGTTCAGTTTGCAGTTGTAACTGCAGCAAGAGAGTTCAACTTTGGAGCTGCTGCTGCTGCCCAAGGCACTGCCCAGTTTTTTGGATTTTCTACAGACCTGCGTATGCAGAAACTAGGAGCATCTAGGATGCAGAAGAGAGAAGTACAAGAAGGTCAGGCAAACTAAGAGACGTGACAGTGTACAAGCGGCCAAACTGAAGAGACAAGGGAAGCTGCATGTCCTGGAAGGAGGTCCTGCATACACAACAGAATTGTTCTAATTGTCATGTACTGTTGTAAACTGTTTTTCTGTGTAAAAGAACTTGTTAAAGCATTAAAATAACTTTATTAGTATTTTAAAAAAAACATGAAAATAATTTGTTTTTCCCCGTTTTCTCATTTTGCCAGTTTTTTTTATTCTTAGGTACAATTTTTTTTCGAAACTATTGGTTAGATTATAATGAAACTGCACAGTTATTCTTCATTGTATTACATTATGAGTAGAGCAATCTCTGAAATTAAGATTTAGTATTTGTGCAGCAGTAAAAAATTCACAAAAATTGTCATGAAAAATGCTGTTACATTTTTTTAAATTATGAATGGAAAAAATGCCAAGATATATCATTAAAATGTTCTACTAAACTTGTGAAGGGTCTATTTATTTACACGTATACCAAAGAATTTAGCCTGTACGTTAAAAAATGACTGTTTTAGAGATTTCTTAAGAAATTCAATATGGCCGCTGTTTATCTTGGTTTCCATAGCAGCCGCAAATACATGTCAATTTGACAGTATTTTATCGATCGGCAGTCTTCAGTATCAGACCCTATACCATAACAGAACATAGGAATTAAATATTATAGAATTTAGTTTTTTCTGACCTCACATCACCTTAAAACTACAGATGTACCAAAGTATTCATGTAATTTTTTTTTTTTTTGGTCATATCCTTTACAGGACATCACTGTCAACACCAGCATCTTTCAGCTGTATGTTGATTTCTTGGCAAGATTATGCTCAGTAGTTCGCCATTGCTTTCTGAGCGGCCGGCTCACATACCCTGTAAGTTACCGATGCGATTCGAACCACTGCTGATTATCACCGCCATCACGTCACCGACGAGAGTATAAGAGATTACGGAGAAAAGTCATAACCTCTAAGCCACGAAGCCAGCTGTCATTTTCTACTGGATCAAAATTATAGTATTAGAATTTGTTAATAACATGTCCCTTATTTTTTTAACATAAGCAACACAAAAAGAAGTGGAAAACTAGAAACCAGCTATCTATGTAAATGAGTGCAAAAGGTCACAGATTAGAGACATGAAACGATACACACTTTTTAACTTGTCTCAGCCATCTTCAATAAACCAATCATGTAGCATCTCTACAATGAAGTTTATCTGCAACAGATATCCATTTTCTTTCTCTTGCTCTGATGGTAGACTGCTGTTCCTGTGACACTAATTTGTTTCCACTTGCAGCACATTGGTGGCATAGTGTTTAAATGCTTTCTTACCAGTGGTCTAGGGTCAATCCTCAACAGGGGCAGCATTAGTTTTTCAAACCAGTATGTCTTTGTGGCTTTTTAAAATGGATATGGTGAATGATCTGGAAAATGTACGTGAAGTAAAGGTGATGAAGAAGGGAACTAGCCAGCTCTCCTCATTTACACTATGATCTAGAATATGTGAAACCCTAACACTTCACACCCCATTGACAGTGTCAACCATGGTACTACCTTTAGCCTTTTACTGTTGTAGCGATTAACCCTTATTTGACTGTTATCTTAGCTTTTAAATGTGATCATTGAAATACATGCCTCTGTTGTGTTGATTTCTTCAGGAAATAACCCGACATCAGTGTGTGACCTGTGCTCTGGCAAAAATGAAGAGTACTGTGCTACCAGTGATGATTATGCAGGTTACGACGGGGCTTTTAAATGTGTAGCTAATGGTAAGGGTCAGTTGACCTTCCTCAGGCATGATGCAATTACACAAATGACTAGCCCTGATTCCAACAATAATCAGACAGGATCCACATACTCACCAGAGGTTGGTACCCTTGTAAAATTTACTTGCATATCCTTTACAGGATGTTTGCAGTCAATCCTTAGTTGCATAAATTTAGTAGATACATTTAAATGCTGCTTGTTTTTGTAGAATTTGGAATGTAAATGAATAAATTAGAAAGAACTTGAAAGCAGTGGAGATGTGGTTCCTGAGACGAATGTTGCAAATTCCTTCGACTGGCTGAGAAACTAACAACGATTGTCGTAACGGTTTTCTTTAGTCATGCGATAAGAAGAGAGGCATTAGAGAACATCGTGACAACTGGAAAGATCAAGGGGAAGAGAGGCAGAGGCAGACTAAGAGAAATTATGCTGGATGGACTGAGACAGTGACATGGATGAATATCATCAGCAGAGTTGATCTAGACCATGAAAGATCAAGATCTGTGGAGAGACAGCCTGTGCTACCTGGCAGGGCACTTAATGATGATGGTGATGAGTGTTGTAAAAAAATAAAAAGACTATCCATCATGCATTGTTCTAGCACATAAAATATCTTCTGAGGAAGGTAAGGGGTAACTACAATATTAATTTCTGCACAGTATATTTATGGACAGCCACACAGCTAGATTCATTATGCAGTGACTTGTTCAAAAACATCATATTGGGCAATCCCAAAGCTAGATTTATGGTGAAGTTACATGTTCAAAATCTTTACAGTTGGCAATTACAAAGCTAGAATTATGTGTAGTACATATTTAAGAGACATTGGAAAGTGTTCTGTGTGCCATCGAGAAAAACAGACTGATAGGAAAATTCAAGATTTGGTGTCTCCAATTCATGCTGATTCCCAAACTCCATGGCCGCTACTGATCTATGATATAAGCATGATGCGGTGGAGACGGTAGAGAAAAAGATCAGCAAGGCAATAAGGATATGGCTTGGAGCACCGCCAGGTCTGTTGAGCGTAGCACTGTACTCCAAAAAAGCAAAGCTTGTCCTCCCATTCATGTCTGTCATGGAGGAATACAGAGTTGGGAAATCCAGACTTTTAATGATGCACAGCAAGTCTCCGTATGAAACAGTCAGCAGCTCACAGCCTGTGCTTAAAGCAGGAAGGAAAGGAAAGTTGGCAAGCAGTCGAATCTGCCCGGGCATTACAAAAACTGAAGGAAGTCATGGGATATGCACAGTCGAATAGACAGGGGTTCAGTCACCATGATAGAGCTCAGCTGCAGTCAAAGGTGACGGCCAGAGAACACAGAGATATGGTGGTTCAGAGGATCCATGAAGGAAATGATTAAAAGAGAGTGCAAATAGCTGCCAAACAGTCGCAGCAGGGCCAGTGGATGTTGTGGGATGGGGCAATGCAGAAGTCCCTGACACGGAATGCTATCTGGTAAATGGCACCACCATGCTTAAGTTTCATTATCAGATCACTTTATGATGTCCTGCTATCAGCTGCCAACCTGGTCAAGTGGGGTAAACCCACTGACCCAGCATGTCTCCTCTGTGAAGGAAATAACCAGACACTAGAGCATGTGCTGTCTGCATGCAGTGTAGCCCTTTGCCAAGGCAATTTCACATGGCACCACAATAAAGTACTCACTGTGCTGGCAGCCATAATTAGCCACTTTAGTAACATTTTCTAAATTGCTTTTTAATTATATAACCTGTATAGATACCTCTTGACAAAACAAATCCAATGGTACCTTATTCAAGTCTGTAGGTCATTTCTAGGCCGAGATATTAATGTGTGCGTGTGTCAGTTTATCATTTAATATAAACAAATAGAAAAAAAAACGATGTTGACCCTTTCACAAAGTGTGACCTACCTACACACAACTGTTGGTTACACTTACGCCATGGGAGATTAAAACTGCTGCTGTCTAACTCAAGGACAAATAACTACTGTCAGTTTATATATATATATATATATATGCACACACAGATATATACATCTCCATGTCATGCTGTGATGACGTCAGACCGCATGCTCTACTTTAAGCAGTATTGTCAACGCGAGACAGAGATCCATTTTGGCCAGAGAATTTGCCTTACAAAGTTACCTAAAATTAATTGATCCCGACCATGTAGAGTGATGAAAAATTACACATAAATACCAGAATGGATGTTAAATGCAAACATGCATTCATTGGCATGAAAATCCCTGTGAATATTCCATAACAATATTAAATAATCATCGCTGGAGTATGACAAAGAAGCGGCTATTTCCTGCCATTGAAATATCACATTAACAGCATGCGATTTTCATTTTAGTTTGGGATGACCCTCCCAATATTAATAGTTGAAAATGACACAATTTACTTTAAAATGGATGCTACATCTAATAATACATACTAGAACAAGCAAAGACAACTACATAAAACATGATTTGTGGGTCTATTTACATCTGAAAAAGTCACACTGTATCTCTGTGTAGGAAACAAATTTCAGAAACATGAGATGTACACAGAGGAGGGGAAAACTATATGAAGTAATCGGTCCCTTGTATAACATGATCTTGAAATAATCGGGTAATTAAACATCATGAGTACGTGTACCGTTCCCATATAGAAGGCACAAAAACAAGTTACCGAAAGTCACAGCAAAAAAATCTCCAGTAAAATTTTGAGAACCTAAAACATAGTGCCTAGCCATAGTGGAAGAAGCAAGGATGAGGGCAAACAGAGGGGCCACTTCCAGGCTGATGTAAATTTGCTTCATCAGAGCTTGTTCAGAAATGTGGAAACGAGGAAGCCTGTGCTGCAGACTTACCATCCATCCTCGATGACACGGATGACTGGGAGCTGGCTGTTGACCTGAAAGACCATGGTCGTTACCTGGCAGTCATCTAACAGTTTCAGTTGTGACCTGACATTGTACTGCATGTCTTGTCGGCTCAGCAGTTATCGCTCATCAATCTGACCATCTCATACAAATCAAAAATCAAGGAGCAGCTAACATAAAAGATGAAAAATACAGTGCATGGTCGCACGTCTGAGACAGGAAGGGTATACTGTCAAGCAATTTTCTGTAGAGGTGGTGCAAGAGATCGAATCTCCCACTCCATGTATGGCATGCCGAGGCAGTTAGGCATTCAAGGACAAGTGAGAATTCAAACCTAAAAGCATCTGGGCAAGGCAGCTGAAAAGTCCTCGTGCTGGCTCTGGAACAGTTAGAACTTGAGTGGCACAAATCACTGCTGTAATAGGTTCACAACCCTATCTGCAAATCGTGGTATGTCCAAAGTCTGACATTGAAGCTAATCAATCTCTCATGTAAGATGTAGAACTTTTACTGTCTCGTGTCGGCTCTGTAGCCATCTCTCCAAATGAGTGCAGTGCATTTGAGGCTGGGACTCTACATTTTAGTCGAAACATCATGTTGCAGCAGTCACTAAAATGAAAGAATGGCGGCTGAAGTGCAACCTCCAGCAAAGTTGCTAATGATGGTGTAAGATGTCTTGCGAGGACCGCGGTCCACAGCAGAGACGGGGTGAGAGTTGGGTAGCTCAAACCCACAACCTAGTAGCCCAGAGGAAGAGCTGACTTCCTATGACCATGCAGGATTGTGACGCCATGAGCTGGGTGTGAAGCAGTCAACATGGCAGCAACAACTAGTACTGGTGCATAGCAAACCACCACGACAGAGACGTACGGCCAAGGAATAAGCTGTCTTCTCATGGCCATTTAGGACTCGAAGCACTGGGTGCACAATGTTCTCCTCCCTGAGAGAGAGGTGGCTTGGGAGCAGGCACAATGTGCACTTGTAGAACAAGTAGGAAAACGACCCGAACGTGGCAGAAGAAAGACATCCGGAGTCACGACTCAGATTGGCCCATTCCCACCCACAGAGAGTGTCAGGAAGGTAAGGGGCTGAAACATTCCATTAAAGGGACCTCTTCTGGTGATCAGAAGGCTCCTGTCATGCTTGCACTGTGGGGGAGTTCTTATGACATAGTGAAGTGACATGTTTACAACTTCATATTGTCTTTGCACTGAAAAATTTCACAGGACAATCTTGTAAAATGCATTCTTTTGTAGAAAAAAAAAAACTCATAGATAATGAATAAGCTAAATGCATTTTTTTTTAAATCACCTATCATATAGAATTCATTTACTTTAATGATGTGTAACTCACGCAAGAATACATTGCTAAAGATTTGTGCTGTTTATATGTCTATCCAACTCTTCCATATTTTTATATCACAGGACTATCGTTTACTCTGTCCTGATGGGCAAAATGCAGCTGTCGGGGACTATGCCACCTGCAACTGGGGAGAAGTCACATCAAATGTTATCATGACTTCAGCAGTCAGAGATCCAGAAACGATGGCTAGCTACAAAACATTTCTTCGGATTGTGGAGCAGCTGTTTGGGCCTAATGGGTATTCTACCAGTAAATTCAAAATTTTCAGATCAGAGACCACATATCCATCGGACCAATTTCAACAGACACTCACCAGAAAAAATCTGATGTTCTCAGACATGACTAAGAAGTTCCTGGACATCGGAACTGATACTTACTACACCTGGGTTGGTGAGTACAGTCAGTTTTGTTCATTTTATGGAGTTTTGTAATTACAGTGAAAACTTCATTTAATGGACTGACAGAGGAGAAAGGTCTTCTGCCCAATTTTGCTAAAAGTCTGTTAATTCAACATAATCTAGTGGCCATTTTAATGTCTAACAAGTTTTCAAAAAGTTTCATGCAGTATTGGACAATATAAACTTTGTCTGTCATAATAAATATGTAACAGATATTTTTCTCCTTTTTTTTAAATTTGTACTGTAAATTTCACAAACATGTGCTACAGAAATGTCTTGTAATTTCTCCATAAACTCTTAATAAAAAATGTATGTGCTGCACAATTTATTTTAACTCCTCTTTAACTTGATATCATTTTGAATCATTAGGATTGTAAAATTATTTACATATTTCTGCATACCAAAAAATACACATTAGAAAGTAATATTTCCCAGGGGCATATAAGTTGATGATATTCTGGTATTTTTTTTTAATTTTCAGGGGGTGATTTCCTACCTCTTCTAAATGAGATGAATCGCTGTCCGTCTGACACTGTTCGCTGGTGTCTGACTTCCTTGGCTGAAAAACTCAAGTGTGAGGACATGATTATGGCATTCAAGGCAAAAGAACTGAAACCTGAAATGGACTGTCTTTATGGTGGCAACAGTACCAACTGTATGGAGATGATCTGGCGAGGAGACGCTGATCTGATCAATCTGGATGCTGGAGATATATACATTGCAGGAAGGTCGGCTCATATTGCTTAACCCCTCACGTATCGTGTGTATTTTAGGTCATCACAAAGCAAATTTACAATAATTTGTCATATATAGTTTCTTTCTTTCATTTTTTTCCCCCTGCTTTTTCAGTTTGGCTTTTCAGCATCAAGTTAGGAAGTTCTTTTTTGGCAGTCTTTATGTGCTTACCCGGCTCTGTGGCGAAGGGGTTACGAATGCAATTCATAATCACACATACCGTGTTCGAAACACAGCTGCAGGTGATTTGGAAACAGACTGCCTTGCGTTGGTTTCCATACAAAGGTATGAGTGACAGTCATTCAGAAAACAGCGGCAAACTACTGAATGTAAGCTTGCCAAGATATCACAAACAGCCAAAAAATGCTGGGGTTGACTGCCGCATCCTCTAAAGGATATGTAACTAATTGTTTATGTGCTTAGCAGAAAATGGTATCAGTACGTTTGCTAGTACAGAGTATTGAAATTTTGTAATAGCCCTGTTCTGCTATATGGCAGTGAATCTTGGAATGTGAAAGAACAAACTGATTTTTGCATGTGGATTAGCTTTCCCTATTACCAGTGTCCCCCGCCATCAGGTGTACTCACTCTGACTTCTGGGGAACTTGCAATTTACACCCCCAAGTCAATGATGAGAATTGACTTTCAATGATGAGAAGTCAATATTTTAGTCCAACTGACCGGAGTAGGGGTTGAACCTGCCTGCTAACTTGGCATCAGCGCACCGGCAGTTTAAGAGGAAATCTTATCCATTTAGCAATGCTGGTCTCCACAGCAGAGTATGAAACAACACAGCTGTGAGAAAGTGGAACATTAAACACAGCTGTAAGAAAGTGGAACATTATACACAGCTGTAAGAAAGTGGAACATTAAACACAGCTGTAAGAAAGTGAAACATTAAACACAGCTGTAAGAAAGTGGAACATTATACACAGCTGTAAGAAAGTGGAACATTATACACAGCTGTAAGAAAGTGAAACATTATACACAGCTGTAAGAAAGTGGAACATTATACACAGCTGTAAGAAAGAGACATGCAATGTTCTTGGTCATATAATGAGAGTAGAGGTATAGGAGTCATAGTCATGATTGGAAAGGGTAGCGGTATACAACTGTAAGAAAGAGACAGGCGGTGTTCTATAGTCATAATTAGGACAGTTAATTTGAATAATATAACGAAGACTGAAAAGATCGGTGACCTGAGATTCAGAGGTTGCACATGGAAAATATGCTTGATGCTCTAAGATTATGGCAAGGAAGAATGTCATTAAAATTGATCTAGAATATGAAGGTCTGAGATCTGTGTAGAGACATGAACACTTATGCTATTTTGCAATGTACATGATGATGATGATAGTTCTGCTACTCCACCACTTACTCTCTTTTTTGCTGCATCTAGGTATTTGTATTGTTTGTAGGATTCTGTCAAGGGTATATACTATACACATTAAGCAATAATTTATTATTGGTGATATGAAATTATTAACTGCTGAAAGAGCCTGTAAAGCATCCTCTGATCTACCCTGGTTGCTGCCATTGCCCTCAATGCATTAAGTCCCCTACCAGCCTTCACCACCAAAGCCTCCAGAATGACGGATAGGCATAGGGTCCTTCAGCCAAATATACCTTAGATATACGGAGCACATATGGGAATGTCCTGAGTGCAGTAATGTCGGTTCTTAACTCAACACACTCAACACATTGATTATTTGGCAAACAAGACTAGGAAAATAGAATGAGCACGATCTGAAAAAGGAATGAACCGTAACGTAAGTTGTTGCCAATGGTGCCAGCCCCATATTTGTATGCATTTGAGGGGTGGCATGTTCAGTATCACACCAACTGCCTTTACTTGCGGAAACATTTCCTAGTATGCATTTTAGGGGGGAGTCAGGTCAGTTTTAAAAATCCATCTTAATGCAAATTCCAACTTATGACCATTGGGCCAGTAAGCAAGTGTGCCAGCCACTGCACTACTGCGGCTCCCCAATGAATTATACTGAATACAAATGTTTAAGTGGCATATTCTTTTCTGGAAGCTGATAAAGTGTTGTAGGTTTTTATATACAACTTTCACAATCACTGTTTTTGTTCTGTGAAGCTTATTTGGTTGTAATTGGCATATATTATTTTTTGTTTCATTACTGTGGCTGGTGTCTACAGCAGGACTTTTGAGACTGGGTATTAAAGACCATTTGCCTGAGCAGTTACACAAATTGTCACGGGCTAGATTTATTAATTCATCTTCAGTAAATTAAAAATCTATTGCCTTGGTTAGAACCTGAGCAACTTATGTGGAAATTGGTATTCTAACTGCCAAACCACATGTTTCTCAATGTAAAATTGTCTGTATATTTGAAGAAAGGGTTTGTTTTTGTTTTTTCGCTTATTGCCCTGTCCTAAATACATTTGATACAATAACTGATTATATGAAATGTATGTTGCACTTCCATTTTATACAAAGAAATCTGTCTTCTTTTTTTACTTCACTTAATCATGTTGATTATTCTGTTTAATTTTATGTTACCTGTTGTCATGCATTTAGTTTTTAATGTGAATGTTTGTGTCCTATGCTGCTTAACTTTACCTTGCAGCTCTTTAGGGATGTCTGTCTTTAACAATTGTTTACCTGTTTTCAGTTTATTGTAATTATTTGAACATTGCATTAAAGAAGCTCTTTGCTGTACTCGTTTCTTGCATTTTATGTTTTAAAATGTATATTTTTTATGCAGACATTGAGCGCTATCATGTACATAAAGTTAGTTGCACTTTCTTTACAGGACCTCTCAATCAACCCCTGCATATTTTGGCTATTTGTGATTTACTATGCAATTTTTATGTTTAGTATGACTGACACCCACACCACTGAAATCAAAGCAAAGTGGTCTGCTTCTAAATCGCCCGCTGCTGTCGTCGAACCCTCGGTTTGGTGTGTCGGAGAATTATGAATTGCATTTATTACCCCTAAGCCGGCGCCAGCTTATGCATATTTGTTTTATGCAGAAAAATACTTTCAAAATTGTCATAGTTTGTTTATACTGTGAAGATTTTACTTCATTCATTTGTTTTGTAATTATTCATCAGTTATAACTTCTAACTTTTAATGTCTGATTTATGATCTCTTTTTATTGCCTTCAAAATCTAGCATTTTTTCTGCCTTCTGGTAAACTTCTTTCACTTTCATCTTTACAGGCGATACGGATTGGTGCCGATTGCAGCTGAAGACTATGGAGACATGTCGATGCAGTTTAGAGTTGTGGCAGCAGCTAGAAAAACAGACAAATACACAACACTTTTCAATATGAGAGGTAAGCTTAGTAAATCTGTGATGTTTAATAAATATTACCTTTTATTCAACATCCTAGTGATGTAATTATATAAACTGTGGGGCCTTTATAAAAGGTAATAAGAGTTTGTGGGGTTTTATTGCAAAGACAAATGGACACTGTATAAAAGAGGAGAGTTTGGCATATGCAACTACAGTATCTATCATGAGAATGTAAGTTACGGCTTCCAATGGTTGGAAGGCAGCACACCCAAACATGTGATTGTAATGGACTCGCTAATGTATGTTTTGGAAAGTGGAAATTGGCAAGTTCTAGGTGGAGTGGCTAGCATCCATCATCAGGATGGAGACTGCTAGCATATCAAGGTTTCTCTGTCTGGTGCATGCAGGTGTGTAGGGAACTGAACAGGTGATAGATTAGCTGCTGCTGCCCCTTTGAGCAGAGAGCTACTTTATGATAAAAGTAAGGTGGTGAAGGCTATCTGGGACTGAATGGAGAGCACAGTTGGACATACTATTCTTATCTGGAAAAAAAGGGGGGGGGGGGGGGTGGGAGATCTGGTCTGGATATTCAAAGTGTAGAGGAAAGTATTGTGGCTAGGTTTTGTCAGTTTCATCTAAAGCTACTATGAATGAAAGCTGGTGTGTTGTCCTGTCTGGGTTGAAATGAAGGTACATTAGTGGAACATGCTATTGGAATTCTTTTGTGCCAATTTAATTGGCCGTACTGTGACTTACTAGCTAAATTAATTACTAAGCTCTAAGTGGTGTTGCAATGTAGAAAAATTGTAATGCATAGGAGATGATATACTAAGCCTGCTCATCACAGCTCAACTGTCTTTCCACCATGTGTTCATAGAATAAGAGGAGCATTGTGACAACAAACAGTACCCACATCAGAAAGTGTTCATGGAATCACAGCAGGTTTACATCTCCCTCCAACACTTCACTGAAGTAAATAGAGGAAGAGATGATCTATTTTGTGAGACTCTTGACCATTACGATCTGAGAGATCACACTGTTTATTGACCTTCACTATCTCAGAGATCACACATCAAAAGTGTGCTTTGTTTAATGTTCTTGACTGTTAATAACACACACTCATTAGAAGTTTGCACTAATTGTTTGTTTTATTCATTTATGCTTTTGCTCAATTCTTATTGTTTATTGTCAGTAATGTGTTTTCATTTATAGTGTGCTCTCATAAAGCTGTGAAGCATGAATCATTACATGTGAAATGAGATGATCTTGTATGGTAATTTCATATATGCAGTTACTGCAGTGGTTTATGGATGGCACAGTTAGTTGTTGTACCGTGGAGATCTAGGAATCTGTCATGTCCGTAATCCAATAATGATACACTTAACTGATCTCAGCAGTGTTGAGGTTATAAAATTGGTCTTGTGGTGTCAATACAGGAATCTAACACAAAATATATTCCAATAAATTAAAATGTCATTTAGTTTTAAACCATTGGCAAAAAATTAATGCCGAACTTGACAAATTAAATCTTAGAGAAATACATTAGTTTGTTATGAGCTTGAAGATCCTGAATTATATTACTTTATCTTTTCATAACGTATTCACTGTTGTTCTGTTATATGGTTGCTTTGAAAGACTATTTTTTATTCATGGGCTTTGTTTCATGCAGCATGAGAAAGGCTTGGATCTTTATCTCCATTACACTTCACGCCCAATTTATTGCATTGTTTTTCCCCAGCAAAGGGGGATAAACTGTTTAAGTCGTGTGGTGTTCATCTCAAGAAGTACCCATTCCAAGTCCAGTTGTGGGCACCTATTTTAACAAAGTAGGGAATTCAAAGTTGCTAAACTCCCTTGATCCACGGGTTATGAGTATGATGTTAAGTCTTCTCAAGTAAGGATGTTGTGCTTGTTGCAAATTCATTGGCAGTTGGAAATTGGCTGGAAAAAAATGCTTCCCTGGTTGAATTTCAAAAATGAAATGTGCCCAGAATAAAGTGTTCATAACGTGTGATTCTTGTATGTGCACATTAGGATTCTTGTTAGTGCTGCAGTTAATGTGCTGAGCTGAAATTGAGATGGAGCACTGATGCATACTTTCAGATGCATTGAAGGTTGTGCTCCAATCTAATAAATCAGTAATTTCCCAGCAAAGATTTGCTGCATTGTAGTTAATATCAGCTGTGTGTTATAGGGTCATGAAGAGAGCAAAGAGTGGAACACTGTAACCTACCGTGCCTGTCATAATGACTTATATGGGTTGGCATTAGACTGGCTATCTCATCCCATGGAAAGTGTTGGCTGCAGAATCCAGCCAATCATGAGCACGTCTACAGATGACTTGTTGTGAGTTGGATGGAAGCTCATGTTCCACTGGAAGATTAATGGCAGCAGAGTAATAGTAATTTATCTCCACTTCATAAAGGTCGAATGTGTACCAGATGTTTTGTGTGGGCCTTCCTAGTTGTTTTAAATTTGTTTGATTAATCTGTTGACTGGATATCTTTACTAAATTATGTTAATACTATTGATTTTGGTTATGTGTGCACTCTTAAAGATTCATAACACTATAAACAAACTGGATAATTCCATTTTCAGGCAAGCGGGCATGTCAACCTGGAATTAATCGAGGTGATGGTTGGGTTATTCCGCTCAACATCTATATTGAAACTGAACAATTTCTTCCCACCGATTGTTCAATTTTTAGGAACATTGGTAAGTATGTGTAAATTCTTTTCTTGTTGACAGTTCATGTTCTTCCATACTTACATGTGCAATATTTATACTATGTAGCATAGAAATGGCCTTCAGTCTGTGTCATTTGTTGTGGGTTTTTGAAAGTTATTTAAAACCGGTAACATTCATTTAATGGTAACGTCCATCTGTATGGCATCAAAAACATACTAACACAGGTAGGTGCTCAAGATTTACTGCAGCATGTTTGCATTGACATATGAAAACTTCATTGAAAAAGAAGCAAAGGTTTTAAGTCGTCGTCATCAGCTCGTGGGCCGGTAATGAAGCTTCTTAATCATTATGAGTTTAAAATGCCAAAAAATGTTGACTTGGGGATGTAAATTACAAGTACCTCTGAAATCAGAGTGGATTCGCCTGAGGGCGAGGGACACTGGTAATAGGGAAAGCCAGTCAGCACAAAAAATTCAGTTCAGTGCTACTAGAAGTAGTGTTTATGGACTATACTCGAGTTCAAAGCGAGCTAGCGCAAAAACGACCTATTCTGCTCTTAATGTGCTACACAACTTTTGGCTGATGTATAATTTGGGGCAATAGTGATATTTATTGATCTTTTGTTTGTAGTTTCCAGCAGTTCTATTTTAATGAAACCTCTTGTTCCAGGTGAGCTGTTTTCAAGAAGCTGCATTCCAGGTGCTCTAGACTCAGAGTACAATCCAAATGTTGCTCCTATTAACCTGTGTGAAGGGTGTGGTGGTGGAGGATTCCGAAAGTGTCAGCGCAACAGCGAAGAGCAGTATTATGGAGCAAGTGGAGCTTTCAGATGCCTTGTGGAGAGTGAGTATTATCCATGTTTTTATTTATTGTTTAACATATCCTACTTTGTCACAAAAGATCTGGGAAATGTTAAGAAATATATTTAATATCATCATTAAACATATCAAAATGTGGCCTTACGTTGTGATATTGCATGATAAAATTATTATATGTGTATGTTCATGAAAAAGGCAGTCCACATTCTTTGGGCATGTCATAAGAAAGGAAAAGTCAAGTATGTCATCACACCAGGAAAGTTGGAGGGCAGAGAGAGACCAGGAGAGAAGATGCTGAACAGGTTAAATTACATCCCACTTACCCTTAGAGACTACCACAATCTCTGTCTTTTTACAATTTAATTATAACTCTAGTTGTTCACTGTATACATAATTGTAAATACTAAATGTTGCAGATTCTGTTCATTGTCTGCAATCAATATTGTATTATCTGCATATCTAATACTATTCATGTTATGTCCCCTGTCAGGGTCTTACTTTATACTAACAGTGGCTCGTGTTCTCTAACAGGAGTGAAACAATCGTACACAAAGAATGATTGTACTCAGACACGCGGCAACTTAACTGAAACACTTTAATCACATAAACCACTCCTCAACGGCATTCATATAATGCTGCACTCACAATTAGCGACAATGCCAGTACAAATACATATATGCAATACACAAATTCATAGATGACTGGAACAAAGCACTCACTCAGTCCCCAAACAGAATCTATGAAACATACAGGCTTTCTCACATCGAGCATAGAATAATACATGCAACACTTTCTCTCATGTCTGTCCTGTCTCGAAGTCCTGAATCAGTCTGAGCTAACGCCGATGTTTCTCGTTAGCTCTTGGCTTCTAGTCCCCGTGCGCTTTGTGCGTCACGCTGACCACTGGGTATCAACTGCGTAGTAGCTGCCGTCGGGTTCATCGTCGTGCTTGTCCATCACCTACAGGCGATGAAGATTCTGACACTAGTGGCAGTAGTGATTCTTCTCATATCTTCTAAATCTCTATTAATATTTTCACTGTATAGGGAAAAAGGGTCTGGAGACATTACACATCACTGTCTCACACCTCTCTTAATGGGCTGATATTGACCTACTTCATTATCAATCTTTATGGCAGCTTGTTGTTTCAAATATATGTTTTTTACAAGTCTAAAGTCTTTCCCAAGCATTAGTATCATGTATACATGTTTTATTGAAAGCCTTTGTGTAGTCAATGAAACCAAGATGTAGGTCTTTGTTTACTTCTATTGAATGCTCCATAAATGTTCTCAGCAAATATACATCATTTTCTGCACCATTGTCTTCTGCAAACCCACATTGTTCTTTCCCTATTTCAGGTTGTATTTTCTTCCTAACTCTTTACATGATGATTTGTAGCAAAATCTTTGTGATATGGCTCATTGTGCTAATTGTTTGATGTTGATCGCACTCCAAGGCTCCTGATGTTTTCAGGATTGCAATAAATATAGATGTACTTAATACAGGAGGTATATCTCTAGTATCATGTGTGCTGAGCTAACTGGTGACCTTATCTGTTCAATATTCTTCTAAGGCAGTGATCATTTTTGTTGTGATATTGTCTGGATCCAGGGTCTTACCAGTTTTCATACGGTTAAGATCATTCTGAACTGCCATCTTCAAAATTGGTGCTCCATCGTTATTATATGGAATATCTTACTGTTCCTCTCTGTATAATTATAAAGGTCTTCAACATAATCTGACCATGCGTTAAAAATCTAATCTTTTTCTATTATGATTTTGTAATCTTTGGTTTTCTTCAACGTAATCTGACCATGCATTTAAAATCTAATCTTTTTCTATTATGATTTTGTAATCTTTGGTTTTTCTGCAACCCATTGATGTGTGTGTGCTTTTTGTAGCGATGTCATTAATTCTTTTGTGCATTAATTCGGTATTCCGGTTGTTATATTGGTTTGCAGTTTTCCACAAGCTTTGCTTCATTTTCCTCTGTACACAATTTCTTAATTTTCCACTGATTGTCTCCACATTTTCCATGGTCTTTCTTGTTATTTCTATTAGTTTTAAGATGTTCTTCCATCACCCATTTCTTATATCCCTTCTTCATTTTTCAGATATTTGTTTCTGTAGCCTGTCTGCGTTCTTCAGTATTTCTCATTTGTCACTGACATCTTTAAATAAAATTTCTAGATCAGACAATGTATTAGTACATCTAATAATTGGATGCGGAATGGTTAAAATGTGGTTAGTAAATATCAGTGGGGAGAAAACAGAATACACAGCACTCTCACTCTTTCAAATAAAACACACCTCTCTAAGCTAGTGTTGAATGGAAAAATACTGCATCAGGAAGAAATTCCAAACTGCCTAGATGTCACTTTTGATCATCACCTGACATGAAAGACACAAGTTGAAACAGTAATTCCACAGTGTTATATGTACTTGCCTTCAGCTTCATGTGTGTTTCCCCTCATTTGATGTTCAGTAAACTGTATTAATGCCAGGTAGCTCTTTGGGTTTTAAAATAAGTCAAGGATTTACTTAAATTGATTGGGTTGTTTTTTTCCCTGAATACTGGTGAATTGATATTATTATATTGTTATATCTAAATTTTGATGCTAACATGGTGGATTATCTGGTTTCAGAGGGTGGTGATGTAGCATTTGTCCGTCATTTGACTGTGAGAGACAATACAGATGGCCGCAATCATGCCATATGGGCCAGGAACAGAAGATCAGATGACTACGAACTACTCTGCAAGGATGGTCGACGGCTCAACGTTGATCGCTTTAATGAATGTCATCTTGGCTATGTTCCTTCTAATGCCATTGTTACTTCAGGTAGATTATTTGTTCAGTATTGTCTCAGTGTAATCAACTGTTTAAGTGGTGGTCTTCTATAAATCTTCATTGAACTAATTAATTAGTTCAGATATCTAATGCATTCCCCTTTTAACTTTAACTGATTCAGTGCAAAACAAAAAGTAGGTTGAGACCAAACATGGTACACAAATGAACAAGTATTATAATGCAAATTTCCATTCACTGAGCATTGAAACTGCAGAAGATACCATGAAACAAAGTAAACAACATGATGATCCTAAAATGGTGATATATCATTTTTCTGTCCAAATGGGAGGTCGCATGTGGTGATATATTATCCTTCGACACTGAATCAGTTAATTACTTTAAAACTTTTGCTGGTTTTGTTTCATTGAAGCAATGGGTGTTTAGTAGTTGGTGTTCTTGTTTTTAAGAACAGAGGTCTGGAATTTAATTCCAGGTATGGCATTGCTGGGTTCTGTTTTCCCTTACCAGAAGTCGATGCTGTGTTGTAAAATGGGTACCAGAATTGCCAAAAAAGGGAAGGCAGCAAAGTAGGGAGTTTATGACCTCCCCTTAGTGTGTTTTGACCTTGATTATGTGAAAGCCTAATACTTTACCCATGGCGAAGGTTTTATGGACACGATTCGTAATCCCGTATACCCGGGTTCGAAACACAGCAGTGCTGGTTTTTTCGAAAAAGGCATAGATGCCGATCGTTCAGAAAGCAATGGCAAACAACCGAACATAAAACTTGCCCAGGAATCACGAACAGCCAAAATGCTGGGGTTGACTGTTACGTCCTGTGAAGGACATGCAACTAAATAAAAAGTCTTTGAATTAAATTTGCTTACTTTTCATTAATGTTTTTCTCTGTGTGGATGTTACTTATTTTTTTCACCGTATATTTGAATTGTTGCATTTCTCTCTGACTTGTGAATTTTTGTTTCCCTCTGTGAGGTTACTTGCCATTATGTATTTTAAAGTTTAAGGATATATATTGTATGTGTATTTGGTACTTATATCTTCTTCTTTCATTCGCTTAAAATATGTCATAACTGCAATGTATGAATCTAACAGTCTTTTTTTAGTTCACTCAGCGGTCCATAGTTTATTTTCCACTGTTGTCTCTCTAGGCCAGAAGGTATGCCTGGGTATGTTGTAGTTTGGGCAGTCTTGGAGTATGTGCTCTGCTGTCTGCGGCACCAAACCACATGTGCACATGGCTGGGTCACCAATCTTGAATTTTGTATACATGTGGTTGCGTAATCTATTGTGTCCTGTTCTAAGGTACAGAATAATGATTTGTTCTGGTCTGTCCATAATGTGGTAGTCGTCTTGAGCTGGTTTTCGTGGTCTTCTGACTGATTTGATCATTCTTTTCTTTTGGTGGTATGTAATGGGCACATCAGGCTGTTCTTCTTTTGCTCCTTCCTTAGCCAGTTGATCAGCTCTGTCGGTACTCCACAGTGGGATGGTATCCACGGCATGGTGACCTTATGCTGACTGCTAAGTTCAGAAAGTAGTGTCCTTAGTACTGGCAATTTCTCAGACAGGAGCGCCTCGAGTACAGATTTTGCATCTGTCAACAGCACCACAGGTTGTGTGAGTGAGTGGCACCTTGCAGTCTTGACAGACCAAAGTATGTGAGTTGGAATGTGGCCAATATTCCATCACAATGCCTGGGCAGAGCTTCAAAGAAACATGTTGTGCCCAAACGACATGTTCCCTCTCTCGGCCTAGCCCTTGTGTATTCCAGAGGAATGGGTAACCAATACGTCTGGCACAAGGTAGGCTGCAGACTCTGGCGTCTCAGCGTCAACCTCCGAGACCTCGCCACCACGAGCAGGTGGCGAGTGATGGCCAGACCCTGGAACCCACGGGACCCGGCTTAGAGGCGTTCAGCCAAGTCCCACAGGTGAGGGCCTCATACGCGCCTGGACCGTAAGGGCGCGCACATCTGTCAATCACAAGTGTGTAATGTAAGTGTGTAATGTGTGCACTATCGTCAGACTCTCCACCTGACCTTAGCGGACGCTGCGACCAGCAGGAATAGGCCCGCCAAAGATACCACAGGAGATTTTGAGAGCAAATCTCCCATCCTTCCACTGTGCGGATCTCGCGACCAGCAAGAATAGGCCCGCTGGAGATATTGCTCGTCTGCTGCGAACAAATCTCTACAGATACTGAATAAGTGAAGAAACGATAAAAGTAGTGGTATTTCAATTGCGCTTGCACTCCCACCTATCTACACCCTTCATGTGTCTTCACAAAGTCGGACTAGAGTCAAGCTCAACAGGGTCTTCTTTCCCCGCTGATTCTACCAAGCCCATTCCCTTAGCCAAATGCCTCGTCATCTAATTAGTGACGTGCATGAATGGATTGACGAGATTCCCACTGTCCCTATCTACTATCTAGCGAAACTACACAGGTTGTGTACCATTGTTGGTATTTAGTAATATCTCTGTTGCTATCTTGATTGCCTCAATTTCAGCATCATAGTTATAGCATTACTTTCCTGTTGGAACTCTGGCCGTGTCCCTAGTATTATTTGGGTATTCTATGTACACTCCCGCTCCTTGTTTATATGTATGTGTTTTGATATCAGCAGTAAATATTGTATTGATGTTTGTTCATTGATCCTCAGCTGATAAATCATCCATACAAAAGGACATAATCTGGAGTCTCCTTAACTATGGCCAGCAGTTTTTCTCATCAGACATGTAAGATTTGTTTCATTTTCAAAATGCATACATTATCATATAGTTTGAACTAAGGATGAAATTTGTGAATGTGAAATTAGTTACTTGTTTTGTGTATAAAGAATATTGATATTCAATGTTTTAAGAATTTCACTTTATAACTATGTTCATTAATTGATCATTTAAGGTTTAATTACATACAACCTGCTGATGCATTTTGTAATATCTGATTTATTCATTTATAGCTAGTTAAGTGTTAATGTGTGATTTGGTTCTGTCACATTTACTTTATTCATTTATTAACCAGCTAAATGGGATTCAATTATGTCATATTTAAGTTATTCATTTATTGACCAGCTAAATGTTAACGTGTGACTTAGTTTTGTCATATTTAATTTATTCATTTAGTGATCAGCTAAATGTTAATATTTATTTCATTCATTTATTGCTTGTGGTCTCCATGGCCTAGAGGTTAACGTCTTTCTCCATAATCCCATATATTTTCCTGAGTAGCGTAAGCTATGAGAGAATCGATAGCGGTTCTCGCCGCATTGGTATGTGAGCCGGTCGCTCAGAAAGCAGTGGCAAACTACTGAGCGTAATCTTGCCTAGTACATAAACAGCAGCTGAAAAATGTTGATGTTGACTGCAACATCCTGTAAGGGATATGCAAAACAAACAAAAAACAAAACAAAAAAAGTGTATTAACACGCTATTGCCTTCTATCATATCTAATCTGATTTCTCCAATATTTCAGCTATGTCAAGCAGTTTTAAGATTTTGCTCATTTAAGTTTCTAATTTTCACTCCATGGTCTCTCTACTGCGCTGTTTTTCCATAAACTCTATGTCACTGCACATATGCTTGTTGTAGTTGGTTGTGTCACTTTTTATCATCTGAGTTATTTGAGTAAATGTATGGGATGCATTATAGCACATCACACATGTAGCTATCCAGCTGCACATTAGAAAACTGATTGTCAGTAAGACAATTAAAAAAACAGGGTTGTGCTTAAATTGAAATCATATGAATTGAACACAGACAGGAAGTAAGGTTTGAACATAGACAGGAAGTAAGGTTTGATAAAGGATTACTGCTAAAGTTCAAGTATGTGTAGCTGGCAGTAGAGATGAACAATTAGAACTGGTTTACTGCCATAGGATGATTAATTATATTAAGTGACTTTCTGTATCTGCCACAGGCTTATATATACATCACCAAATTGTTATCACTGCGTTAAAATACCACATGTCTGCTACCATATTGACATTCATTGGCACCTTGCCATCTTGACAGATGATAGTTTGTTACATTGTACTTCAAATAGGCATAATAACTACAACTCATGGTGGGAGCGAGTATGACTGATCAGACCAATTCGAGCTGTAAATGTTCGTCCACAATGGATGCATGTGAACACATCGTCAATTTCACCATTACGCACCATCTTACGTCTCAAATTCTCAATTTGTGATCTATCTGTAATCATTTTCTCCTTTGTCTTTATTCCATTTCTGATATATGCTCTCCATGCAACACGTTTGGCTGCTACTTGCTTCCAAAGTGCATTATCAATGCCTGTATCAATCATGTCCCACTTATAGACATCTTTGTATCATGGTAGTGGCTGACCCCGAGATCTCTTACCCATCTGTAATTCACTAAAAAAGATGTCCTTTGGTATTCTACCATCATCCATCCTCCTAATATATTGACAACTTTAGGTTATATTTTGGTCACTTGAAACGCCGTGAAAGTTTGGCGAGACAAATATTGGAGGGGTATATTCCTGAGAAGAGAGGAAGAGGAAGGCCAAAGGGAAGATGTGTGCAGGATGTGGCGGATGGTCTCCAGGTGGGTGTATTGGATGCAAGACATCTTGCTTATGTTCGGATAGTTTTCTGGAGGGTTGTTATGGGAGCGGGGTTCTGCAAAGGACATGCTACTGAATGAATGAATGAAGTCATAACTGTGACACGTCCCCTACTTTTCATTTTCTGCCATCCATTCTTGTTTGGTCCAAACCTAATTTTTGTTTAGCACAGAATCTGTTAATAATAGGGGGAAAACATTTCCCAGTTCTTCTGTAAACAACCTCCAACTAGTTTGGAATGTGTCATTTTATGTGTTTTAGATAATAGTGTGTCAAACTCTTTCATATAAATGTAATTCTGTCCACATTACACATGACTGTGAACCATTACAAATGTGATAATAGTCAGATCAGAAAATACTTAGTCCCCTGATACTTCTATGTGTTATCTTAATCAGGTCTGTGTAGTATAAATATATTGTTGCTTGAGGGTAAACAAAAAGTAGATAAAATAAGTAAATATCAGAATGAGAAAGGATTATTTAAATCTCCTGAATTACACCAAAAATGGATTTTAAAGTGTAGGAGAGTAAAGGGGATTTGGAAAGAACCATTTTTCTTTCTTTTCTTTTTTTCATATCCTTTACAGGACATCGCTGCCAACACCAGCATCTTTCAGCTGTATGTTGATTTCTTGGCAAGATTACGCTCAGTAGTTTGCCATTGCTTTCTGAGCGGCCGGCTTACATACCCCGTAAGTTACCGATGCGATTCGAACCACTGCTGATTCTCACCGTCATCACGTTACCGACGAGAGTATACGAGATTACGGAAAAAAGTCATAACCTCTAAGCCACGAAGCCGGAGGAAAGAACCATAGAATTCAATAATAAAGAAGCGGGAAAAGAATAAATATATTGCAGAAAAAAAACCCACATATGAAAAGTTGTAGTTTCCTCCATGTAGATCTTCAGGGACAAACAAATAAATTAGATGGAACTAGATTAGTTACGCAATCTAATTAGTAAGCTTTTGTATTCTGATTTATAATTTTTATTAAAAGCAAATCTTAGAGATTACAGTCTTTTTAAGTCCCTCATATGAGTCCTTCGACCTGTGATCCTCCTGGTGTGGAATGTGGCTAGTGGTCAAGCTTTTCATTTTGTTCCTTTCTCATATACTTTATTAATAGCTTAATTGACACGTTTTCTGTACTTTCAGAGATGGGGACTTCCACATGTTTGACTCAGGAATCTGGTACACAGACCTGATCTTCACAGATGCAGCTGTGAGGCTAATGAGGATTCCAGAGGAGAGACAGAATTATAGAGACTGGTTAGGAGAATCATTCTTGTCACAGATTGAAAATCTGCAAAAGTATACTTGTGTCAATCCAGACAGTGGGGTTTCTTTAAGTCCAAACCTTCTTTTGTCTGTCATAATTGCTGTTATCTCCCTTCTTCTGATGCGCTTGTAGCTCTTGCATGCAGAATTCATCATTACAATAACTTGATTCGGGATCTAAAATCTGAATTCTACATTTTTTGGCAGTGATTTTTATAAGAACATACTTCCTTATATTGTCTTTATCTTAGAACGATATATTTGTCTAAACAAGATGACTACGAAAACCATCCTTTTGTCCGTCGTTAGGAATAATTTTACATCTGCGGCATAGAGGTAAATGTAATAAAATAATGTCCATGCAAGAATGGAGGCCGAAGACTTCTTTGCTTAGTCAAAAGGCAGCCCTTAATTTCATGTTTTTAGTGTTTCCCAAGGGCTGAAGTTTAGTCATTTTCATTTTGGCAGAACAAATTGCTTATTAATTGTTTATTATTTAGAACCTCATTCATTGACGCCTATCAGCTTCATACAAATTCAGCAAATAGTTGTTAAGTTTACATTGTTTAAAGACAGAACACACAAACACCTGGCCTATATTAAATGTTTTCAAGTGGCCTATATTAAATGTTTTCAAGTGTCTGGCATGCTGTTTTCATATACATTCCTGACTGGTTTCTATATCTCTATGAATTTTAAATGATAAATTTAATGTTGCAGAATGTTTGAATGGGGATGTTTTATAATATTGAGTGTGATTATGGCTTGTACATAAACATTGTGTGAGTTGTTTGTGTTTGTTGTGAGGGAGAAAATGGTTAGTGAAAGATGAATATAATATGTACATATCTTTCATAACAAAGAGTAATCATATTATTGTTGTTAAGAATTGTTAAATGTCTAGAGATCCATTCATTAATTCCTCAGAGAAATTGATGATCAAATGTTTTTTGCGTGTATTGTGAAAAACAAGTGACAGCATATTAAAGCAATTGAAAAATGGTATATCAGTAATGAATTTTATACTGCTGTAATTGAAATTTAAATGGGCAAGACCTGGAATACATTGTTGTAACATGGGATTAATGGAAATAATTAACTGATTCAGTGTCAAACAAAAACTAGATTTGGACCAAATGTGGTGCACAATCAAATGAACAGGTATTATAATGTAAATTTCCATTCACCGAGCATTGAAATTGCGAAAGATACCATGAAACAAAACAAATAACATGATGACCCTAGTATGGTGATATTTCTGTACAAATGGATGATATATTTGGTGATATTATCCTTTGGCACTGAATCAGTTAAGAAGGCTGAAGGGAAAAGGTAGTCCCATAGCAGGCGCTGACATTGTGGTTGTGGAGTGTCAGGCCTATGCATATTCTAGGCCACAACATGAGGTGAGATGGCCAGTTCAGTTCCTCATCACCTTTCCTTTCCAGATATTTTCCAGAAAATGGAGAGATGTAGATATCAGTTAAGTATCCATTTTAAAGGCAAGGATTCTGTGATGCATGGCAGAAAGCATAATCATTGTGAATGTTTGAAGCATTTGCACAGCTGTCAGGTAAAATAGGAACTATTTGGATATCACACAGCATCAGTCAGCACTGCTGGCATGTGAAGAAAAAAACAACAACTAGATTAGAACCATGATTTGTAATCAAGAATCGATGTGACTATACTCAGGACAAGTATATAAGGACTCAGCTTTTCCCAGCAGAAGTTAAAGGGTGTGCAAGCTGATTATCAAGAGCGGCTTAGCTACATGTTGGACTTATTCTTTCTTGCCTGTGCTCATTGTGACCAGTTTGATACATAATACCCCACTCTGGCAGTCTTAGTTGGAAAAATTCATCAGGAGACATGTCTCCATTCACAAAGCTATCGTTTATTGCCTGCAGTACCCTATGGGCAACTTAATTGTTCCTGTGATAGGTGTGTTTGAAGCTAAGATTCATTGTAACAACTGGCAATGAGTAATTCAACAGCTTTACAGGGTTATAACCACAAGTGATAGAATGGAAATTGCAGCTAGAGCTTTCATTGGCACATAATAAAATCAAAAAGACACTGATGGAATTAATTTGTTTTCAAAATTACTAAAACGTCACTTAGATGAGGTCCTAGAGTTGTCTGAAAATCACCCTGCATCCTCGGCAACAATATCTCAACTGTGAAACCGAGTTTCTAACCACAACATTCATTGTATTACTTGTGATTGTGTTCTCATAAAACTGACTGATCCCACTTCCTGTTTTTGTTGATTTATGCGTTGTATTTTTGTAGCTTTACTAAAGTTCAACATATTTCATTTCTCGTCTAACAACTGGCAAGACTGAAAATTAATTAGACTGTGAAGAGGAACCAAAATAATGGTAAGCTAGTTTCATTTCATGAACATGTGATTGTCTCTGCCAGATAATATAGAATTTGATGGGAATTGTGAGATCTAAAATGTGATATTTGAACACTGTTTGCCAGTCGTTTTGATAAAATCTGGTAGGTTGTAAACAAAAACAAATGAAGAGTAAAAGTAGAAGACTATTTTAATTCAGATACTTTTACATTACACAATACTGAAATTGTTGCAACAGCTGTAATTGTTAACAAACCAAATGTTAACAAAGAAAATGTGCTATTTAGTGTATTACCATTTAATTCAAGCTAATTTTCTTATCAATGTTTTGCAACAACAAAAATTCAATAAATTGCATCACTACTGTTATTGACCTTGGCTCCGTGGCAAAGGTGTTACAGATGCAGTTTGTAATCCTGCATACCACGATCGAAACACAGCTGTGGGTGATTTGGCAGCAGATTGCCTTGCATTGGTCTTTTATGAAATGGTATGGGTGCCGTTCGTTCAGATAGCATTTGCAAACTACTGAGTGTAAACTTGCAAATAGATAACGAACAGCAATCCAAACAAATGCTTGGGTTGACTGTGACGTCCTGTAAAGGGTGTGCAACTAACTTTAACTATTATTGACAAGAAGGGCACATAGTTTTGCTTTCTCAGTTTATTTTTGTAATATCTCATCAGCTTATTAACTGGTCTTCCCGGCCAAGGTGTTAACGACATTGTTCCTAATCCCGTATATCCACATGGGGAAAACAGCAGCTGTGAGAATCAGCAGCGGTTCGCGCCGCGCTGGTAACTTACAGGGGTATGTGAGCTGGTCGTTCAGAAAGCAATGGCAAACTACTGAGCGTAAAACTTGCCTAGTACATCAACAACAGCTGGAAAATGCTGGTGTTGACTGCAACGTCCTGTCAGGGATATGCAAAAAAATACGAGAAAATCAGTTTATTGACAGGCTTAAGAGTTAAAAACCTATTTGGTCAAATTTGACTGTTCTGCTGTTGACATCTGAATATTAAAGAATTTCTTTTTAAATAAAGTGTTATTTTATTTACAAATGTCAAAGTGCAGCCCTTTAATGTAAATCACAACTGTGGTTGTCTTTTTAAATTATTGTTTACTGATTGCCAGTCTATGGAAAATTTCTTTCAGTGTTCTTCCATCACACATTCCATTTTTTATCTAAAAGAATAAATATTGTATACTTGTAATTACTTTTTGTCATTTATAATTGAATGTGTGGTGCTTTATTATCTTAACTGAGTTGAGTCAAGAACTGACATCATTGCACCAAATGCATTCCCATAAGCGCTCAGTCCTCATCTTCAACAGCCAGCAAAGAGTTCAATACTAATGGTGCCCTTTGGAATCTGATTGTATGTCCCTCTTGCTTTACCTCTGAGTGATGACTGTTGACCAGATCACCTGACCACCCCTTGCTGTTGCACTCTCTCTAGACTATGATAGTTGTCTATATTATTCACATGTTCCCATAGGGCCTGCACAACATCCACCTTATGCATCAAATTACCCCTTAAAGATGCGGTACAAGCCAATCTGTCTGGCTGTTTATTTCCTGGAGAAACGATCCAGCCTATGCTAATCTTAACTCTCTGTACATGCTTAACGATACATATTTGCTGTCACTGAGTATTCCTCTTCCATCCTTTATCCCCCAGCAGAGCATAATCCCTCAACGAATTCATCCCAAGCTGTACTTGTTTTTGCTATATCCTGTTGCTCACACACACAATATATGATACTGTAGATACACCTCCTGAATTATGCAGTTCTATATTTATTGCAATCCCGAAGAAATCAGGAGCCTTGGAATGTGATCAACATCGAACAATTAGTATAATGAGCCACGTCATGAAGATTTTGCTGAGAATTATCATGCAAATAGTTAGGAAGAAAATACAATCTGAAATAGGAGATGAACAATGTGGGTTTGTAGAAGGCAAGGGTACAGTAAATGTTGTGTATATACTGAGAACAGTAATTGAACATTCTACAGAAGTAAACAAAGATCTACGCCTTTGCTTTATTGACTACACAAAGGCTTTCGATAAAGTGAGACATGTCGATATGATAAGGATGCTTGAAGATCTATAAATTGATGGAAAAGATCTTAGACTTGTAAAAAAACATATATTGGAAACAACAAGCTGCCATCAGAATTGATAATGATGTAGGTCAATATCAGCATATCAGCCTATTAAAAGAGGTGTGAGACAGGGATGTATAATGTCTCCAGATCTTTTTTCCCTGTACAGTGAAAATATTTTCAGAAATATAGAAGATATGGAAGGAAACAACATTGGTGGATGATACATCAAAAACATTAGATATGCAGATGATACAGTCTTGATTGCAGACAATGAACAGTACCTGCAACATTTAGTAGATGCGTTTGTTGCACACAGTGAACAACTAGGGTTAGAATTGAATAGTAAGAAGACACAGATTATTGTCGTCACTGGGAAGAAGGAAATTCCACAGTGTGATACATGAGTAAATGGGAATATTCTTAAACAAGTGAATGGGTACAGTTATCTTGGAACAGTCATAATATCTGATGGGAGATGCCTTGAAGAGATTAGAACAAGAATTGCCATTGCGAAGGTAGCCTTTTGCAAGATGAAAAATATACTGACCAATAAAGGATTTCAATTGAAATGAGAAAGAGTGTTGAAGTGCTACATAGAATCTTTACTTTTGTATGGATGTGAAGCGTGGACAATGAGCAGACAAGCTGAAAAACATCCGATTGCTGCGGAAATGTGGTTTCTGAGGAAAATGCAAAGAATACCATGGACAGACATAAAAACCAATGAATAAGTCCTTCGAGAAACAAATGAAGATCATAAACTGATAGAGACATTAGACATAGACAGTCAAAATTTTGGGGCATGTTATGAGAAGAAATTACTTGGTGACAATTGGCAAGATCGAAGGGAAGAGACAAAGGGGCAGACTGAGAAGTAAGTACCTGGATGGCGTGGCCTCGTGGCATGATTGAGACAGAAACACGGAGTTGATCCATGACTGGTGATCGAGTGAGATTTTGAAACATGACCACCCACGCAGCGGTTAGAATAGATGGTTTGACATCAAGCAAGGAGTCCCTCGGGGCTGTGTGCTGTCCCCTATTTGTTTAACCTGTACGCCAAAAATATAATGAGAAATGTCAGAGATGATATAACCAGGGAGCAATATGATGCCCTAAATATCGGTGGTCATGAAATACCATAGATTCGATATGCTGGTGATACAGTATTGCTATCCACATCACAGAATGGTATCGAAAACTTAATAACCTCAACCCAAAGAAATAGTGAAAATCACAACATATATCTTAACATAGTGAAAACAAAGATAATGCACACAGGTTAAACTACTATGGGGAAAGAAATATATGTTAATGAGGAAAGAATGGAGGTGGTGAAAAATTTTGAATATCTTGGGTCATTGATAACCAACAATGGTGACATAATGACAGAAATTAAAAGACGACTATCAATTGCTCTTTAAAGACTAAACCAACTGAATAAATAGAACTACAAAAATTAGATTTTTAAGAGCATGCATCTTTCCCATTGCAACATAAGCCTGTGAGACCTGGACACTTACTAAACAAGCTGTACAGCGCATAAATGCCTTTGAATACAAATGTTATAGACGTATTCTAAGAATATCTTGGGTAAAGAAAAGAACAAATTCATCCATACTTCAAGAGCTAAATATTGAAGAGGGTTGGTTATTAAAGACGATAAAACAAAAAAAAAATTGAAATATTTTGGTCATTTGAAACATAATGAAAGTTTGGAAAGAACAATATGGGGGAGGGGGGGGGGGGTATAAGCCTGGGAAGAGAGGAAGAGGAAGGTTAAAGAGAAGATGGGTACAGGATATGGCGGATGATCTCCAGATGGGTTTATCGGATGAGGGACATCTTGCTTGTGATCGAGACGTTTTCCGGAAGGTTGTTATGGGAGCGAGGTTCTGCAAAGAACATGCTACTGAATGAATGAATGAATGACATGATGGATAGATGGGTGGGTGGAAATTAAAGGGCACACAATTAATTATATGTCATTCTCTTTTGTTTTATTTTTTACATTTCAGTATTTTAAATTTTTTTTTTAAATTTCCAAGTTGAAAAACTTTGTTTTAATGAAGTTCAAATGAAAATTATAGGCTACAGATGCTCAAAAGGTGATGTAGTACATTGTGTCATCATGATTCTTTCCTTTTTTCTCAAGCCCAGCCCGAAGCTATTTAGAAAGCCATCATTTATGTTATCATCATCCCAGTTTTAAAAAAAAAAAAAAATTTTTATGTTACATCAAGTACTACAGGAAACAAATGAAAATCGTAAATTGATTAGAGAAATTAGACGTAGAAAGTTAAAATTATTTGGACATGTTATGAGAAGAAATGAATTGGAGAACTTGGTGACAACTGGCAAGATCAAAGGGAACAGACCGAGAAGTAAATACCTGGATGGCTATACCACATGGCATTGTCGAGACAGGAACACTGAGCTGATCCACGACTCTGGTGATCGAGTGAAAAGGCGAGTCATGACCGCCCACGCTTTCCGGCATGGCACATGATGGATGGATGGGTATCCCTTACAGGACGTTGCAGTTAACACCATCATTTTTCAGCTGCTGTTGATGTACTAGGGAAGTATTTACGTTCAGTAGTTTGTAGTTTGCTATTGCTATCTGAACGACCGGCTCACATACCCGTAAGTTACCAGCGCGGCGCGAACCGCTGCCGATTCTCACAGCTGCTGTTTACCCCACGTGGATATACAGGATAACGAACAATGTTGTTAACCTTTGGCCAGGGAGATCGTAATCTTCCTACAAATCCCAATATTGTCAGCCGTGGTGTTGCTTTTTGTTTTAAATTTAAGAGCCCCGTATTAATTATAGTTCATGTTCATTTGTGTTCAATTTAAGGGCACACGATTAATTATATTTCATTCTCTTTTAATTATTATTTTTTTTTTTTAGATCACAATCTCATGTGTTATTTAAGGGCCCACAATTAATTATATTTTATTCTCATACGTTTTAAATTGAAGGACACACAATTATTTCGTGCTCCAGAAGAACGGATAACGTAGCAAAAATGAGATACGTGAACAGCATGGAGACACCAAGTGATCTACTGGGCTTCCAATCTGATACAGCTATGCCAATCACGAGAGCAAGAAGTATGAGGAACAGCAGCAGGATGGAGCACAGCAGTCCCTTATTCGTCACTGTGTAAGCAGTCCCAGAGTTCATGGCGCTATAGATGAGCCACGGCACAGGCAGACTGGGGAAGGAGAACAGAATATGTTGATTTGTATTTATGATAATACTGTTTACAATATATAGCATGGTCGAATGGATAGGACTGCCCGTTCTTCAACATCTGGTGTGGTGTGCTGATGCCGAGGTGCGGGTCAAGTTGGACTAAAATGTTGACTTGGGTACATAAATTACAAGTACCTATAAAGTCGGAGTGGGTTTGCCTGATGGTGAAGTGCACTGGTAATATATAAAAGCTTATCCACAAGCAAAAATCAGTCCTGTGCACTAGAAGTAGAAGCATGTGTATGGACTTCGCATGAGCTTAAAGTGAGCAAACGGGGGAAATTGTGGCCTAGAGAACACAGCTTGGGACCCGCCTAGTTCAATACATTTATTGTTTTAAGCATCAACAGCTCCCCCTCTCAATAATAGAGATAATAATAACAAAACCCCAGTATAACAGCCAGTCCCCTTTTTGTAGGCCAGTATATTCCACATGGCTAATAACAAGTGTCAGACCGTTATCTAATATTACTATGTCGTGTAGTTTTGATGTTCGCATTTTGCCCATGCCTTTATAATGCATATCTTTTATATTGTTGCTGTTCTTTGTTAGCCTTGAATGATGTGTGAATGAAATGTATGAAAGAGAGTGATAGAAGGGCAGAATGTTAGACGGGCCTGCGTGCCCAATTCTTAACCCTTTGAAAATAAAGTTTGTTCGTTCGTTTGTTCCCCCCCCCCCTCTCTCTCTCTCTCTCTCTCTCTCTCTCTCTCTCTCTCTCTCTCTCTTTCTTTCTCTCTATCTTTCCTCTCTCTCTCTCTGTTGCTGTCTCTCTCTCTCTCTCTCTCTCTCTCTCTCTCTCTCTCTCTCTGTGTCTCTGTGTGGTAGAGAGAGGGGATGTGTTAATATTTATGAGAGAGAGAAAGAGAGAGAGAGAGAGAGAGAGAGAGAAAGAGAGAGAGAGAGAGAGAGAGAGAGAGAGAGAGAGAGATGTTTAATTACATATGGTGGTACCATATATTCGATTCCCCATCGAGGTGACGAGTTCTTTTAATGACCTGGACTCCCAGGTTGACCAAGCCTAAATAGGTACCATAAGATTCCTTTCCACCGAATGAGCCGAATGTTAAATAAATTTCCAAACTTGAAAACAGTGACTTAAACCGTCTCCAACCATCATAACTCTAGTGAATTCTAATAAAGATACAAATGTTGTTCTGGGAATGACAATGAAATTTTTTTTTTTAATGTTGAGGAAACATTACCAACCTAATAGTAAATCTAGGCAGTGTTGTGTGCTGTGTTAAATCGTGGCAATCTGATAAATCTAGGCAGTGCTGTGTGCTGTGCTAAATCGTGTCAGTCTGATAAATCTAGGCAGTGTTGTGTGCTGTGCTAAACCATGTCAGTCTGATAAATCTAGGCAGTGCTGTGTACTGTGCTAAACCATGTCAGTCTGATAAATCTAGGCAGTGCTATGTGCTGTGCTAAATCGTGTCAGTCTGATAAATCTAGGCAGTGCTATGTGCTGTGCTAAACCATGTCAGTCTGATAAATCTAGGCAGTGCTATGTGCTGTGCTAAACCATGTCAGTCTGATAAATCTAGGCAGTGCTATGTGCTGTGCTAAATCGTGTCAGTCTGATAAATCTAGGCAGTGCTGTGTGCTGTGCTAAATCGTGTCAGTCTGATAAATCTAGGCAGTGCTATGTGCTGTGCTAAATCGTGGCAATCTGATAAATCTAGGCAGCGCTGTGTGCTGTGCTAAACCGTGTCAGTCTGATAACTCTAGGCAGTGCTATGTGCTGTGCTAAATCGTGGCAATCTGATAAATCTAGGCAGTGCTGTGTGCTGTGCTAAATCGTGTCAGTCTGATAAATCTAGGCAGTGCTGTGTGCTGTGCTAAACAATGTCAGTCTGATAAATCTAGGCAGTGCTATGTGCTGTGCTAAATCGTGTCAGTCTGATCAATCTAGGCAGTGTTGTGTGCTGTGCTAAACCATGTCAGTCTGATAAATCTAGGCAGTGCTGTGTGCTGTGCTAAATCGTGGCAATCTGATAAATCTAGGCAGTGCTGTGTGCTGTGCTAAATCGTGGCAGTCTGATAAATCTAGGCAGTGCTGTGTGCTGTGCTAAATCGTGTCGGTCTGATAAATCTAGGCAGTGCTATGTGCTGTGCTAAATCGTGTCGGTCTGATAAATCTAGGCAGTGCTGTGTGCTGTGCTAAACCATGTCAGTCTGATAAATCTAGGCAGTGCTGTGTGCTGTGCTAAACCATGTCAGTCTGATAAATCTAGGCAGTGTTGTGTGCTGTGCTAAACCATGTCAGTCTGATAAATCTAGGCAGTGTTGTGTGCTGTGCTAAACCGTGTCAGTCTGATAAATCTAGGCAGTGCTGTGTGCTGTGCTAAATCGTGTCAGTCTGATAAATCTAGGCAGTGCTGTGTGCTGTGCTAAACCATGTCAGTCTGATAAATCTAGGCAGTGTTGTGTGCTGTGCTAAATCATGTCAGTCTGATAAATCTAGGCAGTGCTGTGCTAAATCGTGTCAGTCTGATAAATCTAGGCAGTGCTGTGTGCTGTGCTAAATCGTGGCAATCTGATAAATCTAGGCAGTGCTGTGTGCTGTGCTGAATCGTGGCAGTCTGATAAATCTAGGCAGTGCTGTGTGCAGTGCTAAACCATGTCAGTCTGATAAATCTAGGCAGTGTTGTGTGCTGTGCTAAACCATGTCAGTCTGATAAATCTAGGCAGTGTTGTGTGCTGTGCTAAACCATGTCAGTCTGATAAATCTAGGCAGTGTTGTGTGCTGTGTTAAACCGTGTCAGTCTGATAAATCTAGGCAGTGCTATGTGCTGTGCTAAATCGTGTCAGTCTGATAAATCTAGGCAGTGTTGTGTGCTGTGCTAAATCGTGTCAGTCTGATAAATCTAGGCAGTGCTGTGTGCGGTGCTAAACCATGTCAGTCTGATAAATCTAGGCAGTGTTGTGTGCTGTGCTAAACCATGTCAGTCTGATAAATCTAGACAGTGCTATGTGCTGTGCTAAATCGTGTCAGTCTGATAAATCTAGGCAGTGCTGTGTGCTGTGCTAAACCATGTCAGTCTGATAAATCTAGGCAGTGCTATGTGCTGTGCTAAACCGTGCCAGTCTGATAAATCTAGGCAGTGCTATGTGCTGTGCTAAACCATGTCAGTCTGATAAATCTAGGCAGTGCTGTGTGCTGTGTTAAACCATGTCAGTCTGATAAATCTAGGCAGTGTTGTGTGCTGTGCTAAACCATGTCAGTCTGATAAATCTAGGCAGTGCTGTGTGCTGTGTTAAACCATGTCAGTCTGATAAATCTAGGCAGTGCTGTGTGCTGTGTTAAACCATGTCAGTCTGATAAATCTAGGCAGTGTTGTGTGCTGTGCTAAACCATGTCAGTCTGATAAATCTAGGCAGTGCTGTGTGCTGTGCTAAACCATGTCAGTCTGATAAATCTAGGCAGTGCTATGTGCTGTGCTAAACCATGTCAGTCTGATAAATCTAGGCAGTGCTATGTGCTGTGCTAAACCATGTCAGTCTGATAAATCTAGGCAGTGCTGTGTGCTGTGTTAAACCATGTCAGTCTGATAAATCTAGGCAGTGTTGTGTGCTGTGCTAAACCATGTCAGTCTGATAAATCTAGGCAGTGCTGTGTGCTGTGTTAAACCATGTCAGTCTGATAAATCTAGGCAGTGCTATGAGCTGTGCTAAACCATGTCAGTCTGATAAATCTAGGCAGTGCTGTGTGCTGTGTTAAACCATGTCAGTCTGATAAATCTAGGCAGTGCTATGAGCTGTGCTAAACCATGTCAGTCTGATAAATCTAGGCAGTGCTGTGTGCTGTGTTAAACCATGTCAGTCTGATAAATCTAGGCAGTGCTATGAGCTGTGCTAAACCATGTCAGTCTGATAAATCTAGGCAGTGCTGTGTGCTGTGTTAAACCATGTCAGTCTGATAAATCTAGGCAGTGCTATGAGCTGTGGTAAACCATGTCAGTCTGATAAATCTAGGCAGTGCTGTGTGCTGTGTTAAACCATGTCAGTCTGATAAATCTAGGCAGTGTTGTGTGCTGTGCTAAACCATGTCAGTCTGATAAATCTAGGCAGTGCTGTGTGCTGTGTTAAACCATGTCAGTCTGATAAATCTAGGCAGTGCTGTGTGCTGTGTTAAACCATGTCAGTCTGATAAATCTAGGCAGTGTTGTGTGCTGTGCTAAACCATGTCAGTCTGATAAATCTAGGCAGTGCTGTGTGCTGTGCTAAACCATGTCAGTCTGATAAATCTAGGCAGTGCTATGTGCTGTGCTAAACCATGTCAGTCTGATAAATCTAGGCAGTGCTATGTGCTGTGCTAAACCATGTCAGTCTGATAAATCTAGGCAGTGCTGTGTGCTGTGTTAAACCATGTCAGTCTGATAAATCTAGGCAGTGTTGTGTGCTGTGCTAAACCATGTCAGTCTGATAAATCTAGGCAGTGCTGTGTGCTGTGTTAAACCATGTCAGTCTGATAAATCTAGGCAGTGATATGAGCTGTGCTAAACCATGTCAGTCTGATAAATCTAGGCAGTGCTGTGTGCTGTGTTAAACCATGTCAGTCTGATAAATCTAGGCAGTGCTATGAGCTGTGGTAAACCATGTCAGTCTGATAAATCTAGGCAGTGTTGTGAGCTGTGCTAAACCATGTCAGTCTGTCATGTTTCCATTATCCCTACCCCGTTCAACCCCATTATCCCTACCCCGTTCAACCCCATTATCCCTACCCCGTTCAACCCCATTATCCCTACCCCGTTCAACCCCATTATCCCTACCTCGTTCAACCCCATTATCCCTACCCCGTTCAACCCCATTATCCCTACCCCGTTCAACCCCATTATCCCTACCCCGTTCAACCCCATTATCCCTACCCCGTTCAACCCCATTATCCCTACCTCGTTCAACCCCATTATCCCTACCTCGTTCAACCCCATAAGCGAAGTTATAATTAGTTCCCACCCCAGTCCTGTGACCAAATTAGCAACATTTCGGAAGTTAATTTAAAAGAGATTGTAGTTATAGCATGACCTGGTTACATCCTAATATACCTATTTAAAAGAGATTGTAGTTATAGCATGACCTGGTTACATCCTAATATACCTATTTAAAAGAGATTGTAGTTATAGCATGACCTGGTTACATCCTAATATACCTATTTAAAAGAGATTGTAGTTATAGCATGGCCTGGTTACATCCTAATATACCTATTTAAAAGAGATTGTAGTTATAGCATGACCTGGTTACATCCTAATACACCTATTTAAAAGAGATTGTAGTTATAGCATGACCTGGTTACATCCTAATATACCTATTTAAAAGAGATTGTAGTTATAGCATGACCTGGTTACATCCTAATATACCTATTTAAAAGAGATTGTAGTTATAGCATGACCTGGTTACATCCTAATATACCTATTTAAAAGAGATTGTAGTTATAGCATGACCTGGTTACATCCTAATATACCTATCCGTGGATGTGGAGTTCCTGTCTGGCACGCTCCTCTGGATTGTGAGCCTGGAAAGGGGAAGAAAGGATTTGCGGCGCAGTCCTTTGGAGGAGGTACTTGGTTACCTCGTCGGGAGGAAAGTCTCAACACCAACCTAACTTCGATAAGATGCAAAACCTGTTCGGGACTCGGACGACCTGGACGTCAATGCATTTGGCGTAGGAGTTCATCTCAGTCTTCTATAGGATTCACCAACTAACTAATATAAACTCATTACTGTCTATTGTAACTCCAGTGTAGGATATGAAGACTGCCTGGCTAGCGCAGTCGCCGCGAGCTGTGCAGGTTAGGGTTTTCTTTTTGCCCCGGACAGAAAAAAAAATCCAACCAGTGTAATAGACGTAATTACACAATTATCCGGCTCCGTGGCGAATAGGTTACTGACGCAGTTCGTAATCCCGCATACCGCGTTCTAAACTCAGCTGAGGGCGAATCGGGTGCAGGCCACCTTGCGTTGTGTATTTTATAAAATGGTACAGGTGCAGGTCGTTCAGAAAGCCATGGCAAACTACTGAACGTAAATTTGCCAAGGGATCACAAACAGCCAAAAAATGCTGGGGTTGACAGCGACATACCTAAAAGGATATGCAACTAACTTTTAATTACATAATTAATAATGAAAATAGTTTGGGTCCTCACCCAACTGTAATGTCAAATATGTTACTACCGATAGAACTGGACAATGCCATGTCTCCAAACCCTTTCCTCATCACAATGACGCTGGTGATGAGGTCGGGGATGCTGGCACCCGCAGCTAGCACTGTCAGCCCCATTACCTGAAAGAAAGGCAACATTAGCGGTAAACAAATGCTGACAAACAGAAGTACATCAGAGCCATTTCTTTCTTTCTTTGGGGGGGGGGGGGGCATCGAATTACTAGCCCTAAAGCAAACCCAGAGCTAACATAACCCGCACTTCAATTGTTTTAAAAGGTTAAGTTTATCCTATAGCGGATAATGGTGTTGGGGTGTGATGTGTTCAGCCTTCTCAAATTATAGACTACGACATGTAAGGTGTGGGTCTCGTTCACTTCTTCGTCGTCTTTCCTTCCCAGACAATTCCCAGAAATTTGTGAAAATTAGTTGGTACCTGCCTGGGGAAGAGAGGCAGAGGCAGACCAAGAGAAATGATGCTGGATGGATTGAGACGGTGGCACAGAGGAGTATCAGCAGCAGAGTTGATCCAGAAACCCAAAGACCGAGATCTGTGGAGAGCCATGAACGCCTACGCCAGCCGGCACGGCACTTGATGATGATGACCTGCCATGTAGCAATCTAAGCTCTACAGCATTAAGCTTACGGGTTAATAGAAGGCTTACAGTAAAAGAGCAACAAAGGGGGAAAATTGAGAACAATTTACGTACAACAGTTAACTGACACGCACTGATAAAGCGAGTAAAGGCAGATTAGAGCATATGATGATCATGAATAGCACGAAGGAAACCACCCAGGAAGTTGCGTATCGCGTGACCGGAACAGCCTAGTTCACGAGAAAAGAAACACCTAGAGTTAGTCAGGTCTGTGGGTTGCCAGAGAGAGGAAGGTTTGAAAGATTCTCTACTGCGAGGAAGTGTTTTCCATATTATAAGTTGTGAAAGACTTGTGTAATTGTCACAATGGCGAATAGAGGTTGTAATGGCTTGTAAGAGTGCAGAGTTCTATACAACGATGGCCATCGGTCTAATTGCAAGAACCTGCGAGGGACAGTTGTGTCAAGTCAGTTACCCGCACTGCACGAAAAGTGTTTGCCGTCGAACATAGAATGTCAACTCAAGGTCAGTGTTCGCTAGCCACTAAGAAGATACGTAAGTGAGTGTTCTTTAGCTATGCAGTATTCCTGAGTGCCGTGGAATGACAGTCCACGGAACCGATTGTTTAATCTGAACATTCACGAATTGTAATCAGCGACAAGATTTATATTATTATTGACATTAATTATTATGAACCACCTGCCCTCCCAGCAATATGGGAACTGGCGATACTGTCTGCTGTCGCAATCATATGTATTAAAGTAAGATTATCAAGAACGCCTGTGGTTGCTTGAGTTCCTTCGTTGCTTCTGTGAATCCGCTATGCTTTTTGGACAACGAACTATAGAAAAGGCAGAACCCACTTTTTTTAGACTGGACCTTCCCCAGAGCCACACTACCCGGACCAGTGCCTTGATAGGGGAGCGCAGCCACCTCCACCTTATGCCTGAAGTGGTAAAACTACAGGCTACATGTTAATCAGCAACGACTTTTCCTCTGAATAAAACTGAGAAATGTTGGTGTATTCTTTTGCGTCGTTTCTGTCGGCATTTACATCTGTCAATAAATAGCATATTCACAACAACCCTGTGCTACCAATGTCAAACTTGGGCATTATCAAAATCACACTTACGTAAAATCAACTCTGTGAGGTGAAATACTTGAGAAGAGCTGCCAAATTAACTATCCGAGACCGACTAAGAAATGGTGTTATCAGACTGTGGGATCAACACCTTGGGCCACATATGTTGAAACGCAGAAGGTCAAATGGTTCGGCCACCTCGTTAGAATACAACACTATCTACTATCAGCAATTGCCTTACATCACATAAGTTCTGCTACGAGAGCAAGAGGACGCCCGAGAATAAAATGGATTGACGACATAAAAGAAGTTGTACAGTCACACGGAATGACACTATCCAGTGCCACCATGGTGAGCTGAGACGCCAACAATTCTTCCGCCCGACGCCTGACGGCTGTGGTATATTAAAGAAAAAAGATAGGGGATTGTCAGGGTCCTGTATGTGTGTAAGGACCTAAGCAATAGCTGAGGTCAAGGACAGTAGGCGACGCCACGGCTTGGCTAACGGAAGGTCAGGCCAGAAGCCCGTGGACAGACCCACGTGATGTGGGAAGGTCAAGGAGGAGAGAGAGTCAGTGTGTGTGAGACAGCGGATAGAGACGGACGTATTGAGAATAGCGAGAGATAGAACGATCGAACGATAGTGTTGTGAAAGATAGATGTGGCGGACATTTGTGTATTGATATTCGAGGAATGTACTAGCTGTGATATGTACGGGATGATGTGAGACTGTGATTAATGCGAATGGTCAGAAGGGCGACAGTGTGTAAATATCGCCCAGGTGCATGTGTGGCCACCTGTGTCGAATGATTGCTCAATTGTCAGCGTGAGCTAAAGGTGTATTGAAACAAGGTGTGCTCTAAACGATATTATCCTGTAGTATTCTGTAATAAAGGTTGTACAGGAGACTGCTCCTGTGAGTTTCGATTGCAGTCATTGTTACTGGTGTTTGTAAACGTCCTGGTTGTTATAATTTGCCTGTCCGCGTCCAGTGAGCTAGAGTGAAGTGATAGTTAGGGTTCTAATTCTAACCAGCCACTGTTCATTCTTAAACCACATGGGTGCAATTGTTTATGCCGACGCCTGACGGCTGTGGTATATTAAAGAAAAAGATAGGGGATGAAGGTTCTAATTCTAACCAGCCACTGTTCATTCTTAAACCACATGGGTGCGAGTGTTTATTTCCATATAGGAGTATTAATGTCCATTCCTAACACACAGGAGTGCTAATGTTCATTCCCAATAACCCAGGGGGTGTGAATGTTCATAAGCCTACGGGTGTTGGCATTGGAAAACCATTGGAAAACCATTGGAAAACCATGAAGCAGTAATAACGGGTCTAGCGGTGTTTACCAGGATGGGGTAGTTGCTCAGAAAATGAGCCAGTGATGACCCAGAGAGAATCACTCTTCTTGTATTAGAAAGACATCCTCCTCCTCACACCTTTAGGACTTTGAGCCTCTTGTTGCCATTATTCATCATTTATGAAAAATACCAAATTTTCAGCCAACCATACACCACTTTTCTCTGCAGAAAATATGTGCCAAACAATATAGTCATACTCACAGAAACAGTGGGGGGAAAGAAAACAAGCACCAAACAACAACAACAACAAAGAAAGGGGGAGAGAGAGTGTGTGTGTGTGTGTGAGAGAGAGAGAGAGAGAGAGAGAGAGAGAGAGAGAGAGAGAGAGAGAAGGAAAGAGAGAGGGAAGGCGAAGGTAAGATTACATAAGGGCACAATATCTGATTTAGTCTTTCTCCCCTTATATTGACATGATATGTCTCTCTCACTCCTGCCTCATGGGAGAACATCATTCTCATTCTTTCAAGGCTCTAGCGCCAAGAATATCTGGTTGACATCAACAAAGGTGATGCCATTTCTCCATCTTGGCAATGCTTCTCTTTCCCGTATAAATGTATAGGTAACCTCACATCACATGTATACATTTATTTAAAAAAAACTTCATCATTAATTCTCCAAACATGAATGCATATGCAATTAAACATAGTCACCTCTGAATATAGAGACAAAGAAATTATAAGAGATTGCCCAAAATAGCGTCTCCATAAAAGACCACAGGTGATATTCCAGAACAGCATCATGGTAGTTCTTGTCTAAACATAATCACACATAGAAACTCTGAATGACTAGGGGAAGTGAAGTTCATCTCTCATATAGAGTATGAATAGAACAAGAATAAGTTTCTGTCACTATCTCCCTAAGTCGAAGAAATAATCACCTATTTTTTTTTTACTAAGATTACTCTATATCTTCATTTAAAAAAACTCTACTATAAATTCAGTTGCACTAGTTAAGTTTATTCAATATGGTTTCCAACTTACCAAAAACCATCATGAATTAAAACAAAAACACCACAACATCCTGGGCTGAATGTTACATCCTTCCCAGACGAATCACTTTTGGTAACTGCAATCATATAATCTAATTTTTCGCCGACAGCCCGTTAGCTCATTCATTAACATAAATCATGTTAATGAGAACTACTTTGGTAGCGCCAATGACAATGCTCAGTTTTCAGCGCGAACAGTGACGTCATTCAGCTTGGAGATTGGTACAAATGTTGCCGGGTATTTAGGGAGAGGGGAAAAATAATGTTGTATATTCTCCTCCCCTGTCCCTGTAGGCACCAATTCCTCGTGACACAGCGTGGGAGATTTCTCTACCCCCCCCCCCCCCCCAATCTCTCCTGTATCAACACAGCAGGTGTTCACCACGTGATATTATTCTCAGGAGTGCGGGCGAAGCGTATTTCCATCCACTGACCAAATTCAAACGTCGTGGCGGCACTTATGTTATAGTTAAAAAACAGGAGTGGCCCTATTTTACCATTGTGACCTTTTAAAGAGATTTTCATTCTATATTTCAAATGTGATTTTCCGGCGTTTACATAAAATGTCACAATGTCAAAATTAGAAGATGATGATGATGATGAATTGTTGAAACTCCAGTTCCGCCCAAAACATTACATTAATCTCTAATCTCCCCCGAATGTGACGACTGATTTGATGGACTGGTGGTACTTTTTCCATCGCGAATTAAAATTTCATTGTTGATAGAAAAGTAACTTGCAGTCTTGCAGAAATGAATAAATTGGATAGCAAATAAAAAAAAAAAAGTGTTAGGGAGGGAGGGGAGGGGGCAGTGGGAAATAGTTACACACAGAAGCGACAATGATTAATAAGGAAAAAGTCACTACACTCAGAAGTGGTAATACAAGAACAAGAAAAGAGTAGTTACAAACAGAAATGGTAATGAAAAAAGGGGAAAATAATTACAGACATAACCGGTAATGAATACAAGGAAAGAGTAACTACACTTAGAAGTGATAATAAGAGAACAAGGGAAGAGTAGTTACAAACATAAGTGGTAAGGGAAAACACAAAGAAAATGGCTGCCGATTCCATCAGAAATGAACTGGGTATTTTGTGGGGGACTATTGTGTTGACATTCTGGCGGCGGCATTATGCACAGTGTATCTGTGCGGGCTGTTGTTTGTCGAGACTCCTGTCGGGACGCAGAGGTGTTTCCAAGGCACCAGGGCCGGGTTATATACTGGCCAAGACCTATTGACGCGTCCTCGTCGAGCATCCTGGGCAACAGGTCCCTTCGGGGTCCTGGCTAAGGTCAGTAGGATCGCCGATTCCTCCGAAGTCGGAGAGTGTCTGCCTGTACGGCGAGGAACCACCAGTCTGCACACCAATAAGCCAGACATGGGACAACGGATACTCACGCAAACCTCAAGTCCTGTATGACATCACACTGATGTTGGACAACAGGATGCCTTCATCCGACATACAGGACTTCGCGTTGGAGCTCAAGCCAACGAACACAAGCAAGCAAGCGAGACTCCTGTCTTTTCCACTTTTCACATTGGGCAGTGGGGAGAGTTTTGTGTGATATTCACTGGCACAGGAACGGAGCATAATGGGGCCGACCCGTTGCTGTGAAGTTGGAACTGCGACTAACTAACTAACTAACTAACAAAGAAAGAGTAACTGCAAACAAAAGTTGTATCGAAACCGCAAGAAAAGAGTCGTTACACACAGAAGTGGTAACGAAAGGACAAGGAAAGAGTAGTTTCAAATAGCAGTAGTAAAAAGAACACAAAGAAATAGTAGTGATAAATATAAGTGTCAATCAAAGAACAATAAAATTTAATTAAAAACCTCAGTGGCAACAAATAAACAAGAAACGTGTGGTTACCGTGTCTGGAATCTGCACAGCGTTTCCGGCTTGTTTAGCCCACCACACGAGACAATACGAGAAGCCGGCAATCCACAAAATGCTACCCACAAAGGTCCATGGAAAAAACTTCCGTCGCGTCTGATTGTAGAACAATGTAGATAATGATATACCAGTTCAAATCAGTAATAAACATAAAGGCATTTTGATGTTCATGAATTTCCTAAAATGTCTCCTTGTTGCAAGTGAAGTCTCAAATTGCTATTATTATTTGTTATCGAGTCGTATATTCTCTTTGATATAAAGCTATGGCCAGTTGTTAGCCCGCACGCACGCGCACACACACACATACATACACACACACACACACACACACGAGAGAGAGAGAGAGAGAGAGAGAGAGAGAGAGAGAGATTCTGGGGATATACGTCGTGCTAAGATAGACCTCCTCACATTTCGATGTATTCTATTTTTTTCAACTTGTCTTATCATCTGTGTTTGCATATTATTATGCTTTAAGTTGGTTATTTTAAGGTTTTCTATTATTGTCGTTTTTGTTTGCCGATGAATACTTGTCGCCAAATCGTTCTCTGTTATTTGGAACAGCCGATTGTGCCCAGGTGTTTCGGCTTGCTTCCAGACACCAGGATTGGTTTTAAGCACTCTCGTGCTCGCCTTCAAAGACAAGGACATGTTGCATCAAATATGTTTTATCGTATTGAATGCACCTTTGTTTTGACCTATTCTACATTTTACCTCTTTATATATCTTTCAAGTACTTCATACTTGTTTCTTTTACTACAGTAAGGTCTTCTACTGCTTTCAACATCAGAAATTGTTGAACATGAGAGATACTGGTTCCAGCACATTTAATCCACTTAATTAAATCACTATATTATGAACGATAAGCAGCTGTCAATGTAGCCGGTGAAACATCAAATTGGTTCGAGGTGCAAAGTAGAGTAAAACAGAGCAGCATTTTCTCTCTTTATTGGCTCAACATCTATGCCGAACCTGTAATTAGAAACGTCCAAAATAATGAGATCAGTACCAATTTCGATTAATTCATAATGAGTAGAAATCCAATTTGATAACTAAGATTTGCAGGTGATACCATCCTCTTGTCAAATAGTGATGTGGAGTTTTAATAAAGTTAATTCTACATAGTGTCAGTTAAAAGAGACGCTGGCAACCGTGGTTGAAAGGTTAGCTCAGGCTCAGAAGATATCGGGTTGTATCCAAGCGTATGACTTAGAATTTTTCCAAGAACCACTGGTATCTAATGATATAACACGGTTCCCTTATCTCTTGGGTCGTGAAATTGGAGACCCAATCTGTTCGGATAACGGTAAAAACACGAGGTTCCATGTGCAAGTTGTGCACAATAAAAACCCACGGAAGTTGGAAATCGTAAAGACGAGATAGTAAGGTTGCTGCGGTAGCAACATTATTAGGAAAGAAAACCTGCTCACGGGTATTTAGAGCCCGTAATCTATAGAATAAATGGCAAACTACTGAGCGTAATCTTGCCAAGAAATCAACATACAGCTGAAAGATGCTGGTGTTGACAGCAATGTCCTGTAAAGGATATGCAAAAAAAAAAATCTATAGAAGAAGCATACCTGACACAATCGCACGCTGAAGTCAGGCACGCTGATATTTTAAGGTGCATCACAAGGTGTGATGATCTCCCCTTGACAGGATTGAAGGAAAAGAAGAAAAAAAGATTCACAGAAGATCAAATGTTTTTCTGAACTTTAAACAAAGCATAGTTTTTTTTTTTTTTTTTAGCGTTTCCATCCTGTTTCAGGATATTGCGGTCAACACCAGCATCTTTCAGCTGTATGTTGATTCCTAGGCTACATTACGCTCATCAGCACGCCGCGACTTTCTGAGCGACCGGCTCCATACTCTCATAAGTCACTTTTGCGATTCGAACCACTGCTAATTCTCGTCGCGTCACGTGACGAGAGTATTCGGGGTTAGCGGAGAAAGCTACTAACCCCTCTGCCATGGAGCCGGCAAAGCATAGTTTGCACATACAAAACTATATGTCAACCATAAATGACATTCAACAATGAAGCAGTTGAAAATGTCAACTGTGAATATCGTGGTTCCATAATTAACAACAGTAGAAGTTGTTTACAAGAGGTCAGACGTAGACGGCCTTAACTATGAAAACAGTCAACAGTATTCAGAACCTATAATCCAACACCAGTAAAGAAACAACAGAAAATTTGTGAGAACATGAATCTTTCCTCTGGCACAGAACTATTTCACAATCACTAATAAAGAAAATCGGGATTTTAAATGTTAAATATTACAGAATCAGTCTTATCGAATCCAATATGATTTTTAAAACATACTGGCATTCTACAAGATCTAAACATGAAAGACCAGGCTGATAAGCTGGCAGGGAATGCACCTCTCTGTGGTAGATTACCTATGGACAAATGAGAGGTGGTCGTGCGCCTGTGTGACCAGGTGGAGAAAGCGGTGGAACAGACTTAGGACTCCTATGTGGAGAGAATGATATAAGCAGGAGATCGGCAGGGGTTCTGGACGAATCTCAAAACTGAGAGTGAAGACCAGGAGAACTTTCAATCAGATGGCAGTTGGAATGATTAGCAGTATGACTCTTCGCTGGCTGTTGAATGAGGTGACGAAGCGCGTGTGGGAATGTCCTGAGTGCAGTTATGTCGGTTCTTAGCTCATCGTCATAAACATAAAAACAGCTGGCTTAGAAGCAGTATCCTGTCACGGAATGCGATGCTGACTTATTAAACGCCACAGTGGCTTGAATGAACACTGATGAAAGATGTGGTAACTGGAAGAAGAAGCAGGGGTCAGTCAGTACGAAAATGGACGCAATTTGAAAGACATCTTCGACATGTAAATGCTTGAGACAGGAGAACTGGCAAAGGATCTATAACCTTTTCGGCGGTCGACATCAGAGGAATGTTCTGTGAAGTCTCTCTATCATGATAAAGTACATATCTTCCATCTGCTGTTATTGTATTTCCAAGGTATTTGAACTCATAAACTTGCTTCGGAATTATTCACATCTGCTTGTCGGCAAACGCGCAGACGGTCACATTGCTATAAAATAAATTAATATTCTCGTAATTAAGATAAGTATCGTACAGGCAACCTGACGTCCGGCAGTGTCATATACAAAGAGAAAATGATGGGAGAAAGAAGAATGTAAGTTATCCGTTGACTTAGTGTATCCGGCCAGCTGATGTCCAATGGGTTGTCTGTTTCCTCCAACGGTAAGGACACCTGGCAAGATAAAAGAAAAATATTAAGATAACAGTTTCACAGAAATATTGCATCTGCATTTCTCTATTTGTTCCTACAATAATTATTGCCTAAGAGGAGAAGAAGGCAGCAGTGGCAGGGCAGTGGCTAGAAGCTTACATATCGGCTCCGTGGGCTGTGTTCACATCTCCTTCGATACGATTATCATTTTTTATTTTATTAAACTGGGTTCCCAGCTTAAAGTGGTTGTCAATTAATTGCTCTAAAGTCAAGGCTGCCAGCCTGATATTGACCACATCACTCATTAAGAGCAATTAGTCTGAAATATGGGACCCAATATACCCAAACATCTTATGGCACCAAAAAGGATCTTTAACATGCTTTACTAAAGAGAGAAAAGATCATCTTTAGATTAGGGCTCTAGCAATCGGCTTTCTTTTGACACAACCTTACGCAAAACGAAGACTGCCTCGTCATAATTACTTATATTGAATGGTTACACAAGATAGTTTGCCAAGAAATCACGAACAGTCAAAAATTGCTGCGGTTGACTGCAATATCCTGTAAAGGATATGCAACAAGCTAACACAAGATAGATGAAGGAATCCATTGAGAACTAAGAGTTAATAAATATAAACAACATACTTGGAGTACTATTGACACCTCTTGGTGGTATCTTGTCTATGGACAAGGGGGAGGTGGTCGTGCGCTTTTGGGACCAGGTGGAGAAGGTGGAGGAACAGATTGAGAACCCATATGTGGAAAGAATGAGATTGCGGGGGATCGGCAGGGGTTCTGGAAGAATCTCAAAACTGAGAGGGAAGACCAGGAGAACATTTAATCAGATAGCGGTGGGAACGATTAGTAGTATGAGTCTTCGGTGGCTGTTAACCGAGAGGACTAAGCACCTATGGGAATGTCCTGAGTGCAGTGATGTCGGTTCTTGACTCAACTCAACTCAACTGACAAATATTAAAGGAATACCGGTGCCTCAAACACCACTTGTATTCGCATCGAGGTGGTTTTCTGTTCTTTACTTGACCTGGGTTCGCAGGTCGACCCAGTCTCACATGTCTTGGAAAATAAAGGCGCCTGGAGTGATATGAACCACATCGAAAAACCTCTCGATCATAAGCAAGATGTCCCGCGTCCGATACACCCATCTGGAGATCATCCGCCACATCCTGCACCCATCTTCTCTTTGGCTTTCCTCTTCCTCTCTTCCCAGGTATATAAACCTCCATTATTGTTCTCTCCAAACTTTCGTGACGTTTCAAATGAACAAAATATTTCAATTTTCTTTGTTTTATCGTCTTTAATAGCCAGCCTTCTTCAATATTTTTTTTAGTTTTTTAGTTTTAGTCGTTGGATCAACATCACGGCACACGGGTTTAACCCCATAAGTGCTCCGTTTTCCTCCTAACTCAAACCTGAGTCTGGAGAAACTCAGCTCAATGCACGAACTCCGCAGCAACGGCGAGGATCCTGAAATACTTTGGGTAGATTTTTAACTCGAAATTTTGCCCGGGAAGCGCCGTTAGGCTTTTCTTTTTCGATTTCCAACTGCCAAGGGATTTTTTTACGTGCGCAACAATACACACGTGTGTCCGATCTCACTACCCAGAGACCAGGGGAAATTACTGGAAGTCCACGTGGATTTTTAAATAAATCCCGTTCCTCACCGGGGCCTGAACTGCCCTGAACTCGGGACCTCCAGCACTCGAGGCGGACACCATACCTCGAGACCACTCAGCCCCCTTCTTCAATATTCAGCTCCTGAAGTATGAATGCATTTGGTATCCATGGCAAAGGCTTACGAACGCTGTTCGTGAGCCGCTTACCAGGCGTTCGAAACGCAACCGCGACCGATTTGTGCAGCAGACCGTTTCGCGTTGTTTTATAACGTGCTGGTATGTGAGCCGGTCGTTCAGAAAGCAATGGCAAACTACTGAACGTAAAAAAAACTTGCCTAGTACAACAACAGCAGCTGAAAAATGCAGGTGTTGACTGCAACGTCCTGTAAGGGATATGCAACATTATATATATATATATATATATATATATATATATATATATATATATATATATATATATATATACTTTAATTAACCGTCACCGTCCGGACCACGGCTGTGACGGATAGCCGAATAGACAGATAACGGAAATCTTTTAATTCACATGTACAGTAACGTGATTTCGCTTCGGGCTTGGGCGAAGATGAAAATAAAATGCTTTAAATGTGAATAATACAAACATATTGCAATTAATTGTACAAAACGGTCAATGTAAACTTCAATGTAAGTGTAGTAATGTACAGAAATGTATTGTAATACTGTAAACCTACCTCATCATCATCATCATCATCTTCCACTTCTGCCGTCAAGCGTCGGGGGGAGGAATAATTTGCTTTCCAGCACCCGATAGGCCGCACTGGATAGTGTCATTCCGTGTGATTGTACAATACCTTTGATGTCGTCAATCCATTTTCTTCTTGGACGTCCTCTTGGTCTCGTCGCAAATGATCTTTGATGTAAGGCCAGTGATGGTAGTTGCTGGTGTTCTTTAAAATAATCTGTCATCTCCTTCTGTGTCTTTGGGGCTCGAGCTTTCTGCGCAGCAATGTTCTGTATCTTAAGCAAAAGCAGGATCTGCATGTCCCTCGTCTTGCATTTCAAACCAGCCGATACACTGTGATAACATTGTTTCTGCTTCTGAGTGGCTAGTTGTAGGTTTTTGGTTAAGAACACCGGTCGCTTTTACTTCTCTGCAAATTTCCTGGTACTAATGTGAAGGCTAGAGAGGGGATGGGGGAGTTGTAATCTCGAAGCGGACCAAAGCACATTATCATCGGGCCAATAGGCAAGTTTGCTAGCCACTACGCTTCAGTGGTTCCCAGGGGCTATTAACTAATAGAACTGAATTCAGAAGATATTAACAGATAGTAATGGTAGATAGAGGAAACTAACATTTCCATTAAGTCACCTTTGTTTGCATCGTTGAATGAACTGGCTTGGCTGAACAACGATGAGGGTTACTTCTTGATATAACCTGGGTAGATATGAACATTTAATTTGACAGGTTAAGTTTGGTGCACAACTAGATAGATACATTCGTAACCAAATACATAAAACAAACCAGGGTGCCTTGTGGTGCTAATTATTTTAGTGCTCCAAGTCTAGTTTTCATTCTTATTCGGAGACAGACAGAACACAAAAGTTGAAATAGCACATGATATATAAACTAAAGTTACGAGATACTGATGAATGTAACTGTGGAACTAGTACAGTGACAGTTAAACTAGAGTTGTTGCAAGAGTGTCCATCATATACAAAACAGAGATGATTAGTTTGGCCTTTAAATGCTCCAAATGAGAACAAACTCTAAGGAGATTTCAACAAGCTTAAGTTGACTGCGGGTTGCTTTGCATGTATTCATATTGACGTCAGAAGGTGAACGAAGAATAAGAATAATATATGGAGACATTGATAAATTCTCAGCTCGATTCCTATTATTTTAGATGTGCCATGGAAGGGTACCGGAAGATATGTTTTCGACGAACAGTCATCGATTACTCAAATATATCGATACATTATCGATTAAGCTATTGCAGCTGTTTCTACGCAAACAGAAGGACTTCCTTTTGAATCTTAGATTATCGTGGGGATAACATACACCACATTCAAACAATATCATTGATTATTTAATTTTTAAGCAAATGTATAATTCATTTATTAACTTCATATAATATATAACTCTGCAGTAGCACCTGATGAGATTCCAGGCAAGAAATGGTGCAACAGAGTTGTTTGTGGCTTCTGTGTTTAGATATAGTATTGGTAATCCCTATCGATAACCTGCGGTCTCCCAGCAATGGAACACTCGAAAAGCAATTGCTGGAAGGCTTTTCCTGGGCACGAATCTGAGATTTCTGAGTAACAAGGATATAAGAAGGAAGAAAAGCAATATTTGTCAGTCGATATCATCGATTCGAATACGTAAGGAGACATATTTTTAAAATTGACCTGGGCTTCCAGGTCTACCCAGTCTAAAATGTGTACCAGGAAATGTCTTGGAATTTAAAGGCAGTCGATGTGATATTCACCACACGACACCTCGAATGCTCTGGTCTATAAACAGACGGGGCTAGCTTGATAAGTCCAATACGTCTCAAGGGGCTTTTACTTACTTCTTCACTTGAATGTATTTGTCGTCGACTTCATTTCTGTTGTCTCTCATTCAATGTTCAAGGAATTGTAATAAAACCCAGTATAACCAGTAGTTCGGTTTCCGCTAGTGGTTATCATGATAAGGAGTTAATAACTTTTGGCGTTGAATTATACTTATTATGACAGTCATTGTTTGTTGTTGTTGTTGTTGTTGTTGTTGTTGTTGTTGTTGTTGTTCCTCAGCAAGGCTGTGAGTTTTAACTTGGGAGTCTGACGCACTGGCATTAAAATTGTTTGAGCCCTAAATGCGGCTTGCATCTATCAGGGTGATGTTAGCAAAGAGACTCTACCCTCGACTCGTAAAAACAGATCGTTTCCACGTAGACTGTTCGAGAGTTCTCCTCCAACACTTCAAGGTCAGATACCAGCGGGGTGTGCAGTACTGATACTGGAACTACACATCTGTAAAGAGATTTATTAGGATGTTATCAGGTCATGATTCAGCACAGCACGTGCAGACTTGCTGACAGAAGACTAGGTTGGTAATGATTCCCCCACCATTTTGGTTAACAAACTCTAACCCGACGACCAGACGGAACTTAGAGGAAGATCACTTCTGCTTCTACTGTGGGTGAACCAAGGCGCAATTAGCAAGTCAGAGAACTAACAACTCTATAAATCACTCCTCATTGTAAGAAATAAGCAAGTACACAGTAGTAGTACTAGAAGAGCTCTAGACAGCGGAAATCCGAGGATATATCCTCGCGTATCCTAAGAAATATCGCCCTCTACAGCCCTATGTGCGGTAAGGTTGAATTATGAGAAATGTTGAAAAAACAATATCCCCCGAGCTGGTCTAATTCATGAATAATCGATTGATGATCGTGTTTCGGATCTTTGTTAAGCTCGATGTACAACATCTGTGACCAAAAAATTCGATATTACCCGCACGTGTATGGTAGCAAAAATAGTGTGATTGTAAATTAACGGCACTGGCGGCGACACCTTTCGTTACTAATCAGATCGTCGTTATATGTTAACAAAGGAGAGATCAATTGAGCCGTGTGTCTAGTTGGTAATCCAGAAGCCGTGGAGATACAGCGATCACTGATGCGGGATGCGGAGGTGTATCACTAGTGTCTAACAGGTCTAACTGGTACCATAGTCCCACCCCCCCCCCCCCCCTCATGTGGAGGTGACAGATTCGAATCCTACGGGGCTGTGTGGAGGAAATATGAGTTCTGTTACGAGGGTAAGTTAATAAGTAAGTCATAAAAGGCTATAGAAAAATAACTAAATAAGACAACAACTTGAAACCAGTTTATTTGAATACATACATTGTCCCTTTATTTCTCAACATAATTTTCACCAACATTGATGCATTTATCCCATCGTCTTATCAGTCCTCCCAAACCGGCTGCATAGAACTGCATTGCTCTGTTTTCTAAACTACGTTTTCACTGCACTTTCAACTTCAGCGTCATTCGCGAAATGTCTCCCGCCAAGGTGGGTTTTCAATGTTTGTGCTGACAAATGTTTATCCTGTAAAGCGGTGCATAGCTGGGTAGAAAAAGTTACGAGGGCGAGTCGATAAGTAAGTCACAAAGTTCTGTGGAATGGCAGGTAAATGAAAACAAAGCACGCAGTTCTATGCAGCTGGTTTGCGAGGACTATAAAACGATGGGATAAGTGCAATAATGTTGGTGGAAATTATGTTGAGAAATAAAGAGAAAATATATGTATAAAAATAAACTAGTTTCAAGTTTTTATCATATTTAGTTATTTTTCTATAGCCATTTGTGACTTACTTATTAACATACCCTCGTAATTCTCTGTGATAGTGACAGCTGGTGTGGTGTTTATGTTTGTCAGTAGTGTTATGTTTAGCGATACAAATAAGAGGTTATAGACACTGTGTGGAGGTGACAGGAGCTAATCCCGATGCTTTTTCGTTGGTAAGTGTGGGATGTGGATTTTATATAAAAGTGTAGGGGATTTCGGTTTGCTTCTCTTTTCACTTCTAGCATGCAAGGTGATCATGGAATTCTACCACAGACACAAGAAGTAAAATACTTCACTCCATTTTGTAACTGTCTGTGCGTACTTCTCCATTCCCACTAAACAACCCTATAAATTTAATATAGTGTTAGAGGACATTGATTGTTTACAACATATAAAACAACCACTGTTGGACAAACATCAACATTTACTTGACGTAAACATCAACATTTTTTGGACAAACAGTTCAGGTATTAAATCAAGATCTGCAGTAACATATATATAATTGTAATGACCACAATGAATTTCTAGAACAGGCATGGGAATGATTTTTAATATCAAAAACTCATTAACCCCATTGTCCCAAGAAAAACAATGTTATTACAAACAACACAACAACCACTCCTCCCTTTAACCCATTTTACCTATACAAAGCAAAGAATGGTCTAAGTTCATAAACCAAACATATAAAACAATTGTTTCTCACAACATTTACAATTCTCATATTTTAGAAAAATTAATGAGATGGTGTCAGAATATTCAACCAAAACAACAACCACTATTTGGTTATACCCCTCATTGAAAAAAAAAAGCTACTGACCTTATAAATCCATGACATGAAATAACCACATAGAAAGCATAATTGGAACTAATAATTAAACTAATTATTTAATTATAGTCTTTTATCCTTAGGTGTTGCTGTTGGTTATTCTTCTCCAGTGCGAAGCAGATAATGTCCATATTTATCTGGGGACAGAAATAAATGTACTCATATTCTGTTCTACTTACAGTATGTCCACTGAAGTTGGCTGGTGAATATTTATAATCCATATTCGGAAATAAATTTATCACATATCCCCTCCATGGGGCTGAATTCAAGAGTCTTCTGTTGCAAGTGGCTCGGTGCCAGTGTGAAATTGAGGCCTTAGGTTGGATCATGGAATTCTACCACAAACACAAGAAGGAAAATACTTCACTCCTTTTTGTAACTGTCTGTGGTACTTCTCCATTCCCACTAAACAACCCTATAAATTTAATATAGTGTTAGAGGACATTGATTGTTTACAACCTATAAAACAACCACTGTTGGACAAACATCAACATTTACTTGACGTAAACATCAACATTTTTTGGACAAACAGTTCAGGTATTAAATCAAGATCTGCAGTAACATATATATAATTGTAATGACCACAATGAATTTCCAGAACAGGCATGGGAATGATTTTTTAATATCAAAAACTCATTAACCCCATTGTCCCAAGAAAAACAATGTTATTACAAACAACACAACAACCACTAATTGGTTCTGCTCCCTTTAACCCATTTTACCTATACAAAGCAAACAATGGTCTAAGTTCATAACCAAACATATAAAATAATTGTTTCTCACACCATTTACAATTCTCATATTTTAGAAAAATTAATGAGATGGTGTCAGAATATTCAACCAAAACAAAAACCACTATTTGGTTATACCCCTCATTGAAAAAAAAAGCTACTAACCTTATAAATCCATGACATGAAATAACCACATAGAAAGCATAATTGGAACTAATAATTAAACTAATTATTTAATTATAGTCCTTTATCCTTAGGTGTTGCTGTTGGTTATTCTTCTCCAGTGCGAAGCAGATAATGTCCATATTTATCCGGGGACAGAAATAAATGTACTCATATTCTGTTCTACTTACAGTATGTCCACTGAAGTTGGCTGGTGAATATTTATAATCCATATTCGGAAATAAATTTATCACATATCCCCTCCATGGGGCTGAATTCAAGAGTCTTCTGTTGCAAGTGGCTCGGTGCCAGTGTGAAATTGAGGCCTTAGGTTGGTCATACCTTCAGGAGATGCATCTTGAGTCTTGGCACAAGGATCTTCTCTATATCACCATATCCCTTGAAAAGGATGACAGCCCTTCCAGCTTCTCGGCTTCTGCTATCCGAATCCCAGTTATGTTCATAAAGATCTTTCACCCACCTAGTCTTAGTCTGTAACCTATTCCACACTTGATGATGGCATTTTAGGCTGATATGGGACCAGCAAAGAGTTCTGATCCAGTCATTCTCTTCCCATTTCATTTGAGTTAGTGTTCGTATCTAGAACTTGGTGTTGAGTCTGCCAATGTATGACTGATGTTGAAGGATTATTCAATGCTGAATAGGAAACTGGAAATGCCCCATGGTTTCGTTGACCTCGCGGATTGATGGTGCATCCCTGACGTAAAAGTAGACGATACTCTGGTGTCGGTGTATTCTGAATATCCAATTATCTTGATAGACAATTAAATACAGAGATCGATCCTGGATATCCTGACCGAAGTAGGACTATCAATCGCCGAGTGTCTCATCTTCAACGTGTCTTTCGCTGGCTAGGCAGATAATGAGTACAGCAGTCAACATGTAGTTGTTAGGTCTAGACGATGTTTAGGACCGGTGGCCCTTTTATTACTTTCTTAGCTGTTGACCCAGGATCCAGTTTTTAGTGATACAATCCAACAAAAACAACCACCAGCTCATCTCTAGAGCTGGAAATGACAAAGAATGCAACCCAGGCATTAATCTACTGTTTGAGGTTAACATGTTTATAACACAAGTACAAACAAAACAAGGAGAAGGGGAAAGGAGTGGGTTTCCACGTTCCACTGTCCCTCGTCGCTTGGCGTTGAGCTATTCTAGCTCCTATTGTGAGTAAGGTATCTTCTCACTCAATATTCTATTCTGCTGTTGTTACTGGGGACTATTTGATGGATCTGAGAGTTCCTGACCATTGAATCCATCTTGATGTTATATCTATCCTAACCTGACAAGGATTTCTGTTAAATAGGCCTTCTGTCTCTTAATTCCCTCGTCTTCTTTCATTAGGTATAATCAGTATTAGGCCACAGGCCATCAACCATATCATTCACATTATCTTCTTGTGGTGCTGAAGTACATAAGGATTCTTACATCAACATCATTATGTCCATCCACTGGGGTAACATTAACATGAATATTCCTAACAGCAAACGTAACAATCATGACAGAATATATATATATATATATATATATATATATATATATATATATATATATATATATATATATATATATATATATATATATATATATATATATATATATATCATTGGCACCTTGCCGTCTTCACAGACGATAGTTTGTGCTTTAAAAAGGCATAATAACTTTTAACTATGGCGGTAGCGAGTGTGACTGATAAGGTCAATTTGCGCTGTAAATGTCCGTTCACAGTGGGTGCATGTGAACACGTGGTCATTTCCACCATCATGCACCATCTTACGTCTCAAACGCTTGGTGTGTGACTTTTCTGCAATAATTTTCTCCTTTAACTTTATTCCATTTCTGATATTTGCCCTCCATGCAACACGTTCAGCGGCGACTTGCTCCCAATGTGCATTATTAATGCCTGTATCAATCATGTCCCGCTTACACACATCTTTGTATCGTAGTAGAGGCCGACCCTGAGATCTCTTACCCATCTGTAATTCACCAAAAAAGATATCCTTTGGTATTCTACCATCATCCATCCTCCTAAGATGTCCTATCCATCTAAGTCTACGAAGACTGAGCATGGAATAAACTGTCACACAACCTGATCTTTCCAATACTTCAGTATTTGTGATTTTGTCTTGCCACTTAATACCAAGAATTCTTCGCAGACACCGCATATGGAAGCTGTTTAAATTGTTCTCTTGGTGTGAGTAAGTTGTCCAGGTTTCACTGCCATAGAGAAGAGTACTAAGGACACAGGCTTGATAGACAAGGACTTTTGTTTTGGCAGTAAGCTTCCTGTTCTCCCAGACTCTTTTTCTTAACCTGTTCATTGTTGTTGCTGCCTTACCAATCCGGATGTTGATTTCCTGATCTAGGGATAATTTGCTATTTACCACTGATCCTAGATATGTAAAATGGTCTACTATCTCTAGTTCGGCGTCGTCAATAAAGATTGATGGTACCTCATGTGCACCTTGTGACATAATCTGTGTCTTCTTTTTGCTAATTGTTAAACCAAATTCAGAACAAGCATTGGAGAATGCAGATAGTAGACATTGCAATTCTTCCTCAGAGTGGGTCGTAACTGCAGCATCATCTGCAAAAAGCAACTCTCTGATCAGTACCCTCCTAATTTTGGTCTTAGCCTTCAATCTCTGAGCATTGTAGAGGCCGCCATCTGAGCGTGAGTGAATGTATATACCACCATCCTGATCACGAAATGCATATTTCAGTAGAAGTGAAAAGTATATTCCAAAGAGGGTGGGAGCTAGTACACAACCTTGCTTAACTCCACTCTTGATTTCAAATTCTTCAGAAGTTGCACCATCAAACTTGATTATACCCTTCATGCCTGTGTGGAACGATTCCACAATGGACAGAAGAGTTGGTGGGCAGCCAATCTTCTTTAGTGACTTGAACAGACCCTCACGACTGACCAAATCAAATGCCTTTGTGAGGTCGATGAAGGCAATAAACAGTGGTTGATTCTGTTCACGGCATTTTTCTTGCATTTGTCGCAATGAGAATATCATATCAGTGGTAGACCGGTTCTGTCGAAAGCCACACTGTGATTCGGGGTAGACTTGATCTCCTAGGACTTGAAGTCTGCGCAGAACAATTCTGGCAAATACTTTTCCAACAATACACAGAAGTGAGATACCCCTATAGTTGTTGCAGTCGCTCCGATCGCCCTTGTTCTTGTACAGTGTTATGATGCTTGAATCTTTGAAATCCTGTGGGACTTGTCCTTCACGCCAGCATAGCTCTATTAGCTGGTGGATCTGTAGAGTGAGTATATATATATATATATATATATATATATATATATATATATATATATATATATATATATATATATATATATATCATACAGAGAAAACAAACATGTACATTCCTCATATATGAATAACAATAATCATACATAATAATAATAATCATAATAATAATAGTGCCGGAGCCAATGTTTTTGGATTTCCCCATTTGTTAATCCATAAAACTAGAATATATATTCTTTTTTCCCGCACTGCTTACAGCGGCATGAGGTTAGTGAACGCCGTGATATAATTTACCAATTGCTGCTATTGTAAGAAAGTTTCTTATTTATTTAGAAATAATTTATGCAACCTGATACGTGTTCTGAACATAATATTATTCCCGGTGCCTACCACACTGTTGCGGTGTGTCTGAAAGCATGTCCTTCCAGAACATTCAATTATATCATGCGTTTTCTTTCTTTATTCTTGCGATGATACTCATCAAACATGGCATTTTCCTAGCAATATTTTATGAAATGATTACATGTCCATCACACATATCGTGTGGTTACTAATATTTTAACAAGAAGATTGTATCAGGTGTTGCACGATAGTTCAAGTTACAGATTAGCAATTAGCAAGACAATCTCTCCAACATGAAGTATGTTCATAAGATGTGTGATCAGTAGTATGCTTCTACATGGAAAGAAAGTTTGTGAAATGTCTTTAAGAGTGAATCTCCACTACCTAGGATATTTACAGGTTTCCAAGCATTGATAGTGAGATATAGTTTCACCATGCATAGAATATATTTAAACATAGGAATTTGAAACTGTATAGAAGAGGAAGATGACAACGTGGTACAGCATGGTTGCTTTAGTAAACAAACAATCAGGCTCTAGTTTAAAAGAATCATTGATTTAACGTCTTAATAATTCTTATATTAACACAGTGGTATATGTACCTTATCAAAATACATGAATACATTTTTATAATGTATATTTAACATACCAATTGCTCCAGAGAGTGATATATTTTCGGACTAAACTACCCTTCCCCGCACAGGGGAAGGCTGACGTCTGCGTCTCCTTTGTTCGCTTAACACAAAATGTCTTACTAATCTCTTTGTTTAAAATCTAGCCCCGGACTTGGCCAGGTATTTATCCAATCTTGGTGCTAAACATTTAAACTAAGCCCACATAAATTTGGCTGTTTTCTTCCCCAAAGTAAGGTACTTAAACAGTGATTCCTAGAGCAGGTTGTATTTTTAAAAGCCTCAATCATGGGAATTTGGTAGAGACGTTTTAGTATATTACAGTAAGGTTACCAGTCGGCAGCGTGTGGGGGTGTCTAGGTGGTCATGGGGGTGTGGTGAAGTATCACCAATGTGTAATTGTGGAGGCTAGTGGGTTCCCTACCACGCGACAGGTTCGAATCTCACTGTGTGGTGGGGAGGTGTGATGTTGCCTGAGTGTGTAACTGTGCTGGCTGTGCCATAGGCGTGGTTTGAAGTACTTTCGATGGTCACCGTGTCTGGATGTATGACCCAATGGTGAGGTGACTGAGGGGACGGTCATAGGTCGGCGTGGCAGAGGGTACGAGTCGTATTTTATGTATGATTCTCTCTATCTCTCCCTCTCTTTCTCCCACTCTGTGTCCGTCCTTGTGTGACATTGGTGTGATACCAGTACTTTGACTGACTGTTAACTGTGTGTGTATGTATGTTCCTGATTGTCGGTGTCATTCTATCCTTCTGTCTATCTGGCTAACTATCTATCTGTCTGTCTATATATCTGTATATCTCTATGTCTGGAAGTGTGCGTGTTTGTGTATATCAGTATACATGATTGTTCGTTTTTCTCTATATGCGGCCGTGGGTGACAGTGATGGGATGTCACTATGTATCCTCCTTATCACTGTGTGTATTTCTTTAAGTAGCGAAGAATAACTACATGACCTGGTGGCAGTTAATTAGCTGGCGGGGAAAAGGCGTGTGTCATACTAAGTAGTATGTAGTAGTATGGTAGGTACTGTCGCTTGTCGTCCCGGGAGGAACGTGGAATGAACAAGCACACCTTATTACTTCTTCTTCTTTGGGATATTTGACTGACTTCTGTCTATACTCCCCCCTTCTGTCTTCCCTTCCATATATCTTTTCCTTTCTCTCTCTCTCTCTATTATTCCTTCATCACATACTCCGACAACAGTTTCCTTCAACAATTAATTAAATATTTATTAAATAAAACTATGTCTGGTGTATGGATGGACTGTGTATATGTAGTTGGTATTGTCTGCTAGTGTATTCTATTGTTGGTGCAAGAAGGAACTCGGAATGTCTAGTCTCCGTATCACATCTCACCCAGTCGCACGGCCAAACCACAGGACATCAACATGTAACAGGACAGGTCTCACCCTGGATGTTCCGTAGGCTTGAGTCTGGAGGTAAATCCGTTATTGAACGAAAAAAAACTGTTCACCACTGGATCACCGTAAAGTAATAATATTCCAGTAAGTCTATGACTTCGCCCGAGTCTGCTTCACGAAGTTAATAATCCAACACCGGAAAAACCACATCACCACAGTCCAGCATATTGTCTCCAGCGACTATCAATGTTCTGACTTGTCTATTGTTTCTTCACTATGAGTCGACAGTGTAAACGTATGTAGTTTTATTTGGCTTTGCTTTCCACAAGATTATCTTCCTTTTTCATTGTTACTTTGGTTATCTGGATATCCTTTTCTTCTTTTTCAAAGTTCAGTTAAGGCTATATTTTATTTCGCCTCCCTATTTGACCCTGTCTATGTTCTTCCTTGGTTTATTGAGGTATTTGATCTCTGCCCAAATGAAATGCCTTGAGTTTATCAACAAAGCTTTTTATGTACACAAGACGTATTGGTCTATCTTCTCTGATAGGTCAGGATGGGAATTGGAACCTGTGAGATGTATAGTAAATCAAGTGATATGCTTCTGCCACTTAATACTACTTATGTCAGTGCCCTTCTCCAGCCGTAATGAAAAGGCTTTCGAAGGATACACCAACATAAGACATATGAATTCACCAAAGTCTAAACTATTCACTAATAGAAAGCAATGGTAAACGCTATGCACCAACATCTATTTCCCTATGCTAATATTACGCTAATATTAGTTTACCTTATATCTTCTATTATTATCCCGGAATCGAAATTAATAATTAAGCACATCGGCACTAATATCCCATTGCCTTAAACAATACGGGACTATAATTTCTTTTCCACACATGGGAGTAATAGATATCTCTGTCCAGTTTTGGAACACACACTAAAACAGAAAACCCAATTTCTATTATTTATATCGAGTGTCCAATCCTCCGTTATTGTTTGATGTTCATACCTCAACACTCGTCTCTTGACGTATCCTTCACATCAAAAGGCGGTGAAATCACGTAGTGATTAGTTGCTCGTTTCGTTCGGTCCTTACAATGTTTCCCTGGGTTCCCCTTACGCTAATACTTCAAAGCGTCCGAACCCGTTTATTGCCGTCTCCGTTCGGTTTTCCACAACGCGATCTCCCCGTTTCCCGTGTCCGTCCGATAAGATCGTCAGGCAATGACCTCTGCGAACACCTGTATCCTATTTTTATATCCGTCGGTCAATGATCTTTAATTTATCCTCCTCTCAGACTGAAGTACACGATTGTTAACCCTCCTCCTACATTGTAGTTTTATATGTAAGTTATCAAGGAATCACTAAACTGCAGTTTTCCCGTGACAGGTACATGTGGTGCCTATTTGTTGAGGATCAGTTAAGAACCTGAAATTCTTTCTTATATCGCTTATGTGTCATCACAACAAAACTTTAAGACAAGGGATTTACAAAACTCACACGTTAAGATACGTAACTGCTTCCGGTTTGTATAGTTTAAAAGGTAAACTGCAATAACTAAGTAATATTAAAAATAGTATTTGTGCTGTATAAAGTGAAAAATCAAAGATGGCGGAACGGGTTAGGAGGACATCGACAACTTCGACTCATACTTGAGAATCTGATCGTCAGAAGCCTTTAAGTGTTCCATTATATATCTAATAAAAAGTGACCGATTATATATTATACTGTCGGTTATTACTATTTGTAGTGGCTGGAACGTAAACACTAGCATCATACCAATGGCGATGTGCTGGGGATACAATAATTCTGCTTGGGCTATGTGACGATGAACAGCCAGTCAAATGTTACAGTATAGCGGATAGGAGGTCTGGCATCAACATTTTCGATGCATATTTACGGATCCGATCGTCAGAATTCCTAGGATATATTCGTTATATGTCTATTGTGAAGTGGTCGACTGTTTATTATAATGTTGTTTACTATTATACGTAGTTGATGGGACTTACACAATATCATCGTACCATTTGTGCTGTGTTAGGGATACAATCATTGGCCTTGGACCATGTGACGGCGTACATCCAGGACACATGGGTAATGGCTTCAACAGGTCAAACAGGTAATTGCTTCCGGTTACAAGCATAAATATAAGCCGGGAAAAGTGAGTAATGGTTACATCCGATCAAAGATGACCTTGCATCCTGTCAAGGTGTAAGGGTATGATGTTCTGTTGGCTGTCAATTCAGAGGGCCTAACTCATGATGACCACCATGTACGGCAGTGATTCTGCTCCTTCGTCATCAGGGCGTCGGAAGTTTAAAATGGTCTCCCTTCTCTCGTTTTTCTATGTCAGCGTCGTCCTAGGGTCACCAAGTAACAGCAAAGAACATGAAACTACTACTATCAAACTATTAAAACATGGTAAGAAAATATTTCAAAAAAGCTTATAAATACCTCGACCAAACTGATAAAAAGTAGAGAAATTTGTTAACCAAAGTAATAAAGATGTTAGCCAAAATAAGAAAGAGCTCGACAAAACTTATAAAAAGTAAGAAAATGTGTCAGGCAAATAGAGAAATATGTCGAACGAATTAATAAAATATGCAAAACGATGGACAATCTAAGAAATATGAATGACAAAGTAAGAAAAAAATGATTACCAAAATGATGAAAATAATTGTCGAATTAAGAAAAATGATGTTCAATCTAAGAAAACATGTACACCAAAGTAAGAAATATGTTAGCCTAATGGGGGAAAAGAGTTGGCCACATTAATGAAATGTTGGCCAGTATAAGAAATATCTCAAACAAATTTATAAATATAGTTTTGTTTAGTTTAGTTTAGTCGATGGATCAACATCACGGCACACGGGTGCAGTGCACATGTGCTCCATTCTCCTCCTAATTCAAACCCGAGTCTGGAGAAACTAAGCTCAGTGCACGAACTCCGTAGCACCGGCGAGGATCCTGAAATACTTTGGATAGATTTTGAACTCGAATATTTGCCCGGGCAGCGCCGTTAGGATACTTCTATTCGATTTCCAACTGCCAAGGGATATTTTACGTGCGCAACAATACACACGGGCGTCCGATCTCATTACCCAGAGACCAGGGGAAATTTTATCACTAGAAGTCCACAAGAAAAATCCCGGTCATCACCTGGGCTTGAACCAGGATCTCCAGCACTCGAGGCGAACACCATACCTCGAGACCACGCAGCCCCTTATGTCAACCGAAATAAGAAAATATGTTAGCCAAGTATTTAAAAAAAAATGTTGGTCAAATTTAGAAATATATAGCCAAACTTATAAAAAGAAGGAAAATGTGTTAGCCAAATGGGGAAAATATTGGTCAAGTAAAGAAATATCTCGTCCAAACTTATAAAAAGTAGATAAATCTGTTGCCCAAATGGGAAAAAATATCGACCAAGTAGGAAATAATGTTAGCCACATGGGAAAATATATTGGTCAAGTAAAGAAATATTTCAACCAAATGTATAAAAAGTCGCAACATTTGTTAACCAAATGGGAAAAATATTAGTCAAGTAAATAAATATAGCGTCGAAAATTATAAAACATAGGAAAATATGTTAACTAAAGTAATAAAACAGTTGGCCAAATACAGAGATATGTTGAACAAACTTATAAATATATCCGCCAAATTTATGAAAAGTAGGAAACTTTGTTAACCATATATGAAAACAATATCGGCCAAAGAGATAAATATTTCAACTAAACTTATAAATAGTAGGAAAATTTGTCAGCAAAAATTGGTAAATGGTCAGTCAAATACAGAAATATCTCAAAAAATTTATAAAAAGTAGAAACAAATATGGGCCAATTAAACCAAATGTCTCAGCCAAATTTATAAAAAAATAGGAAAATTTGTTAGCCAAATGCGAAAAATATTGGTCAAACTTAGAAACATATCGACTGAAGTAGGAAAATACGTGAACCAAAGTAATAAAAATGTTTTTTAAATACAGAAATATGTCGATCAAACGCATAAAAAATTTTCCGCAAAACTTATGACAAGTAGGAAACTTTGTTAACCAAATATGAAAAAATATCAGCAAAAGAGAGAAATATCACAGCCAAACTTATAAAAAGTAGGAACATGTGTAAGCCAAATGGGGAAAATGTCGACAAAATACAGAAATATCTCAACCAAATTTATGAAAAGTAGGAAAATGTGATTACCAAATGGGGAAAACATTGACCAAGTAAAGAAATGTCTCATCCAAACTTATAAAAAATAGGAAAATTTGTTAGCCAGATGGGAAAAATATTGGCCTTATGAAAAGTAGAAAATTTATTCACCAAATGGAAAACAAATATGGGCTAAACTAAGAAATTAGTCGACCGAAGTAGGAAAATGTGTTAGCCAAATGGGGAAAAATGTTGGCCAAACCATGAATCTTCTCAACCAAATCTATAAATATCTCGTCTAAGCTTATAAAATGTAGGAACAATTTGCTTCTGTAGTTATGTCAAAAGTGCCTTGAACTTTTATCTGAAAAGACATTTCACAATACATAATTATCAACATCAGCACTTCCCCTCTTTTACATTACCGAAAGGTTTAACTTATCAGTCCTTGTTCTATATACTGGTACTGGTATCAGACCAATGTCACACAAGAACGGAAACAATGGGAGAAAGAGAGAGAGGGGAAAGAGAGAGCGAATCATACATAAAATACGACTCATATCCTTTGCCACGCCGACCTATGAGTGTGAGTGTTTGTTTTCATTTACCTGCCATCCGACAGAACTGTGTGACTTACTTATTTACCCGCCTTCGTAACTTTTTCTACCCAACTATGCACCGCTTTACGGAATAAACATTTATCAGCATAAGCACTGAAAATCTACCTTGGCAGGAGACATTTTGTAAATGACGCCAAAGTTGAATGTGAAGTGAAAACGTGATTTAGAAAACAGAGCAATGTAGTTCTATGCAGTCGGTTTGGGATGACTGATAAAACGATGGGCTAAGTGCATCAATGTTTGTGGAAAATATGTTGAGAAATAAAGGCCAATGTATGTTTATAAATAAACTGGTTTCGAGTTGTTATCATATTTAGTTATTTTTCTACAGCCATTTGTGACTTACTTATTAACTTACCCTCGTAACAGAACCCATATTTCCTCCACACAGCCCCGTAGCATTCGAACCTGTCACCTCCACATGAGTGCCAACATGTTAGTCCTCCTTTCTTCAGTGTAAAGCCGTGGTAATTAGATCGACCAACAATGTGGCACGTGGCTCATAAATGAAACAGTGAAATCAACTTGCAAAGAACATGATTGGCGAACGGGAAATCAATTACAATGTCGACGCTCGAGGAAAAGTTAATATCCTTTTTAATCCGGAATTTGCAAGACAGTCACAAATACTAGTTAGTAAATAGATTAGTTTCTCGTGCTGCCGAGAAGGGCCTAATTCCTATATTACACTAACCTTGATATCTAGCCCTGCCTTTTCCCTACGAACAATCGGTAATCTTCATTTCTCTTGTGTTCTTCCAATTCGTCCTCTCTGTCGTTCTCATCTGAATCTGTCGTCTAGCGTTTTCCCGTCTTTACCAATCCATGGCGCTTTTCTAGATATGGCATAGGCTATCCATATCCTTGAATGATTCCACTGCCAGCCTTCTATCTCTTCATAAGCCGCCTTAGTCCTTGCTTCGGTTGTCAGGTTCACATTCCGTGACGCATCCCGTTTCCTGGTTCTTCGTGCACCATCTACTTCACTATACACTTGGGTTTTTCCTTTTATCTTCTCCGCATCATTTGATTTGATCTGTGCAATGACTATATGGCACCATTTGTGACTTACTTATTAACTTACCCTCGTAACAGAACCCATATTTCCTCCACACAGCCCCGTAGGATTCGAACCTGTCACCTCCACATGAGGGGGGCCTATGGTACCAGCTAGACCTATTAGACACTAGTGATACCCCTCCGCATCCCGCATCAGTTATCGCTGCATCTCCTCGGCTTCTGAATTACCAACTAGACACACGGCTCAATTGATCTCTCCTTTGTTAACATATATAACGAAGATCTGATTAACAACGAAAGCTGTCGTCGCCAGCGCCGTTAATTTACAACACATACTATTTTTGCTACCATACACGTGCGGACAATATCGAATTTTTGGTCACATGTGTTGTACACCAAGCTTAACAAAGATACGAAACACACGACACCAATCGATTATTCATAAATTAGACCAGCTTGGAGGATATTGTTTTCTCAACATTTCTCATAATTCAAAATTACCGCACATAAGGCTGTAGAGGCTGATATATCCTCGGATACGCGAGGATATATCCTCGGATTTCAGCTGTCTAGAGCTCTTCTAGTACTACTCACAGTATTAGGTATTCATTTTATATGAGAAATCTAAAGAAAGACCTATCAACTATATAAATCACTGCTCATTGTAAGAAATAAGCAAGTACACAGAATTAGGTATTAATTTTATATGAGAAAGCTATAGAACTATCAACTCTAAAAAATCATTGCTCATTGTGAAAACATACCGTGACAGAAAACATGACAGTGTTCTTTATTCATTTTACCCATATACGCGTATTGTTGTCTTTGCTGGGATGTGAATCGGTACCATTGGTGTCACTGCTTGATGAATCAGAACTGACAGACAATGGACGTCCATCGAGCAGCTTCGTTGGTTCACCATATACTGTGGATACAAACGGGGTATATCGTGACACTGTACTATTCTCATCCTGTTGGCTTGTAAGAGTCGATCTTCACTTCACATACTAATCACATCACTACATTATAACAACATCACTGCTATAAAAACACTCTCCACCATACAACATATAATGAATATATAAAAACACATCTCCACCATATAACATATAATGAATATATAAAATATTACCATTACTTAAAGCATCAATATTACGAGGGTAGGTCAGAAAGGAATGCACCACATGTTTATCCCCAGAAAATAATAAAGAGAGAAAAGTGACATTTTTCACACTTCAAATGTGCATTAGCGTTATTGTTTGTATGAAATAGCATGACATGTGGACAATTATAACAGCTGCGGTTATCTGTCAAAATGGTGTGTGCTAACAACATGCGTTACTAACTGCGAATTGTAAAAGGATTTCTGATTGCGGGAAAAAAAAACGGGTGTTCATTCACAAATATTTGTGTACTGTGCATGGAAGTTGAGAAGTTGATAAGAGCATCGTCAGAGAGTGAAAGTTTCAGAATGTGAGCTGCGTGATCTTCCACTATGGACGTTATGTCACGGCTACCAGCCCAGACATGTTTAACAACGCATATGCCACTATTCTTGATGATAGGCGCATTGCAAGTCAACAATTGGCCTTGTAGCTGTCAGTCAGCAGGGGCAAAGCCATTACAAATTCCAAAACTCTCACATAATCAAAGATTAGCTCAAGATGGGTAATGTGAAGCCTCACAAATGAGTACAGATGTCAAAGAAAAACAATTTGTTCTGAAATATAGAGCTCTTCGATGCTGAGGACAATAATGTTTTGTCAAAAAGCATTACAGGTTATGAAACCTGGGTGCATAATTTTAAGCCTGAGATAAAAATGCAGTCAATGAAGTGGCATCACAAACAATCACCAACAAGAATGAACGAACGAACGAACGAAAATCTTTATTTTCAAAGAGTTAAGAATTGGTCACGCAGGCCCGTCTGACATTCTGCCCTTCTTCTCTGTTTCCTCTCATACATTCTTTCATTCAACATCACTTATGAAGCAAATTTTTGACAAGAAAAGAAACAATTTCCAGACAGCTCCATCAGCAGGAAAGGTTGGTATCATTGTCTTTTGGAATATTGTTGGTGTGATTCTTGAGGAAGTGATACCAAGAGGTGAGAAAACCAGTTCTGAAGCTTACATGAAAACACTAACAAACTCAAGAAGCGGTTGCACAGAGTTAAAACTAACAAAAATCCAACAGAACTGTTGTTCCCACACGACAATGCGCCCCCTCACATAAATCAGAAGACGCGGGAGGCAATTGCCAAATGAGGCTGCACTATACTCCGTCAGCCACCCTATAGCCCGATTTGACTCCCTCTGATCTTCATCGTTTTGGTCGCCTTAAATATGCACTCCGTGGTGTAGAATTTGATGATGATGAGACTGTTGTTCATGTATTGAAGACATGACTATGTGAGTAGGAAAAATCCTGGTACTGCTAGGGCTTGCTTGTGCTTGATTCGCGCATGGCGTAACGTCATATAAGTTAATAGGGAGAATTTATAAAATAGTATGATTACATTAAATGTTTATGAATATTGTTTGTAAATTGTATTTACTCTGAACAAATAGTTTCCGAAAATTACGTGTATTACTTTATGACAGTCCCTCGAATATAAATTATATACAGGAGCTCATAACATGCCAAAAGTACCTTGTGTGCGTAAGCATTTGCATTTCTGTTATTGTTTTTAATCGTACATTTGGACATGATCCGTTTCTTTGGTGTTACAATATATTCTGTCCTATTTGTTCATATTAGCTTCAGTGATTATGTGAGACATGTATATGTCTAGATGTAAGGATGTATGTGTGTGGGTGTGTGGGGGGGGGATGTGTGTGGTGGGGGTGTGTGAGGGGTGGGGGATGTGCGTGTGGGTCGGGGTATGTGTGTGGAGGATGTGTGTGTTGGTTGGGAGATGTGTGTGGGTGGGGGATTTGTGTGTGGGTTGGTGAGGGAGTTGTGGGTGTTGATATGTGCTGGTGGGTGGGGGATTATGTGTGTGGGTAAGGGATGTGTGTGTGTGGGGATGTGTGTGGGTCGGTGGGGGTGTGGATGAGGAATGTGTGTTTGAGTGGATGAGTGCAACATACAGGACAGAAGGAAGTAGAACATGGGGTTCTGGAGGCACCCATCACAATAAGCGAACTGGAGCAAGCCATATCATAACTGAAAATGAGAAAGTCACCAGGAGCTGATGGTATCTCCAATGAAATGATCAGGATCCTAGGAACAGAGGCCAAAGCAAAGCTGTTGCAGATCTTCAATAACAGCTGGGCCTTAGGAAGTGTTCCACAAGCCTGAAGAGAAGCAATCATGATACCCCTCCTAAAATCAGAGAAAGATAGTTCCATTGCCTCTAGCTACAGACCAATTAACCTCACCAGCTGTCTCTGCAAAACATGAGCGCATCATCAATCACAGACTGCAGTGGTACATTGAAAGTAAAAACATCCTTGCGCCACAGTAGGTTGGCTTTAGGCAGTGCTGCTCTACGGAAGATCAGACAACCTACCTCTCTCGAGAAATTGAGGATGCATTACAGGAGAAGCTGGTGCTTGCGGCATGAATATATCTGAAGAAAGCCTTTGATAAAGTCTGGAAAGAAGGTCTGATGAAGAAACAGAGAAACTGCAAAGTCAATGGAATAGAAGAGCCCAAGTACAGATAGACGGACTCAAGTGCAAGAAAGTACTACTGTGCCACGGTGTTCACCAGGGCGGAGTCTTGTCCCCCACACTTTTTCTAATCTTCATCAATGATCTTGTTGCTAATCTACCGCATGGAATTAAAGCGGCAATGTACGCCGACAACCTGGTTCTGTGGAGCACAAATGAACATGCATCAGTGGCCACCAGACTGCTACAAAGAGCTGTAGATACACTTGTTGCATGGGCAAATAGATGGTGTGTCAGCATAAACACTGACAAGTGCAGCACCACTCTATTTTCCCTCTCTTCAAAACAAAAGGCAGGGATCATCCAGATAAATAGAACACCCCTAAGAGAAGATAAAGAACCAACATACCTTGGAGTAACATTTGATGGCAGGCTGACATGGAGAAAGCACATCAACAAAGCAGTAGCACAAGCCAGAAGGAAAATAGCCATCCTGAGAAAGCTATGTGGAACCACAAGGGGAGCCAATGGGGAAAATACTTAGCAAAGTTTATGAACAGAGCATACGACCACAGCTGGAATACGGGTCAACTGCCTGGTGTTCGGCATCAAAAACCACACTACAAGAGCTGGACAAAGTGCAAAATCAAGCACTTAGAGTCACCACAGGAGGGATGAGATCAACCCTATAGTGGAAATGGAGAAGATGTGGAGGACACAAGCACTGAGCGAGCGCAGAGATACGAAAACGCTAATACAAGCAGAAAAGTTCCTCAGCTTGCCAGGCCACCCTATGAAGAACAGATTTGAAAACCTAGCTATGGGGCGGTTGAAAAGAAGTAGTTTCATACACCAGGCCAAACGATTCTGCAGAGAAACCATCGATCTGCCCACTGTTGGTACCCCCCTAACAACTATTCCAGAGCGAACTCCATGGAAAGATGAGCATAGACTATCATTACAAATCCAGACAAAAGTGACAGGAATATTTGATAAGGAAGAACAGAACTGTGTGCAGTGCAGAACAGCCACTCTCAGCTTCCTTTATGAAGAATACCCACAGGACCTCTGGATCCTAGTCTACAGAGATGGGTCAGCACAAAAGGCTGTTAGAAATGGAGGAGCGGGAGTGTACATAGAATACCCAAATAATACTAGGGACGCAGCCAGAGTACCGACAGGAAAGTACTGCCATAACTATGATGCTGAAATTGAGGCAATCAAGATAGCTACAGAGAAATTACTAAATACCAGCAATGGTACACAACCTGTGGTGCTATTGACAGATGCAAAATCAGTACTCGATACGCTCCTGTCTGGGAAATTGCCAGTACTAAGGACACTACTTTCTGAACTTAGCAGTCAGCATAAGTTCACCATACAGTGGATACCATCCCACTGTGGAGTACCCGGAAACGACAGAGCTGATCAATTGGCTAAGAAAGAAGCCAAAGAAGAACAGCCTGATGTGCCCGTTACATATCACCAAAAGAAAAGAATGATCAGATCAGTCAGAAAACCACCAAAACCTGCTCAAGATGACTACCACAGTATGGACAGACTAGAACAAGTCATTATTCTGCGCCTCAGAACAGGACACAATAGATTACGCAACCACATGTATACAAAATTCAAGATTGGTGATTCAGCCATGTGCACGTGTAGTTTGGCGCCGCAGACAGCAGAGCACATACTCCAAGACTGCCCAAAATATAACATATCTAGGCAAAACTTCTGGCCTAGAGAGATGACAGTGGAAGATAAACTTTATGGACCGCTGTGTGAACTAAAAAAGGCAGTTAAATTCATACAAGAGACAACATTGCAGTTTTAGACATATTTCGAACGAAAGAAGAAGAAGAAGAACCCATATTATCTTCGGTTTTTCCCAGCGTGTGTCCCATCCAGCGCCAGTTTTTTCCTCACATCTTGATTCACTTTAATTTGTTTAGTTCTCTCCGTGAGATACACTTTGGTGATTTTGTCATACAATTTTATTCACATTTCCATTATTCTGCGCACGCACAAATTAATGTACTGTATGGCGCTGAAGACTGGGCATTGAACAAGCAACTAGAAGGTCGTATAGAGGCCATGGAGATGTGGATATACAGACGAATATATCGTATTTCACGGAAAAAACAAAAACAATTAAATGCAGAGGTTCTATAAAAAAATGGGGATAAAGAGAGAGTTGATGAAAGAAATAAAGAGAAGACAAGAAAAATTTGTAAAGACATGATACTCCTATAAAAACTATACTGGAGGGCAAGGTTGTGGGCAAGCGAGCAAGAGGTGGACAACAATACAAGTAGGAAGATAACATCAAGAGATGGACGAACACCAATCTGACACAATGTACAGTCAGAGCGAAAGACAGGCAGTGTTGGAGATCAATTGCAGCTTGCAGCCAACCTTCATTGTGGAGACGGCACCTGGTTGATTTATTGACAAATTAATTAATGTTTGTAGTTTATTAGTAATAATTGAAGCCATTCTCGATGTATCTGATCCATACAATAGTACCAATCTACACCGCCCCCCTCTAACTTCTGGTTTGATCTTGTCTTACCTTCCGTCATTAGCTCGGTGGTTTGAATGATGAGCTGCGTAACTCCCTTGTCGTGCTGCGCTTGGATAAATCCCACTTGTTTTGTGTCAACTGTAGGCTTGAGTCTCTGACCAGGGTGGTATGATGAGTCATAAAAAACATGTTTTTAGTATAAACTTCAGTAACATAAACAGTGCCGATATTATATTATTATATTATATTAAATAATAATTATATAACATGTAGCAAACTTCGTCTCTATCTCCCCCCCCCCCCCCTTCCTTGACATTCCATTTTTAACAGTCTGGGACAATTAGTAAAAATACGAAAAAATCGCCTGAAGCCTTAAAGATATGGTGTGTAGAAGAATGCTGAAAATTTACTTGGACTGTAAAAAATGAGTAAGGAAGGCTAAGTTGCAAAGACAACTTATCACAAACATCAGAAAGAGGCAGTCTTCATTTTGTTTTCCAAGCCACATTGATTGATTGATTGATTGATTGATTTAGGAACCGACATCACAGCATTCGGGACATTCCCATAAGCGCTCCGTCCCCATCCTCAGCCACATTATGAGTAGAAAAACTAGAACATGTGACAACCGAAAAGAATTGTGGACAGAGAGGTAGAGGAACTCAGCGAGATAAAATTCGTGAGTCTCAGTCATGACACGGAAGCGAATCAACACATGAATTGATCCATGTTTTCGGAGATCGCAATTTGAGGAGAAGCACGATCGCCCACGTCAGTCGACAAGGCACATTCTATTTGCATAAATCTAAAACAACCACCTACGTGTAGTTTGTGTATATTACTACCTCGAATAGTTGTTCTTGCATTCCAGAGAAACCAAAGAGAAGACGTGAATTAAATGTGTTTTTTTTTTTTTTTAAAAGCTATATAATAATCTTGTCGTGGTCGTCTGAAGTAAAGCTCTCACGCTTCAACTTCAGGCGCACTAATGGCGGGGTAGTGATTATTGTCCCACACTGGTCAATTGGACTTGAATGTAGATTTTTTGCCCTTGTCTTGGGGACATACATTACAAGTATCTCAGAAGTCGGAGTGGGTTCGCCTGATAGCGGGAGACACTGGTAGTAGGAAAAGCTAACTCCAACGCAAAAATCAGACCAGCGCATTCCCTAGTAGAAGGAACTATTAGTAATAGTATCACTTGTGTGGACTACACTCAAGTTCAAAGTGAGCTAAAGACACACAAGTATAGACCGAGAAAGTAATAGAAAACTTATGAAAGAAATGAACAAATCTCTACTTTTTAATATATTATGTTTAAGCCTTCTTTCTATTTTTTTTTCTGTCTGGCCTGTCTGCCAGGTTGTCTGTCTGACTGTGTATAACTCTCTCTCTCTCTCTCTCTCTCTCTCTCTCTCTCTCTCTCTCTCTCTCTCTCGCTCTCTCTCTCTCTCTCTCTCTCTCTCTCTCTCTCTCTCTCGTTAGCTGCAATGAACTGTAATATACAACAAATACAAGTCACCAGAACCATCATCCTGATCTGTATACAGTATGTACATACCTTTCGACTACACAGCACATGGCTATTGCCGATTTTGTTCCGTGAACGTTTGCAGCGTGTCAGAAAGTCCTTGAACCTCACTTCGATTCTGCAGTTGAATTTCATGAAGCTGATATAAGCAACGTAACAAAGAAACAAAACGAGAGCTTCCCACCATTCGATTCTATCATCAGAGAAAAACCCAATGAGAAAAGAGAGGGACAAGCTATAGAAGCTGACATCTCGAAACAATGGCCACCATTGAAGAGGCAGAGCTTCCTTACATAGCACCACACACGTACCAGTCACGAACAAAAGGTTGAATACAGCAGAACCGACTATCGTGCCGATGCCCACGTCATTTTTGGAGACGAAAATACCCAAGATACTTGTAAATAATTCTGGAGCCGAACCTCCCGCGGCCATGAAGGTTCCTCCGGAGACGTCCTCAGCTATTCCGAACTTGTTCGTGATGACAATCAACGTGGGCACGAAGAATTCATCACACACAACAGCCAAGGCGATAAACATGTAGATCATGCCGATAATGTGTAGGGTTAGAGCACCATTACGCATCTGCGCTATGGTGAACAAGTCTATCGGGTAAGACGCAGCAGTGTGGTTTGATGCCGTCATTAACTTTCTCCCAAAGGATAATCCCGAGGTAAAATAATAAAACCCAGCATTTTCCCGTTCTAGTTTTTGTTGATACTGATCATCAACACCCAGTTTGTGATGGGTATAGCTCGTAGGATCTGTGGTGCTATTTGTCAAGAAAGAAAGACAAACGGCAACCAGCAGAAACATTTTCATTCTCATTACGATTATTATTCTCATACGATAGCTAAACAAGTAGTGAAACGTTAGCAATTAGGCGGTTCCAGTCGGTTTTGTGCAAACAAAAAGTGTTCGTGTTGAATTTGAAATTACCGTGGGGATAATAGATGTTCCACGTTTCAACAGTACCTATGTATTTAAATTGTTTCAGTTTAAGTATTATTCATTAATTCACTTTATACGACAAATAACCCGGTATTATGCCCCTAATGAGATGCAACAAAAAAATATCAGGCAATAAATCGTGCAACATATTGTTTGTGGCTTCTGTGTTTAAATGTTCATTCTTGAAAAATGTTGACGTTGTGGCAGATACTTTCCCGAGTCAATATACGCTTTTTCGCTGTTATATAATGTTGGACTGCAGATGATAAAGATTAGATTTAATCTTAGTTTTGTTATTCTAAAAGGCTTGAGCTTATCTCAAATTGAGAAAAATGAACAAAAACACGAAAAGATGCATGCGCCGATGCTGCCTGACGTCTTTCCGTTTATATAGAATAAGAGAAATGCTCAGTTATACTATAGTTTATAGGTTTAAAAAAAAAGGGAAACTTTACAATATATTATATTCTATGGAGGAAGGAGTTGAGAAAAAGAATATTATAGTCTTAGCAATGCCGTGAATTAATGGTTACTATGTGATATTATCGTTTGTCGACGTACATAATGATGAAAATATTAAAAGTAACAGTTAATCATCATCATGTGCCATGCCGATAAGCGTGGGCGGTCATATTTCGCCATCTTACACGATCATAAGAGTTGTGGACCAGCACCGTGTTTTTGTTTCGACCATGCCATGTGGTCAAGCCATCCAAATATTTACTTCTCTGCCTGTTATTTTCCGCTCAATTTTGCCAGTTGTCACCAAGTTCTCTAGTTTATTTCTTCTCATAACGTGTACAAACATGTGTGACTGTCTACGTCTCATTTCTCTAATCAATTTACGGTTTTCATCTGTTCTTGTAGGACTTGCTCATTGGAGTGTTGGTTAGTCTTGGCATATAAATTATGGCAAATTAAAATAATGTTATGATGTTTTGGTTTTCTCTACACGTATAAGAAACTGGAAATGTAAACAGCAGTACACCAAGTCCGGTACAATCAAAGCCAAAGTAAACTAGCATATACATATACTACGAATTATGTAAAACATTATAACGAAATGATAACAGAGAATATGTGGAGGCAACGCTCTCTGTAACTTCCCAGACACTGCAGCATGTAGATTACCGCACCGTTTTATGCACCGCGGAAGGTTAAATTATCCCTATGCACGACTAATGCGTAACAGAAAATAGACCAGTATCCGACCAATGATAAGTGCACTCTTTTGATGATAACAAAAGCCACCTCTAGACCACAATTCAAGTTTTAACAGAACTAACTACAGAATGTCACAAACATTAGGCGAAAGAAGTCGCAGAAAAACGCACTGAAAAACTGTCTTTGTTAAATATATTCGGATTCGCATTAACAAATTTATTCTAAATAATTAGAGCAGAGATTCTCAGACGTGCCTCTCTTCTCTGAACTGTAGAATTATTTTGAATAACATATTAACTCCGCAAAAAATATTTAGAAATATTCTCAAATTCACCGCCTTGAAACACTGTTTTCATAACACAATATTCTTCTTCTTCTTCTTCTTCTTTCGTTCGCCTGAAATATTTCTATAACTGCAATGTTGTCTCTTGCATGTATCTAACAGTCTTTTTTCAGTTCACTCAGCGGTCCATAGAGTTTATCATAACACAATATAACTTCTCTCCTTTATTTATTTATTTATTTATTTTTGTATATTGTATTATTATGATTCGCTTAAAGACTGATCATCGCAAGACAAGGACAGAGACATTAAAATTAGGAACATGGAACGTTAGGACGTTAAACAACGACGGAACATTAGAGAACATAACACAAGAAATTCAAAGAGAAAAAATTAATATATTAGGTATGTGTGAAACGAGATGGACAGGAGCAGGCATCAAGATACATAAAGATTTTAAGATTATTTATTCTGGAGGTGAAGATCGACATAGTGGAGTGGCAATAATTTTCGACCGGAAAACATCAACGTCTGTTCAGGGATATTGGGCCGTGTCGGACAGAGTTCTTCTAGTTAAATTGAGTGGCAGACCTTTTAACATAAATGTTATTCAGGTATATGCCCCTACAGGAGAGTCCAGTGAAGATAGTGTAGAGGAATTTTATAATGACATAGAGTCTGCTTTAAAGAAATGTAAAAATTCAGAAATAAACATCATAATAGGGGACTTCAATGCAAAAGTAAGAAATCAAGGGGATAGATACACAGTAGGAAACTATGGTTTAGGAGAGAGAAATGAAAGAGGATACAGACTAGTAGAGTGGGCAAAAGAACAGGAAATGATTGTAGGAAATACCTGGTTCAAGCAACACCCTAGAAGATTATGGACCTGGAGGAGTCCTGATAGCAGGATTAGAAACCAGATTGACTACATTCTCATTAGCAGAAGATTTAGAAACGCGCTAAAAGTAGCAAATACAGTTCCCAGTGCTGATTGTTATAGTGACCACAGATTACTCACAGGAACATTGAGGATAAAGTTGAAGAAAGTCAAGTATATAACAGGAAACACTAAATATGACTTGTGTACATTGAGTAATGACAAGGAAATACAAAACAAATTCAACATTGAAGTACAGAACAGATTTGAAATATTGTCTGATCTAGAGATCCTATTCCAGGATGTGGATGATCAATGGGAAATGTTAAAGAATTCAATCAATGTGGCTGCAGAAACAACTATTCCAAAATTAAAGAAGGTGGGTCGTAAGAAGTGGATGACTGAGGAAATTTTACACTTAATGGAAGCAAGAAGACTCAACAAAAATAATCCTGCCAAATATGAAGAAATTCACAGACAAGTCAGAGTGTTATGTAGGAAGGCAAAAGAATCATGGCTTGAGGAAAAGTGCTCAGAAATTGAAAAACAACACAACAGTCAAAATACCAAATTAGTGCACAAGAGAATTCAGGAACTTACTAATAAAAGAACAAGTACATCAACAGGCTGTCTAAAAACTAAAGATGGCAAAATCATAATAGAAAAAGATCACATTCTACATGTATGGACAGATTATGTGAAAGACCCGTATAATGATAACAGAGAGGAACAGTATGCTATTAGATTTAATAATGAAGGACCAGAAATTTTAAAGGTGGAGGTTCAAAATGTTCTTAAGCATATGAAAGCTGGCAAGGCCCCCGGTGCAGATAACATCACAACAGAAATGATTAAAGCTTTAGAAGAATTTGGACTAGAGCAAGTCACTAGACTGCTGAACACATTATATGATACTGGAGATATACCTTCTGAATTATGTAATTCTGTATTTATTGCTATCCCAAAGAAATCAGGAACCTTAGAATGTGATCAACATAGAACAATTAGTATAATGAGTCACATCACAAAGATTTTGTTACGAATTATCATGCAAAGAGTGAGGAAGAAAATACAACCTGAAATAGGGGAAGAACAATGTGGATTTGTAGAAGGAAAGGGTACAGTAAATGCTGTGTATATGCTGCGAACAGTTATTGAACGTGCTTTAGAAGTAAACAAGGATATACATCTTTGCTTTATTGACTACACAAAGGCTTTTGATAGAGTTAGACATGTCAACATTGTGGATATGCTTGCAGATCTACAAATTGATGGGAAAGACATTAGACTTATAAAAAAACATATATTGGAAACAACAAGCTGCCATAAGGATTGATAATGAAGTAGGACAATATCAACTATTAAGAGAGGTGTTAGGCAGGGATGTGTAATGTCTCCAGATCTTTTTTCCCTATACAGTGAAAATATTTTCAGAAATGTAGAAGACCTAAATGGAATCAGCATTGGAGGACGAAACATAAATAACATTAGATATGCAGATGATACAGTATTGATTGCAGACAATGCACAGGATCTGCAACAATTAGTAGACGCTGTGGTTGTACACAGTGAGCAGCTGGGGTTGGAATTAAATTGTAGGAAGACACAGGTTATGGTCGTCACTAGGAAGAACGAAGTACCACAATGTAATATACAAGTAAATGGGAATATTCTTCAACAAGTAAATCGGTTCAATTATCTCGGAACAGTCATAACATCTGATGGCAGATGCCTTGAAGAGATTAGAACAAGAATCGCCATTGCGAAAGTAGCCTTTAGCAAGATGAAAAACATTCTGACCAATAAAATGATGTCAATTGAAACGAGAAAAAGAGTGTTGAGGGGATACATAGAGCCTGTTCTTTTGTATGGATGTGAAACTTGGACAATGTGCAGTCAAGCTGAAAAACATCTGATGGCTGCAGAAATGTGGTTTCTGAGGAAAATGCAAAGAATACCATGGACAGATAGAAAAACCAATGACCAAGTACTACAAGAGACAAATGAAAATCGTAGATTGATTAGAGAAATTAGACGTAGACAGTCAAAAATTTTTGGACATGTTATGAGAAGAAATGGACTGGAGAACTTAGTGACAGCTGGCAAGATCGAAGGGAACAGACCAAGAGGAAGACCGAGAGGAAAATACCTGGATGGCTTGGCCACATGGCATGGACGAGACAGGAACACTGAGCTGATCCACGACACTGGTGATCGAGTGAAATGGCGAATCATGACCGCCCACGCTTTCCGGCATGGCACATGATTGATTGATTGATATTGTTCATATCAAAGGCACCCGGTCCAGACAACATTACAGTAGAGGAAATTGAGGCTATGGGTGATTTTGGAATAGAAATATTGACGAAATTTTTAAATGACATCTACACTAGCGGGTACATTCCTAGTGACCTATTAAAAACCATCTTTATAATACTGTCAAGGAAAGCAAGCGCTTTAGAATGCGAAGAGCATAGCACAATAAGTCTTATGAGTCACATGACAAAGCTGCTACTCAGAATTATTATGAAAAGAATAAGAAACAAGATTAAACCAGAAACTGGTAATGAATAATGTGAATTTGTGGAGGGAAAGGGCACAAACAACGCTGTATGTATATTCCCAGGACACTATTAGAAAGAGCAATAGAAGTAAAAACAAATCTGTACTTATGCTTCATAGACCACACAAACGCATTTGAAAATGTGAAAAAAAAAATGAAGAAATAATACAATTACTAGAGCAACTGAACATTGGCGGCAAAGATATAAGAATAATAAAGAACATATATTGGCAGCAATCAGCAGTCATAATAATCAATAACCTTGTAGGAACACTTTAATGTGTAATGAAGGGCGTCAGACAATGTTGTGGATTGTCTCCTGATTTGTCCTCATTGTACAGTGAATATATAATGAGATCTACAGAAAATATGTCAGGGATCCAGGTTGGTGGACATAATATAAATAACTTACGTTATGCTGATGACACCGTCTGGATAGCAACAAGTCAGAACGATCTACAAGCAATGATAGATACAGTGGTTGTAGAGAGTGAAAGAATGGGCCTTAGTTTGAATAATAAAAAGACATAACTCATAGTGATATCAAAGAAAAAGATTATGCCTAAATGTGCAATTAAAGTACATGAAATTATTTTGGGACAAGTGCAGAAATTCAGATATCTAGGCACAGCGATAAAATCAGATGGAAGATGCATCACTGAGATAAAGAGCAAATTAAGGGCAAACAAAAACAGCATTATATCAAATGACGAATGTTTTGTGCAACAAGTCACTGTCCTTGAAAGTCAGAAAAAGAGTTCTTACATGCTACATAGAACCAGTTTTAAATACGACTGTGAATCCTGGACAATTAGTAAACAGGCGAAATAATCCCTCGAAGCCTTGGAAATTTGGTTTTATAGAAGAAATTTTTTATTTTTTTATTTTTTTTTTTTTTTGGGGCCCCCCCCCCCCCCCCCCCCCCCAAAAAAAAATAAAAATAAAAAATTTCTTCTATAAAACCAAATTTCCAAGGCTTCGAGGGATTATTTCGCCTGTTTACTAATTGTCCAGGATTCACAGTCGTATTTAAAACTGGTTCTATGTAGCATGTAAGAACTCTTTTTCTGACTTTCAAGACAAAGAATGACAAAGACAAACTTGGGGGTTTCATATCCTTTACAGGACATTGCTGTCAACATCGGCATCTTTCAGCTGATTGTTGATTTTTTGGCAAGATTACGCTCAGTAGTTTGTCATTGCTTTCTGAACGGCCGACTCACATACCCCGTAAGTTACCGACGCTATTCGAACCATTGCTGATTCTCACCGTCGCCACGTTACCTACGAGAGTATACGAGATTACGGAGAAAAGTCGCTAACCTCTAGGCCAGGAAGCCGGCTTATAGAAGAATAATGAAAATTAATAGGACAGCCAAAATGAGCAATCAGGACGTTTTAAGGGAAGCTGAATGACAAAGACAAACTTGTCACAAACATCAGAAAGAGGCAGCCATCGGTTTTTGGCCACGTTTGCGAAATTTGAGAAATTGAAATAGAGGAAGACAGCGTGAAAAGATTATTGACAATCTTGTGTCATGGCACGGTAGGGAGTCAACACACGAATTGATCCATGACGCCAGAGATCGTAATTTATGGAGAAGCATGATCGTCCACGTCAACCGGCAAGGCACCGGATGATGATGATGATGATGATGATGATGATGATGATGATGATGATGATGATGATGATGATGATGATGATGATGATGATGATGATCGCTATGCATAATTTGTTAATTAAACTGCGAATTACATCTTTCTTGGTACTCAGAATTATTAGTAGCGTTCATTTGAAATCCGTTCGTGCTGCACCGCGCATAATTGCGTACGTTGAACATGATCATGTCATAGGCATGTGATAAGTACTGACCAATGAATAAAAGAGTGTGTGCTTATCGTCCGATGATGCATAGGTTCTGTTTCTGACCGTTGAGAAAATGGCCGGGTTGATCCAGAATCCGTCCAAAGAAGCTCAAAGAGCGATGATTCCGTTTTTTTTTCATTTGAAGGTGTCAGAATCTCCCTCGCCATCGCCAGGTGGCGACGAACTAGTACGACCGTGAACTCACTATAGTATGTTCCGATTTGAATGCCTTCATTCACGATAAATTATTTTGAAAACTGTCTGTTGCATCGTTATGAAATTTTTCCAGCCGTCTTAATATTTACCCCCACCCAATGAATATGTCTTTGATAGGCCCAAAAACAACTTAAATCATTGAAAGCGGCGACATTCCTTCGTTGTTTTGCTGAACAACTAATGATTTCTCGCTAAAAAAGTTATGTTTACGGTAATGTGGACCTGAAAATTCAGATGACACACAAAGGCGTATCCGGATTCGTATGGGAGTGGGTGCAATGACAGAAGTAGCTTACAATCGACAGGGTCGGCTGCATTGCACCGGGTTTTTATCCCATATGGCTCAGTTTCTTTCCGCAGCGCGGAAAGCGTCGCACAAAGCACGAACTCCGTAGCTCCAGCGACGACCCTCGGGAGTCTCCGAAAAAAATGCACTCTTGAAATGAAGGACGCGGCCCGGAATTGAACATACAACCTTCGGAGCCCGAGTCAGACGGCTTGACCACTTCACCACGGAGAATCCCGAGAGGGGTGCAATGTGTAATATTAGTAAAGACAGAGAATTTACAGAGGCACGGGGTAAATAATTTGTAAATTAACAGGAAAGTAGAAGGACTATATTTCTTACCTTATTTTTCATTTCCTTCTTGTTTCTTCAGCTGATGCTGATGCTGTAATGTTTAGGGCCTGCAATTCGTCTGAATAGTTGGAGCAAAATATCACAGTAAGTGTGTACGTAGATTAAGGTCTGCGATCTGCTCAGACGATTCCAGTAGGTTGATGATTGCTCTCGGTAGCATAAAATTCAATCCATCCTTTCTCCAATAGTCCTCTTCCTCTTTCAACACATGGTCATCACATTAACCTCCAGTAACTTTTATCAATATTTAATAGCGCGAACAGACAGACAGACAGACAGACAGACAGACAGACAGACAGACAGACAGAAAGGTAGGCAGGTAGGTAGGTAGGCAGAAAGGTAGGTAGGTAGGTAGGCAGAAAGGTCGGTGGGTCGGTCGGTGGGTCGGTCGGCCGGACGGCCGGACGGCAGGCAGGCAAGCAGGAGATAGATAGGTAGCTAGCTAGATAGATAGATAGATAGATAGATAGATAGATAGATAGATAGATAGATAGATAGATAGATAGATAGATAGGCAGGCGGGCAGGCAGGCAGGCAGACAGACAGACAGACAGATATGTAGATAGATAGATAGATTGATAGATAGATAGATAGATAGATAGATAGATAGATAGATAGATAGATAGATAGATAGATAGATAGATAGATAGATAGATAGATAGATAGATAGATAGATAGATAGATAGATAGATAGATAGATAGATAGATAGATAGATAGATAGATAGATAGATAGATAGATAGATAGATAGATAGATAGATAGATAGATAGATAGATAGATAGATAGATAGATAGATAGATAGATAGATAGATAGATAGATAGATAGATAGATAGATAGATAGATAGATAGATAGATAGATAGATAGATAGATAGATAGATAGATAGATAGATAGATAGATAGATAGATAGATAGATAGATAGATAGATAGATAGATAGATAGATAGATAGATAGATAGATAGATAGATAGATAGATAGATAGATAGATAGATAGATAGATAGATAGATAGATAGATAGATAGATAGATAGATAGATAGATAGATAGATAGATAGATAGATAGATAGATAGATAGATAGATCCCCGCCAGAAGCCGGGCCTTGTCAGCTAGTTTATTTATATAATCACGTTTCATGAAAGAACCCCCATTTGGAGACACCTCTGAATCTTCGCGCTATTTGTTTCAAAACGGAAATCACGTGAAAATTTTAAAAAATGCGGGGACGTGTCTTGGTGGAGCTGTAATACTGTTAAAATGATGGACGTAATCTCTAAGTCGTAATTTATATACCCCATATAAGCAAACTTTGAAATCTGCTGTAAATCTCTAGAACAAAAATGTTTTTGTTGGGTGGACATAATGATAAGGTTATATACTAAATCTCATCATTTTCTCTCAGTTGGTTACTGAGATATTGAATTTTATATTGAGGCAACAAACAAAAAAACACATACTATAGCAGCTACTACGCAGTGTATGGCAGGTGGTCAGTGTGCTGCACGAAGCGCACGAGAACTAAAAGCAAGGCCAACAAGAAACCACCTCTGGTAGCTCAGACTGCCGACGATTTCGAGACTGGACGGACATGGAAGAAAGTGGTGCATGTATTTGATGTATTATTCAATGCTTGATGTACGAAAGCTTGTATGCTCTGTAGTGACTGAGTGAGTGTACTATTCTATGCATTGATGAACTTGTATGTTGTAGATATGCATCTGTAAATGACATTGTGAGCGCAGCATGATATGAAGAGTGTGATTAAAATGTTTCAGTTATGTTACCGTGTGTTTTAGGACTTCGGAACCAACAACAATATATCCTGGCCTACCACAGGGATCACCATTATCAACGCCTACACAGTGAGAATCACCAGTGAGCAGATCACTGGACCTGGCAGGACATTGTCATATGCCGATGATGTTTTAGTGTATCGTCAGGGTAAGGATAGAGAGCAGGTTGCTGTGGAACTACAAACTGAACTAAAACGCATAAGTACTTGGTGTGATGAATCTGGGGCAATGGTCAACCCAACAAAGGCAACAGTGACTTGGTTCTCGTTGAATAATCATATTGTCAACACTCCAACACCAACTGTAATGCTGTGTTCAGAGACGGTGAAAAGAACGCAGGCAATAAATTACCTGGGGATACAGTTTGATCGAAGCCTTGCTTATAATGAGCACATAGACCAGGTGATAACAAAGGCCAAGCGGGGTTTGGCTGCGATTCGGGTGATGGCGGCAGCAAACTGTGAGCAGCGCCATCTATGTCTTCCGTACGAGGGGCTGGTCATGCCTGTTTTGGAGTATGCAATGGCAATCCTGACTCTCAGCCGTAAGCAGATAGAAAGGATGGAAAGGATACAGAATGAAGCTATGCGCATTATTCTTGGATGTACAAGAGATACAGCATGCAGGGCGATGCGCTACATTCTTGATTTTCCAACCATTGAAGAGAGAATACAAGTTTGCAGGGCACGCGCCTACCTCAGAGTTAACGCAAACACACAACATCCACTGCATAGTGAAATTATGAAGGTGAAGGGCAGCAGGTTAAAAAGAGGACGGTCGTGGATGGGTCAAGCCGAAGACATTCTTCAAAAGGTCGTTCGTAAGAAACTGCAATATCGGTAAGTGTGTTTACAAATGGACCACGGATATTGGCCGACTACCAAAAAGAGGAACGCATGGGATGGTGTTTGAACCACTTGCTGCGTTACAGAGTGGAGGGTGATGGATTTCTCTTCCGCATAGTGGCAGGCGATAAATCATATTGTTACCACTTTTAGCCGAGCAGCAAAAGAGAGAGCATGCAATGGAAGCATGATGGATCACCAAAAGCCAAAATATTCAAGTTACAGGTTTCATTGGTAAGTTATGCTGGGCGCATTTTTTTGACCATGAAGGGCTTTTGCTTGGACGACTTTAAAGAACCTGGTGTCAACATCAACTATACCCACTACTTGCAAACACTAGACAAGCTGCAAAAAACCATCAAGAATGAAACGACCCGGCATGCTTTCTCGCGGTGTGAGTTTGTTGCACGATAATGCACGTCAGTATGTTGCAAAGATTATGCAGGAAACATTAGCTTGGAAGAAGTGAGAAATTCTGCAACATCCAGTCTATAGTCCCGATTTGTCACCATGACGACTACCACGTTATGGACAGACCAGAACAGGTCATTCTTCTGCGCCTCAGAACAGGACACAATAGATTACGCAACCACATGTATACAAAATTCAAGATTGGTGACTCAGCCATGTGCACATGTGGTTTGGCGTCGCAGACAGCAGGGCACATACTCCAGGATTGCCCAAACTACAACATATCCAGGCGAACCTTCTGGCCTAGAGAGACAACAGTGGAAGATAAACTCTATGGACCGCTGAATGAACTAAAAAAAAAGACTGTTAGATTCATACAAGAGACAACATTGCAGTTATAAATATATTTCAGGCGAACGAAAGAAGAAGAAGAAGTCACGATGTGATTTTAATTTGTTCGGACTTCTAAACAAAAGCTCTCAAGGTGCAATGAATTTTAGACGCAGACGTAATGAGCGCTGTATACACTTGGTTCAATGAGCAACCACAATCCATTTTTGAAGACGGCATTCGCCGCCTACCTAAGAAACGGGATGCTTGCCTGAATGCCAACCGCGACTTCTTCTGACCAACCCGTGGTGAATAATTCATTCAAAATGAATGCTTTGTTTAATTCTACCACACCTGTTAATGTTTCTTTCGTGCTTTTGTAATAAAGCCATTGGAACGGGTTTCAAATGAACGACCCTTATATAATGAAAAGAACCAGATTAAAAAGGAAACAAATGAAAATTGATGAAGCACATATGGATTTGTGAAAAGAAAAGGTACAAACAATACACTATAACCGTTGCGAACACCAATAGAAAGAAAGACATATATTTGTGCTTCATAGATATTACCAAGGCATTTGATAAAGTAAAAGACGATGAACTGATTAAAATATTAAAATATATCAACATTGGCGGGAAAGCTCTCAGAATAATAAAGAATATATTCTGAAATCATGTATCAGCAAATAAAATATGAAATAAAGAAGTAATTATGAACAAATAAATCTAGGAGTACGACAAGGGTGTGTTTTGTCACCGGATCTCTTCTCTCTATCATTATCATGTGCCATACCGATAAGTGTAAGCGGTCATGTTTCGACATCCTACACGATCACCAGAGTCGTGGGTCAGCTCGGTGTTCTTGTCTCGACAACGCCATGCGGTCAAACCATCCAGACATTTACTTTTCTGCCTTCCCCTTGTTCTTTTCCCTTCAATCTTGCCAGCTGTCACCAAGTTAACTAGGTTAATTCTTTTTATAATGCGCCCAAAAATTGAGACTGTCTGCGTCTAAATTCTCCAATCAGTTTGCGGATTCATTAGCTTCTTGTAGGACTTGCTCGTTGGTTCTGTCTATCCATGGTACTCTTTGCATTTTCCTCAGAAACCACATTTCCACTGCCATTAGATATTTTACAGCTTGTCTGCTCATTGTCCGCGTTTCACATCCACACACATGTACATGTTCTGTGTAGCACTTCAACACTCTATTTCTCGTTGCAGTTGACATCTTTTTATTGGTTAGTATATTTTCTATCTCGAAAAAGGCTATCTTTGCCATAGCGATGCTTGTTTTTATCTCTTGAAGGCACCTCCCATAAGATGTTATGACTGATCCGAGACAGTTGTACCGATTCACTTGTTGAAGAATATTACCATTTACCCATATATCAGCCTGCTCAGTGGCGATGGGGTTACGGACGCAGTTCGTAATCTCGCATACCCGGGTTTGAAACACAGCTGTGGGCGATTTAGCAGAAGACCGCCTTGCGTTGGTGTTTACGAAATGGTATGGGTGCCGGTCGTTCAGAAATCAATTGCAAACTACTGAACGTAAACTTGCCAAGAGATCACAACAGCAAACAATGCTAGTGCTGACTGTGGCGTCCTGTAAAGGTTATGCAACTAACTTTCTAACCCATGTATCACATTGAAGAAACAAATGAAGATCGTAAACTGATTAGAGACATTAGACGTTGACAGTCACAAATTTTTGGTCATGTTATGAGAAGAAATGATTTGGAGAACTTGGTGACAACTGGTAAGATCGAGGGGAACAGACCAAGGGGAAGACCTAGAAGCAAGTACTTGGATGGCTTGGCCTTGTGGCATGTTCGAGACAGAAACACGGAGCTGATCCACGACTCTGGTGATCGAGTGAGATGGCAGAACATGACCGCCCACGCTTACCGGCATAGCACATGATGGATGGATGTATATCACATTGTGATATTTCTTTCTTCCTAGTGACGACCATAATCTATGTCTTCCTACAATGTAATTATAATCCCATTTGTTCACTCTGTATGTCAACAACCTACTTGCTACAGGTAATTCAGGACTCCCTACTTTTGCACGACACGAATCAATAACTCGTGTGGTTTACAAAAGGATACATTTTATTTAGAGCTATTTACACACAAGCTCTGCGAGCGGAATACATCATGGATAATTAACAACATGGTATGTTTCACAGATGCATGTAAGAGGTGAACACAATGATACTATAACTAATTGGAATCCAAAGCCTAGCCAACACTATTGCTGATAAACTATATAAGGTTCCTAGCGAACACGTCTGCTCTCGATCAGTCCTTGTCCCAGTCTGTCGCACGCTGGTAGTTGCGTGTTGAACCCCGGACATTCAGTCCTGCGTGCGCTGGCGAGTTTGCGTGCGTAGAGTCCCAGCACGCTTGGTTAGTTAACTCAAGTAACTGGTATTCTCCAGTTACTTGTCGAGAAGCGAGTTCCCTATACTCTTGGGAAACCCTCGCTCATCAGCACTCAATAACCTATTAGTTGACACGAGTGTGTCCTGTTGTCAAGCTAAATATAGTGCCTGTGTCTCTCCTGTCTGGTGTTCTCTGTATAGCTCCGTCTTAACTCCTTAAGTTCCTGTATGGATCTTTGACACACTCCTCTCCTCTGCGTGTAGTGTTACAAACGTTTAACGCCTGTCTGTAACACGTATTGTCCATCAAAAAATTGGCTGTCCAATTTTGTCAAAGATCTCATCAGTTTACGTATCTCTTCTGGGGATAGAACAAATTCTCTTCTTTGCCTTTTCACACTGTTATATTGATTCACTCGGCTAATTGAGTAGTGCATCACATCATTATAGTTGGATATACCTCTCTTATATTATTTTGAATTGTATTGATCCGGAACCGTTGTCTTCCGACTTATGTCCTGGCTTCCGTCGTTTGACCCTATGTCTTTTGACTTCTGCCCGTTGACTTATGTCTCGACCTGTCCTCAAATTGCCCAAAATGACAACCCGCTACAAGTTGTCTCTGTTACGAGAACAACACATGAGCATAAATGTTCATGTTCCCCTATAATATTAGTACCAACTCGTATGCTCTATCTTCTACTCTTCACCTTTAAACTTCCGTTTGTGAAGAAATATTTTCAATGTTACATTCAGGTTTTTAAAGAAGTCATCGTGTCCCCTGTTTCGAGTTACCGTCCTTTGAAATAAATAGTGACTGCAACCTTTATGTGTTTGTTTTCCTGTTTGTTTGCGTGTTATTCATTAAACTACAATGCAATTAACTTGCTAACATGTGTATGTGTTTCTATTCTACATGTATGTATGACTTCGAGCGCCGTAAATCGGATTATTGTGGCTACAAATGTCAGTTACTTTTATTTATGACCACAATTTCGTTTTAAGATGGTCCAAGTACTTTCTCTATTTACTACTACTATTTCTAAAGTATAGCAGTTACACACTTAAAATGAACAACACATTGGTTACACAGATTGACACAGACACGTCATAATAAGACGATTTGCGCGGAGAAAAAAATTCCGCTAAATCTCTCTCTCTCTCTCTCTCTCTCTCTCTCTCTCTCTCACTCTCTCTCTCTCTCTCTCTCATTCAATGTTTACTTTGTCTTCATTCACTCCTCTCCTATTATCCATCTTTCGTTCATTACTTTCATACCATTCTTATGTTAAAACATTCATCCGTCTTTAAAATATGGTTCATAATAATACATCAATGAACATTGCATATTTACAATAAATACTTGGCTGAATCGTACAAGTGTTCACGCCACCTGACTGTGCTATGTCTTTGCACGCGTCATCTCTATACAAAATATTATACACGTTTATGATGATGGTTTGTTACCGATCATATGAAACTAACTACTCTAACTAAGGTATAGTGATTTCGTGTGCTGTCCTAAATTAACCTAAGGGAAATAACCTAATTAATTAACTAAATTTAAGCAAAGTGGGTTAGTTACCTTATAGTATTATTGGTAAATGAAATGATATTAATTTTGCAATGATTGGGTTAGTTTAGAAATGATATTTTCAGGAAATTAATATATAAATGATTATGTTTACATGGTGATGTGATAAAGTAATGTCTATTAATTGCATTTCTAACGTTAGTATTAATCTAAATGATGTTTTTAAGTAACTGTTAGTGACTTGTACCTATAAACTATCATTAATAATGTCATATATTTAATTGAACATTTGCATTACAATTATAAATATACACAATGAGGTTATGCGCACTGTTTAAAAAAAAAAACAATGTACTATACATATCACAATTATATATAACTACACTAACTCTTCCTGTACGGTGTAATGTTCGAGCACTGTTCCTTGTAGACTAGTGTAATAACATAGTTCAATTCACCACAGTCTTATATGCTCTCCTTTCAGGATAGTGGTATATATAAAGTTCCCTACTAGTTTCTGTAGGTTCACGTCTAACACTTTTAATGTACTTATTGCTTATTTACGTGTTAGCGCTGTAGCAATATAACTAATGTGCCTGTTCATTTACTCATTACGGCACTGTTTTTCTTGCACATTTTAGTCGATTGGCGATATTAACGCACTTCAAAGTGTAAGTTTTTATCACACACGGCACTGATTTCATTCATAACTACAGTGTCACTGTTTCTGGTGATAAATCTTCGCCCTTCACCTGTACTTCAGGTACCTCTATATTTGAAGGTCTACTTAAAATGTCTGCCAAAGAGTTCAATGATCCCTTCAGATGTTGGACTGTAAAGGCATAGTTTGCCAATATTAAGGACCATCTGTAGATCCTGTTGTTTTGAGGAATACCAGACTGCATGACTGCAAGGGGAGAGTTGTCGGATTGGATTACAAACTCTGTACCTGCCAGAAACCTATGCAGTTTTCTCGCACAATAGATTACGCTGAGGCCCTCCAATTCAGATGCTGAGTATCTCGATTTAGCGGGGCTGATCTTACGGCTTACGAACATCACAGGGTGGAACCTCCCGTCGTAAAACTGGCCCAAAATACCAGATATGGCAATCGCACTTGCGTCTGTGCGGAGAAAATAGGTAAGATTTTGATTGGGTAAACGTAAAATAGGTGGTACACTGAATAAATATTTCAACTTTGACAATGAGCCAATTAACTTTGCATCTTTTACATCTAATTTAGCCGAAGCTTTCAACATATTTGAAAAAAACACTGGTGATTTCCGCCAGATTGGGAATAAATTTACTATAATAGTTTACAAGACCAAGTAGACTTCGGACCTGTTTCTTGGTCGTTGGCATAGTCAAATTAAGAATCTTTATGACTATTTTTTCGTCTGTTTTGAGTTGGCCTCTGCAGATGGTATGGCCTAGGAAGTCAATTTCCTCCATGCCAAGTTCTACCTTAGTAGGTTTGACGGTAAGACCGAATAATCGAAGCCTGTCGAAGACATGTCGAAGTTTCAGTAGGTGTGATGTCCAGTCTTCCGTATGAACACATATGTCATCTATATATGTAGACGTATTGGTCACCCCGTGGAGAAGATCCCTAGTAAGACGTACAAAAGTGGCAGGAGCATTACGAAGGCCAAAAGGGAGAAAGTGCCACTCATAGAGACCTAGAGGTGTAGAGAAAGCTGTCAAAGGAATTGAATTTTCTTCCATCGAAACTTGCCAGTAACCTCGAGTGAGGTCGAGTTTGGAAAATATACGAGATGTAGACATATCCAGGATCAAATCTTCGCATGCTGGGATTGGTTCAGCATCGATCTTTGTCACTCTGTTTAAACGTCGAAAATCGACACAGAGGCGAATAGTTTAGTCCTTTTTAGTGACAAGAACGATAGGAAAGGAATATTCTGACTGTGATCTTTGAATTATTCCACTCGACTCAAGAGATAGTATTTCCTTGTCGAGATTTGCCCTATAATTCAGAGGGATGGAATAAGGTCGACATTTGATAGGGGTGGTATCAGTCAGAATGATGGAATGCTGTATTCTGTCGGTCTTTCCTGGGATGTCGGAGAAAATGTCCTTGTATTCTGTCACTAGATCTATCATCTGTCGTCGTTGCTCGTCCGTAAGTTTGGTTTCTATCCGTATGCTGTCGATGGTCCCAGTCGTGTCTACAGTAGGGACTGGTAATTCTAATCCGTCGTCATCTGTCTGATTAAGTACTGTTGTGGTATTAGCTGCGTGTGTTGTTACCTGGTTAAGTGTGTTTGCGATGTCGCTGTCGTGTGCCGCCCTACCTAGTGTAGTTGCGTTGTGTACGTCTGTCGTCCGATTGACTGGTGTGGGTGCATTTTGTTCGTCTGTCGGTAGTTCCTGTCGTGAGAAATATGGTTTCAGCATGTTGATATGAAATATCTTTAATTTTCCCTTTATTGATATTTCATAGTCGACATCTAATATTTTACGTTCGACGTTGAATGGCCCTTGCCAAGATGTTAGCAACAAATTACGTTTGTCTGGTAGCAACAGTAGAACTTTCTGGTTCGGTTCTAGGTTTATTGTTTTAGCACCTTTATTTGCATTATCACACTCAACTGGTCTTTAAGCCAATAATGACCGTTGAACTTTGGCCATCACATGCTTACCCTTTCTTACACGATGTTGACACATAGTACATAAACGACAGAAAAATTTTATATCAGAACAAAATTTAGGCCAGTAAAATTGCGACAAAATTCTGGCTTTGGTTTTTTCATAGGCCAAATGTCCAGCAAACGGTGACTCATGTGCGATTTTCAGCACAGTTTGTCGGTATGTTACAGGTAACACTGTTTGCTGAATTTCATGGTTATTATTTGTGTAATAACGCATGAGAATTCCGCTGTGTATTCTAAAATACCAAGATGCATTTTTGGTCACTTTCGCTCGCTCACCTAATAATCTAAAATAAGGTGCGATAGTTTGATCGGTGCGTTGTGCCTCGATAAATTTTTGTCGAGTATTACTGTTAGTAGCACCGCAAGGTGTTAACAGCTGTAACATCTCGTTCTGCAGGTCAGTGTAGTGAGTTTGCGTTTCTGACCTTGTTACAGCGTTAGCCAGGTTCGTTTCCTTCCAGGCTAATATATCATCGTTAGTACATTTCTTTAATGAGTCTAGACATCCTAAAATAAGATCCGTGCAAGGGTCTTGCAGGATTGCGCACGTAAAGGTGCCGGTAAGGAACGGGGTATTTATATGCGCTTTTGCCAGTGGGTATTTCTCTATTGTTCCAGAGAAAGTACGGCATTTTACAAATTCACCCGTGTAATCTTCTGGTTTCACCAGTTCTTTTCTCAGGCCAAGTAAAGTGCTCCCGCTGTCCAGTAAACAATGGCATGGTTGGTTATTTACAAGTGCATCGTAGAACTTCAATTTACCTCTGGAGGCATTAGCTGCGTTAGTATCTTCGATGGAACATGGAATCACGTGACCACATTTTAATTTCCCCTCCGCATGAAACCTGTTACATGTATCACATTTATTGAAATCAAGTATATTAGTAACTACTGCCACACTTTCACACACATTCTCTGGTAGTACATTCTCAAGTTGAGAGTCCATCACACTATCATCGTCTGATGACGTATCGACGAGTATAGCATTGTTTGCCTTCATCCTTTGTCTGCCCAGACACTTTGCCGAATAGTGTCCATAGCTCGAACAAAAATAACATTTGATAGCACGTTTGAACGAGTTTCTTCTATTCTCTTGCTTCTTTATGACTGTTTCTAAATGAGATGGATATGCGGGGTTTTTATCGCACATAGAATAACTGGGATGATGTAAATGGCAATATCCACAACGTGGAGGTTTTTGATAGGGCTGGTCTTTCCTATAATACTCTTTTTGCCTATACGATCTATTAGGTTCGTTTTTTACGAATGCAGTGATCTCAGTCTCATGGATGGTAGTTTTAAAGATATCACGATTTGCAGAAAAGTAAGCAGATCCACGTTTTTCTAGCTCTTGAATGGACTCTATGTCTGCCTGTTGGAGGAACTTTGCAAACGGGGTCAGGACAGTGGATATTATCTTGTCCATTACCATTAGATCTTGCAGTTTATCGAAGTTTTCCCCCACTTTTGCCGCCTTAGTCCACTTATTAAATATACTCTGCACGTTAGAGACGTAATCTAAGAAGGTTTCACTAGGTTTGGGTCTTAACTGTGAGTATTGAATCTGATACCCCGGAGCGTCAAGTAAGAAATGTTGCATGATTCTATCGTGTCTGTATTGATAGTCACTTCTTAATTCTCTAGGTATTGATTCTATCACTTTTAATGGCTCACCACTGAGATTTCTCATGTAGATCATTGCCCAATCTGTCAAAGGTATTTTATGAGTCTTAAGTTGAAACTCTATATTCTCCGTCCATGCAGAAATGGAATCGCCTACGCTGTATGGCTTGATAAGGCCTTTATATTTGGAGAATTTATTTTGCTCCTCTTGGCTTTTTTGTTTACTAGAGGCTATTTGCAAGTTTGACTCTATCTCTAACTCTTTCATCTTTACTTTAGTGGCTTCCTCTACTTCTTTCAATTCTTTTTGATGTTGTCTTTCTAGTGCCCTTTCATCTCTATCAAGAGCAGCTTTTCTCTCTGCTTCTTCTCTTTGTAGAGCAGTTTTTCTCTCTGTTTCTTCCTTTTGTCGGGCTAATTCTTCTTTGTATCTTTGATCAACCCATTTTTCTAGTTCCTGTCCAGTATGGCCTAGTGCCTTGCCTGCCTGGATACAGTCATTTAACGATGCCATTTTCTGATTTTATGTTATTTCACAATAATAATATTTCAATTTTACACAATAGTTGTACAATAATATGTTAGTTATTACATTGTCACTGAAAAATAAGATGCATCGTTAAAATGGTCAGTATCAAAATTATTCGAAAATATACTCATCTAATCGGTTGGAAAAACTTGGCACTTGGGATGTTCCACCGCTGACTTCCTTACACAAAATGATTGACTTGATTGGAGAACTGACACTTCTGTTTAGTAGAGCATCAATACTTAGAAAATATGTATATACTACAAATACATGTTCATTTTTCATGTGGCTGATCAATAACAAATGTGATTTGGATAATGATAATGATGTTAATGGATGAATGATATGATAGTATCAATGATTGTCATGATTTGTAAGATGCAACGTCGTATGAGTGTCACTGTCGTCTTGTCTTCACTTTCTTCTGGTTGGTATGACTACGCTCTATAGATTCCGTTTAGTAGCTAATATATTCTTAAATGTGATGAATGTTGACATTGATGGCTGTATCACACAAAATGAAATGTACGATGGTGTGCTGGATAACTTTGCAACATATTTGTACATATATTCATTTAACCAAATTCATCAACATTTGCTATCACTTTTCACAGAATTACACAATTTCTAAATTAATTTCTTTTAATTGTTGCACAAACTCCACAAATGGTACTTTTTAAAGTATTTTGGTGTTCATTTTCGAAAAAAAAATTCTATTTCAACCATTCTATAATAAATAATTCACGTTTGGATAATTTTAACACCACAAAATAATTTTAGAGTCTTTAGACGTTGGTTCAGAAAGCTTCTGACACCAAATGGGTCCTGCCTGTCAACAACCTACTTGCTACAGGTAATTCAGGACTCCCTACTTTTGCACGACACGAATCAATAACTCGTGTGGTTTACAAAAGGATACATTTTTATTTAGAGCTATTTACACACAAGCTCTGCGAGCGGAATACATCATGGATAATTATCAACATGGTATGTTTCACAGATGCATGTAAGAGGTGAACACAATGATACTATAACTAATTGGAATCCAAAGCCTAGCCAACACTATTGCTGATAAACTATATAAGGTTCCTAGCGAACACGTCTGCTCTCGATCAGTCCTTGTCCCAGTCTGTCGCACGCTGGTAGTTGCGTGTTGAACCCCGGACATTCAGTCCTGCGTGCGCTGGCGAGTTTGCGTGCGTAGAGTCCCAGCACGCTTGGTTAGTTAACTCAAGTAACTGGTATTCTCCAGTTACTTGTCGAGAAACGAGTTCCCTATACTCTTGGGAAACCCTCGCTCATCAGCACTCAATAACCTATTAGTTGACACGAGTGTGTCCTGTTGTCAAGCTAAATATAGTGCCTGTGTCTCTCCTGTCTGGTGTTCTCTGTATAGCTCCGTCTTAACTCCTTAAGCTCCTATATGGATCTTTGACACTGTACAATAGGCGTATCTACTAAATTCTGCACCACCTGTTCATTATTGGTAGGCAAAACTGTATCATCCGCATATCTAATGTTATTGATGGTGTGTCCTCCCAATGCGGATTCCTCTCATCTCTTCTAAATTTCTAAAAATATTTTCACCTTATAAAGATCTGGAGACATTACACGTTCCTGAACAACCCTCTCTTAATAGGCTGATATTCACTTATATCATTATCAATCTGTATAGCAGCCTGCTGTTTCCAGTATATGTTTTTTTTTTTTTACAAGTCTGGGGTTTTTCCCATCAATTTGTAGATATGCAAGCATATGCATTATGTCTTACTTTATCGAATGCCTTTGTGTAGTCAATGAAGCAAAGATGTAGGTCTTTGTTTACTTCTATCAAACGCTCAATTAATGTTCTCACCAAATACACAGGATTTACTGTACACTTGCCTTCTACAAACCTACATTGTTCTTCCCCTTCTCTTTCTATAGCGAAGTAATAATGAGAGAGGTTAACGAGAAGCCAGGAATGCTAACCGGTGGTTATAATATAAACAATCTACGCTATGCAGATGACACGGTATAGATGGCAGATAATACAAAAGATCTACAACAATTATTGAACATTGTGGTATCATCATCATCATCATCATCATCATCATCATCTTCCACTTCTGCCGTCAAGCGTCGTGGGGAGGAATAATTTGCGTTCCAGCGCCCTGTGGACGGCACTGGAAAATTGTGGTATCAGAGAGTGCAAAGAAAGGACTCTCGCCGAATATCAAGAAAACAGTAACACTGGCGATATCAAAGAAAAAGGTGACACCAAAATGTGAAATGGAAATAGAAGGGAAAAATCAAGTGAATAATTTTATTTAACCAAGTAGATAATTTTAAATACCTAGGGGCAATTATAACATAGGATGGAAGATGTACAACAGAGATTAAGAACACGACGTATTGTTTAACACACAAAATAGTCGCTTGTTACTTCCATAATGATTAATCTACATAGGCGAGTTTTGTGCAAACATAAAGACATGTTAGTCAGTATAAAATTACCATTGTAGACAATTGACATTACTGTGCGAACATGTGTATATTTCAGCTTGAAGGATTTATCTATTTATTTTACTTTTATGTTGTGTGAATTCTGCAGTATGTACCTGACGAGATGCAGGGAAATATGCCAGGCAATAAATCGTACATCTGCAAAGCTGTCTCTTGTTAAAACTTCAATGCCATTTTTTTTAAAAGCTCATTCATGATTCATACAGTTTATTTTCCACTGTTCTTTCTCTAGGCCAGAATGTTTCCCTAGATATGTCATTTTCGGGGCAGTCTTGGAGTATGTGATTTGCTGTCTGCGGTGCTAATCCACATGTGCACATGGCTGATTCGCTCTTCCTGGTGTTTTTGTTTACACGTGGCTGTGTAATCGACTGTGTCCCGTACTAGGGCATAGAATAATTATTTGTTCTGGTCTACCCACAAAATGGTAATCATCCTGTGCTGGTGTTTGTTGTGTGTGTTTGTTTTTTTTTAAATTCATGTAGCATTTATTTTTCTGTTGGTGGTATATGACTGGTAAATCGGGTTCCTATTCACTATTCGTATGCTCCTTCCTTAGCTAGTTGGACAGCTCTCTCGTTTCCGGGCACTCCAAAGTGAGATGGTAGTTTGCTGCGTAGTTTAGACATAATCTTACTATAGATTCATCTAGTCATGTAGCCCACCATTTATTTCATAATTGTGTCAGCACGTGCAATTATTGTCGTATATCAAACAAGACCCAGGTCACACAGCCACGCTAGACAAACCTGGTCTACATTAATACTATGTCATAAAGACTACAACAACAACTGAAGACAGATGCGTCTGGAGCAACAACAACAACAAAAAAACACACAAAATAAATGATTCGAACTCAGAAAATCGAGACTACCATTACCGTTAAATTAAGCGTACACTATGTAAACATGGACGGCAAGGAAAATAACTCGGTTACAACTGCTGTGTTTGTTAATGTATTCTTTAAAAGGGAGTTGTAATTACAGATAAATTGACTTTAAAACCAGACCATTACAATTACATTTGCTACGAAGTTTGCTAACACGATTGCGAGTGCACTCATGCAGGGCTAATGTGTATTTTTTTTTTTTAGAAAGACGTTTCCAACAATTATGATTTATTAAGTACTGAAAGAAAATGATGTTACCGTCTAACCCAGTGTTTCCCAACGTGGGGCCCACGCCCCACAGGGGGGCAATTCGATTGTTAAGGGGGGAAATTCGAAAATGGAAGAAATCGGCTGGATATAACAAAACGGGGAGACTTGAGACAAGTTAACTAAATTGGAACCTGACATAAAATCCCTTTGCAGCAAGCATCAAGCGCAAAGATCTCACTAAATATAAATAATTACTAATAATTAAAATAATATAGAAAATTCTTTCATTAAAATTATTTTATACTTGAATTTCAGTTCTCCATTATATGTTTTGAAAATTTACTTACTGTGTTTGCTCAATAATTCCTAGTGATTTCTTCCTAAAACTTATCTGTCCTTTGGCTAGGATCGGGTGCATTTGCTGCTCTCTCCCCCCCCCCCCCAGTCCCAGTAGTGCGCATGGTCTGGTCGGGGGCCGGGATGATCAAATAAAAACCCGTCACATATCTTCACCGTGGATGTGGGCCTGGTGGACCACTGTGGGCAATAGCTCACAGAAAGACTAAGGGTCCATACAAAAAAGGGGGAGGCGGAGGAACCAGCTTGTCTGGTGTAACCGACAAACAAACAAAAACAAAAATATTCACCCAACACAACCGACACACATGGACGCGGGACCTGTGGGGGGGGGGGGGGGCGGGCTGGCGGGCGGCGGCGGCTCTGGCCCCTCTGGGAACCGTGAGCCCTTTAAAAAAAAAATTCAATTTTTGAATATTAATGTTGGGGGGAGGGGGGCATAAGAATTTTAGAAAGGCTTAGGTGGGGCATAGCACAAAAAAGGTTGGGAAACACTGGTCTAACCTTTGACGATTATCCAGCACTAACGGTTACATTCAACAGCTTTAGTGCAATTTTGTTAAATTCGCATGGTCTGCCTCACGTGTGAATGGTATTCTCCGTCCATTTGTTTTTCAAAGGTTAATGGAGTTGGTCAAATTAAGATGTATATGTCAGTCGTTTGCACTTTAACACACACACACACACAAATTACCATGATTATCATTTATCGTTTACAATTGTCGACGTTGGCCAGCAAAACATCTGTGAGTTTACATAAACATGTTATCACATATCTTCGTTGCAGTTTTGTTACTTTATATTTCTTCATCATCATCATGTGTTCTGCAAAGCGGCGTAGGCGGCCATGTCTCTTCATAAATATCGGTTCTTGGTGCTTTTGATTAATTCTACCAATATTTCTCCATGCTATCCTTTTAAACTGCCCAGCCTTTTTCTCTCGGGCTGCCTCTGCCACCGCTGACCTGTCCAGTCAATATTTTTTCCAGTGCCTCTCTACTCATGCCTGCTCCGTAGCGAATGGTGTTTACGGGCGCAATTCGTAATCCCGCATACCGCGTTCGAAAAACAGCGGCGGGCAATTTAAAAGCAGACCACCTTTCGTTGGTGTTCCATACAAAGGTATAAGTGCCCGTCGTTCAGAAAGCAATGGAAATTTTTTCCCCGCATATCCTTTTACAGGACATTGCAGTCAACACTAGCATTTTTCAGCTGCTGTTGATGTCTTTGCAAGTTTTACGTCCAGTAGTTTGCCATTACTTTCTGAACGACCGGCTCACATTCCTCCGTAAGTGATCAGCGAGACGCGATCTGCTGCCAAATCTGGTGCAGCTGTGATTCGTACGTGGGTATACGGGATTACGAACGTCCTTAACTTCTTCGCCAGGGAGACCGGTGATGGCAAACTACTGAACGTAAACTTGCCAAGAAATCACGAACAGCCAAAATATGTCGGTGTTGATTGCAACGTCGCATCTAACGTGACTCTTCTCGTTACCAAAGATCAGCATATAACCTCAGCCAACTAGTGCCAGGCCGTGCTATCTTCTGCTGCATCATCCACGTCCTCACATTCTTATTCTGTCTGTTAAAAAAAAAAAAAAAAAAACTGTCATTTACTGCCAATATAATACTTTGCAGGCTAGAGTTTTCTTTTTGTCGCCCCCCCCCCCCCCCCCGACAGAAAAAAAAAACTCCACACCTTACCGAGGATTCGAATCCGGGTCTCCCAAAGGAGAATCCGGCATTCTAGCCATTCGGCCAGACGCTCCTCTACATTATTATTCATCTGTCTCTAATTCTCTTCCTTGCATTTTTTTTTTTTTTTGGGGGGGGGGGGGGGGGGGGGAAAGATATCTTTCTTTATTTGGCTTGCCCTGTTGGGGGTCATGAGAAAGGATATCCTAGCTACACTATTTTCAAATATTCTTTATAATGTGTGTTCTATCAAGCTACAACGTCACTTCCTCACCTCTTGATTGGCTGGAATCTTGTCTAGTTCTCTACTTAGCCCCTCATTAGAGATTTTGTCATATCATATTCACAGATTCCAGTTAACATTCATAGTAATTTTTTCTTTTGGCAATTGATTTAGGCACCCCCCCCCCTCCCACCCTCATGTTTCTCACCCATACATAGTATTGATTTAGCGTTAGAGTTAAATATTTTACGTTTGTTCATAGGTTTAATTTTGACCTCCACGCATTACTTAGTGCTATGAAAGCTCCCCTTGCATTTTTAATTATTTTACCATTATTGTTAAATGTTATCTGTTAATTTGATCATAAATCTTGGTGACAAATTTCCCATTACTATTATTTTATGCAAACAAAAAAGACATGATAGTTTAAAATTACTCTGGCAGACAATTTACATTACTGTGCGAACATGTGTATATTTCAGCTTGAAGGATTTATCTAGTTATTTCACTTAATGTTGTGTGAATTCTACAGTATGTACCTGAGAAGCAGCGAAATATGCCAGGCAATAATTCATGCAATCTTTTGTTTGTGTCTTCTTTATTCAAATATTGTTTAACAGCCCACTAAGTTTAGATTTTCTTACTATTTTACTTCTGGTGCTGTAAATATCTTTGAGGTTTTCTTTCAATGCTGCTACTCGTTGATTCTCAGATCTGATTACATATCCAAAACATTTCATTTTCCTCTTGTTTGATTGGCTTAATAACCAATCTGATCAACTGAGTTCTTGATGGATAGATATGTTTGTTCTCCTTTCCGTTCAATGAGTTGTCAATACTCTTCTGTAACATTTATATTTAAATTAAATTGTGCCAAGGGATGATTAATCGTCTTAATCGACTTCCTGTATCTACTGTGAGCTTATATACAAGTCTTCCACATGTAACCTCCTTTAATTTGATATATAATACAACATGTCTGCCACCATATTAAAAACTTTTAAGTCTTAACTGTGGCACCATTTTGCGACAAAGGGAAATATGCATGCTTTTTGTATTCTGACGTTTGTTGTTCTATCTATTCCATCCATAATAGTTGTATTTGCTTTAGTTTTTGTATAATAATGTTTGTTTTTCTTTTTATTTCTGTCATCACATTTCCACTGTCCATCAGCAGAGAACCTTGATATCAAACAATAATCACTTTCTGTAATTTCTTTCTGTTGTAATGCATTCTTCTAAATGGATACGACATATTGTAGCTGGATGTATGAAACCCATTTATCCAAACTGCTAAAAGAATGGAAAATAAGATCTCACAGAACAATGTGGAATCATAACTTCAATTTACTATGCATTCACTTAATGACACTGAATTACAAATACAAATAAATTAGGACAAGAACATGTATTTTGAATTGTCAGCTGACAATAGAGATGAAACTGAATTCAAAAGATGAAATGAAAAAGTCAAAGAGTATAAACAAAATACCATGAACTCAGAAAGACTTTCAAAGCTACTCAATATTTGCAATACTTATAACCGGATGTGAAGAGGCTTGGGGAAGACAAAACTTCCGCAAATGCTGAGTGGTGTATGTTTTAGACTGAGATTTTGAAATTTTAGAGCCAACATCCTAGATATTTTTTTAATGTTATGAATTCTTCCCAGACAGTCTGTGGTGTTGTAAAACATGAAGACATTTCTGGGAAAATAAAACAGTTGGTAGCAGTAGACAGATTATTGTAAAAAACCATTATAAATTTTGGTTATGTTTTGAAAGGCGAGGAAATGGATAACAGAACAATACAGGTGTTTGAGACAAAGAATGATAGATTCTACATGGATTGGCAAAGTATCAAAGAAGGCGATCAGCAATTCAATAGAAGTAACACATGGGAATCAGATGATAGTGAAGATACATGGTCACCTGTCTCCCGTGTTATTACCAGGAAACAAAAAGGAAGCAAAGAATGTTAACACTAAATGACTAAGGGAGCTTCACCTGTGTGTCAATGTGACCCAAAAAAGGAAGCGAAGAATATTAACACTGCAACCTGCCACTCATGTCATAATAAGCTAACTTAAGGGAGCTTCACCTGTGTGTCAATGTGACCCAAAAAGGAAGCGAAGAATAGTAACACTGCAACCTGCCAATCATGTCATAATGAGCTAACTAAGGGAGCTTCACCTGTGTGTCAATGTGACTCAAAAAGGAAGCGAAGAATATTAACACTGCAACCTGCCACACATGTCATAATGAGCTAAGGGAGCTTCACCTGTGTGTCAATGTGACCCAAAAAGGAAGCAAAGAATATTAACACTGCAACCTGCCACACATGTCATAATGAGCTAACTAAGGGAGCTTCACCTGTGTGTCAATGTGACCCAAAAAGGAAGCTGCTTAGAAGAATACCACCTGTGTGTTACCGGGACCCTAAAGGGAAGCATAGTATCATACTGTAACCAACCATACAGGTCGTAAAGAGGGTTGGGCCTGGGGATGGCTTCCTCATCCCATAGAAAAACTGTAGCCACAAAATACAAACAATCATGAACAAGGCCTGTAACGAAAAAAGAATAACCATGACAACGAAAAGGAAAAGAAGCTCCCCTAGAAGTGGCATGGCACGATGCGGAGGACGCCACAAGGAGTCAGGCTCGCAGATTGTTTTCCTTTCACCTTGGGAAGTCTCCAGAATTGGCACCTAGAAAAGCCTAAGTCTAGAACACACAGGGCAAAAGAAACAAGAGGAAGGGCATAAAAACACATGTTCCTTTTCTAGCAATATTACAAAATTTAACAGTCAATACTAAATCACATACAAACACATACTGTAAAGCAAACATCAGTTTATTCAGAAAAATAAACAATGAATTGATATAATTCACATAATCTTGTATGTGTATGTACGCATGATTACATGTGTTTATACACATGTCTCCCCCATCAATATGCATAATTTGTTAACATTTAACCTGGGCTCCCAGTCGACCCAGCCTAAACTGGGTACCAGAATATGTCTTGGGAAGTAAAGGCAGTTGGCATGATATTGACCTCACACCTCAAGTGCTGATTGGTCTATACAAATACGGGACTAGCACCATATGCCTCAAGGCATGTAACTTTGTCCTTCCATGTGTTTGTTTTTACATTTGTCACGAAAAGTTATCTTAATTGTTCTGAATATGTTTACAGCAAAGCTAGGATATATGTGCTTTTAAGTCAGCACATTCTAACTTGATCACTGCATTGTTTTAGGCCAGATTTGATCCCTTTTCTCACTGTTTCTTCTTCCTTTACCTCTCACTGCAGCATAAGATACCTAAATCACACCAAGCTGTCCTACCTATGGCAATCTCCTGCAACCTCTTCCATGTTCTCTACATATTCATCTATATCCCCACTTTCTCTATCTCTCTCTGCTAGGCTAGTGAAGCTGTCTGTTTCCAGGACTGGCACTTGGAGATGGAGTATGGTCTTGGCCAGCTCTGGTTTATTGATCTTAGCATGAGTAGTCAAGCTATGAGTAACTAACTACATTCTTATCTTTTGTTCATCCTCCAGCCCAGAAACTAGCTTAAGACTTAACTATTTAACTGGCATGTTTTTAAAAGAACACATTGGGGGTTTATTCTTTGATAAGGATTATCACAAAATATTTTCTAGCCAAACTAAAACTCTATTTATTATATGACTTTACATATAAGTACTACATGAGTTAAAGTTAGTTGCATATCATTAACAGGAAGTCACAGTCAACCCTAGCATTGTTTGGCTGTTTGTGATATCTTGGCAAGTGTACGTTCAGTAGTTTGCCATTGCTTTCTGAAAACTGGAACTCATACCATTGTATGGAAACCAATGCAAGGTAGCCTACTTCCAATCACCTGCAGTTGTGTTTTGAAAGCAGTATGCAGTATTATGAATTGTATTCATAACCCCTTCACCACAGACCCCAACAGAAGAAAACTAACAATTCACTGGACAGAAAAGAGAACAAACAGATCTATCCAACGAGAAATCAATAATGAAGACTGGTTATTAAGACAAACACAATGGAGGATAACGAAATATTTTGGGCACTTACAGAGACATGAATGTCTGGAAATGATAATTATGGATAGTAGCATACCAGGGAAGCAGAGAAGAAGAAGACCACATCAGAGTTGGATTCAATATGTTATATATATATATATATGAGGCAGCACTAGAGGCAGGACCTCTAGCTTATCAGAAAGAAGAATTTTGAAGACTGTTATGGGGACAAAGCTCTTCACAGGATAAGCCACTAATTGATGATGAAGAAGAAGAAGGGATGCAGAGAAGCTGATGTCCCAAGATTGAGTTTGATATTGACCAAAGATCTCTTCACTTCACTGTAAGGCATTATGGGAAAACACTGGTCTTTGTTAATTAAAAGAGGATATAGTTGGTGGTGACAACTGCAAAATGTTTGAGTAACTTCAGAGCAGATACAGAGACCTTGAAAACTGCAGCACACTTGCTGTTGTCAGAAAACTAAAGAGAAACATAGCTCTTCACATGTGTGAAGTCAGTTATCTCAACACTATATAACAAAACAGTGCAGAGTTAGCAGATCTAGGAGTAGCACTCATCTCAAAAATGTTATAAAATGGCTCTTGTGAAATTGCAACATATCTGGAAATGAAACAGCCGGCAAATGAGCAAAGTTAAGATGGGGAAAACTACCTCAGCCTGAGATAGACACGGCCTAGGCCAAGTGGTTTATAAGCACTTATAGAACCAAGTGGGAACCAGATCATCCAGGCCAAAAGAAAGAGGATTCATTACCAACTCCACTGAAATGAACAAACAGCAATTATCAGACCCTTCAGGACATAACAGGCTGAAATACCATTTGTTCAATAAACTAAAGATGGAAGATAATGAAGAATGTAACTGGAATTGGTAAAATGACAGCTAAACATCTGCTGCAAGGTTGTCCAAACATATGCTGAAGAGAGAAAATTATTTGGCCTACACCCTTTGGTGACAAACTCTACAGAAATGTCAACAAACTCAAGTTGGCTGCTGCTTTCTTTAACCTCTGTATTGACACAGAGAGCCTGCATGTCTTCTACTGAATGGTCACCAATGTTCAGGTTTACAGAGTCATTATACTCAATATCTGCGACATAATCAAGCTCTTCATTGTTTATTGTGATCTTTTGGTTGGCATGCAGTTTTATCTTTTGACATTTTTTGCTTTAAGCTCAGAAAAAAGATATTGATTTTTACTGTATCTCTTGACAGACAGGATCAACTCTTCTAATCCTTTAGCACAAATTGAGGAGGATCATGTCATCTACATATTTAAGTTCTGGAACTGATTTCCACAAATTATTAATGGATCAAAATTGTCTGTGGTTTCATGTTTGACACTGCTTATTACATTTTCTGAATATATGCTGAATAGGAGCAGGGAGAGAATTCAGCCCCGTCTTACTCCTTGTTAATATTGTCAAAGAAGTCAAAGCACTAGACTGTACAGACTTCGGTACTACAAGATTGATGAGCCATGTCGAAATACTGCTCACGATTAAACAATAATGAACTAAAAGTAACATAAACAAGAAAACAAAGTAAATTCAATCAAATCAGTGAAGAACAGTTTGGATGAAAACAGAATTGTGGAACCAGAGAGGGAGTTTTCTGCGTGAGGGTGTTAACAGATAAGAAGTACAAAGGGCATATATACATGTTTCATATATTACACTAAAGTATTTGACTAAGTGAAATATGAGCAATTAATAAAAAGTCCTAAAGGTCTGAATCTTGATGGTAAGGATATTTAGCTCATAAACATTTACTAGGACCAACTGGCAAATAGATACAATAACGTTCAATTGTCAATGATACCCATGAGAAGTAAAGTCAGGTAGATTATCTATAGCAAGCATTTCCAGAGATAATTAAGCTATGTCATGCTTAACACTGATGATAAGTTAACATTGGATGACAACTTAACATTGGATGACAATATATTAACAATCTCAGTTATCCAGATGACAGTGTTAATGGGAAAATACTCATAACAACTGCAGAATCTACTGGATATCGTCAATATTTAAAGCCCACAATATAGTCTAGAAATTACAATATAAAAGACTAAACTAATATTACCACTGATAGGAAAGAAGTTCATATACCTAATGAAAGACTGGATCAGCTGACAGGCTACTTTTACCTTGGCCAAAAAATGACAGAAGATGGCACTAGCAACATGGAAATTATACAAGGAAGAAGAATCAGGAAGTGCACATTCAACAACATGAAACATCATCATCAAGTGCCATGCAACTGTGTGGACAGCCATGGTTTTTCATCTCACATGATCACCAGAGTCGGATCAGGCGTGTGAATGAACAAATTATAACATTCTAGGCATCTGCAAACAAGATAGGTAGTCTGTCACAGCTTTTCTTCCTGACAGTGAGAATACTTGGTGGCCAAAACTATAGCCTCTATGAAGAGATCCTCTGCCTACCATTGTGAAACTTAAGACTACAACCAACAACTATCTGTTGGCTGCTCTCCAGCTCCATCCACCTACTGCTCAGATGGTTTCTTGTTACCTTGGTCGGGGGTGCTTAACAGATACTCCACTTTGGTTAAGGGTGTCCTGTAGACCAGCAGAGGGAAGAAGACACCTTACTTCTTATTGATAGGGGACACCCCCATCCTACCATCCATATGAAACATACTTCTCTCTAATTAAATTTTGCAAAAACTGAAAATTATGATCTTCAAATTCAATGCATATTAAACACTACTGCTGGGAAGGTTAACCCGGTCAACAAATGCCCGCAGAAGTCGGATGTGTCGACCTAACGGCGCAAGAACGCAGCTCTGCTGTAAACAGGCACAACGCAATCACATCCGGAAAAAAAACTCCGGATGAACGCAGAAAAAGAAGAAGAAGAAACACTACTGTATGGAGTGGAAAATGGACCTTGACTAGGGATAGAGGATACAGCTGAAGCTTATATATGGGTGAGACTGGCGTGAGTTTATTGGGTGGAAGAAAGTTCAAATGGAAGAAAGACAAAGTTCTAAAACAATATATTATGGGCACTGTTGGATTAAATAAACAAGAGAAAGACAAGGCACTTTAGCCATATCCAATGGCATAACAATCTACTAAAAACCATAATGGAGAGGAAAAGTAATTGCAAAAAAGCTAAGTAATTGCAAAGATAAAAATGAACAGATGACATCAAGATATGATCAGGGAACAGCCTAGCAGGGTGTACAACTAAGGCTCAACACGAAAATTGCTGGAGAACCACTATAGCCAACCTTCACTGCAGAGATGGTTGGGGATGCAGTTAATTAGATGTGTACCAACAGGATATGATGATATAACAGAGTTTTTGTCGCTTAAAAGTTGACAGGGTTGACTTAATTGTACCGGGTTTTTATCCTATATGGCTTGGTCTCTTTTTGCAGTGTGGAAAGCGCCACACAAAACACAAACTCTGTAGCTCCAGTGATGACCCACAGGAGTCTCAGAAAAATGCACCAATGAACCGAAGGACGCGGCCCGGAATCTAACCCACAACCTTCAGGGCCTGAGTCATTCGGCTTGACCACTTCACCATGGAGACTCCCCAAGGGTTTTTGTATTCAGCAACAGTATTTTCATATGAAGTAACAATGTCAATTAGAATAATCTTTGAAACTTACAGCAGCAGACATAGTTTTAACAAAACAACTTGTCAAAAAAGCACTTGTATTTAGTATAGGATGCTGAAATAAGATGTAAATTACATCAGACCTCTCAGTATTAACATTTAGTACAACATGCGTCACAAAAGAGGCATTCCATTTTTGAATTAACATAAGAAAGAACACTTGTAACATAAATGCAAGATATCATAATCAAATATTCAGTTTATCACCATAACTAGCATATAACACGTCTGCCACAAAAAATGCAATCAATATTTAATATAGAGTAAATGAACACTGGTAACAAACAAAAAAATAAAGAAGCCATAAAAGTAAACGACCCTTTTACATGCCTTAAGTTGCACTGGGCATATGGTGCTTCATCCATATGTTTCAGCCCAAATGGTACTTGGTGGGTATGTGGTCAGTCTCACACTGACCACCTTCATTTTCCGAGATATTTCCTGGTATCCAATTTTAGGCTGGGTCGACCTGGAAGCCCAGGTAATTTTAACATTATGAAAATGCGGATTCAAACCCATGATCACTGGGCTGGCAGGCAAGCATCTAGCCATTATGCTATCGCAGCTCTCAGAAAGAAATCAAATTCAGTAAAACTTAACTTATAGCCATTAGTAATATTTAGTACAATTATTGTCATAAACGAGGCATCCTGTACTTGATAAAACAATTAATAAAAATGCTGGTAACAAATCATAATGAATGAAGTTCAACTTATAGCCACAATGCCTCAAATATTAACTTTTAGCCACGATGCCTCAAATATTAACTTTTAGCCAAGATGTATCAAATATTATCAACTTATAGCCATGATGCTTCAAATGCTATCAACTTATAGCCATGATGCCACAAATATTATCAAGTTGTAACCATGGAACCTCGAAAATTAACTTATAGCTATGATGCCTCAAATATTAACTTATAACCATGATGTTAAAATAATTAACTTATAGCCATGGTAATTCAAACATTATTGTTCATTTAAGTGTGCAGCAAAATCAAAATTATGGCAATGAAACAAGGCACATAACTGTAGTATAAGCATGCAGCAATTTGGGCGGGTGTTTCATCTTGTATGCATCCTGCTTTTGTCGCATCTCTGCCAACTGACGTTTTAGCTGTGTGTCTGACACTCTACCCCTGCTGTTACCTGTAGATGAATACTGAGTTCCTGAGGACTGAATCCTAGACCGCATTTCTGCATCTCCAACAAACAGTGGATCAACTGGAGGAAAGTTGCATCCAACTTCGCCATTTCCAAAAAAGCCTAGTAGTGGTGTGTTTGGAAAATACTTCCGGAAGATGCTTGATTCCACATTCTGTTTGCCATAGACATGAGCTCCTCGACCAACACATGCATACATCAGCCCAAAGCTTTTGTGCAGCGGAAACTTGTGTTCTGTGAGGGCCTGTACAGTGATGTCCACATCTGCTACGTCATGGCCACGTATCAGTACTGAAGCCACCTTCACATTAACTCCACATATTGCCAGGCCGGACACAACACAACTTTTATCTAGCACAGAGCTGAAAATTAACAACAATGGATCATATCAAAATAGATCAGTAAACTGTGAAGTGTTAATCAGAAATCAATTGTATGAGCCGAAAAAAAATATTTATGAATCGTATAGAACAAGGCACATTATAGCAAAGTTGATAGCAAACTGCGATGGTAATGTTATGAGCATGGTCAGATGTGGATTCGATTCCTGGGCTCTTCACCTGTCAAATTGAGGGAAAGGCTTGTCACCCATTCCTCTGTCCATTCAAGCTTACAAACTTTTTTTTAAAAACAATAGTAATGGAAGGCATGATTCCTGGAAGATGCAGAGACTGACCACCATGACAGTAGGCACAGGGCATTAAGACACCCTGAATAAAGCATGGGTTCTGGTGAAGGATAGAGTCTTTTCATTGGGCTGCATTCATAAGAATTAAGCCTTTATTTACTTCTTTCCTTTTGGTTTGTGTGTAACAACAAAATCAACTCATGGCTAGGCAGGCCAATCTCAGAGTCTGTTCTCCCTCTGCACCCTTTGTTTTTGTTTTCAGGCTGACGTAGGATCACCTTCTTGACTATTGTAGCAAACTTATCAAACTTGTTGCTTTTTGCTTCCCCAAATCAGAACAAAGTCAAGGACAGTGTGTGCTGGTTTCAAGCTACGCTGAATATAATCTATAATTGGACACTGAAGATAAACATTTAACATGCCAATATTAATAATATTGTGTTTGATTTAGACAGCCCTGGGTACAGAAGTACATATGTGAATGTAGTTAAACTCACCTGGAAAAGTTGCCATGGGAATCCCTGACATGTTTTTCATTCACGTAACCACCTGCAACTAGCGGCCAATTAAATATACGAAAAAGAGAGTAGCCAATCTCCTGATCAATCCCATTCATTGGACAGTAGAGGTTGATCATTTTGATCTGCAAAGTAAAGAAGGTAGATCAGAATTTTAATATTTAGGAAATTAAAAGCAGCATTTCAATACTTGAAACTGTAAAAACTGTTTAACAGTTGTCATAAACTAATAAGTGCTTTTTCCTTATAAACTATTCAGCTAGCATATCTTTCTAAATGAAGATGAGACAGGGTGTTTTTAAGAGTTATCTGGAACCAGTCCTGATGTATGGAAGTGAATCATGGACAATCAACTGATTAGTGAGAAATTACTTAGAGGATGCAGAAATGTGATTCTATACAAGAATGCAAAGAAAACCATAGATATATGAAGTATACTGAAGACTGCTTAAAAGAAACAAACTTATGAACAGAACTGGTTAGTCATTTCAGAAGTTGAAAATCAACATTCTTAGAATATGTAATCAGAAATCATCACGTGCCTTGCCAATCAGCATGGATGACCATGGTTTGACTTCTCACAGTCTCAGATCAGCACTCTGCTCTGATCCTGATCATGCCAGGTGGCAAAGCCATCTTGATATTTATCTCTTTCTTCCTCTTGTTATTTACCCATTAAGTTTGACAGTCGTCACTAAATTTTAAAGTTAATTTCTCCTCATAACAAGCTCAAACAAATATTGACTGTCTACATTTAATTTCTGTAATCAATGTATGTTTTCATTTGCTACTTGAAGAACACCTCGTTCACTATTTTGTTTAGTTGTCTATACTACACATTGCATATTCCATACTCAAAACATTTCTACTGCCATCAGATATTTCTCAGCTTATTTACCATCATATATATAGTGCAAACTGCTTAAGGCGATCTCGGATGTGGCACATTTCTGTTATGAAAAACAATATTGTATTGTACATTGTAAATGTATTACTATATGCTTGACCACTTATCAGAAGAGTGTATATATATATATATATATATATATATATATATATATATATATATATATATATATATATATATATACAAAGGACCCTTTAACATGCCCTTTTACATGCCCATTCATTATAAAGTGCTAGCCCCATATATGTATAGAGTAATCAGCACTGGATAATGTGGCCATATCACGCCAGCTTCAAAGGACATTTCTTGGTACGCATATTAAGCTGAGTTGACTGGGAGTCCACATCAATTTTGACTTAAATCATTGGGGATTTGAACACTAAATACTAGGTAAACATGCTAGCCAATTCGCTACAATGGCTCCCTCTGCAAAATATCTTAATCTAATTTATTCATATTGAAATGATTATTTATTAACATTTTTGTTCCTTGCAAGTGTTTTCTAATTCCTCAATTTTCAAGACTGGCCTCAACAACAAGGCTCATAAAGTTCACATACAACAATACTGAAGTAAACAAGAAAGGACCCTTCTACACACCTTGAGGAGCATTGGGCACATGGTGCCAGACCCATATTTCTTATATACCAATGGCACTCAGTGGGTGATGTGGTCAGTATCATGAGCTGCAGCCTTTACTTTTGAAGGCATTTTCTGGTACTCATTTTAATCTGGGCTGACCAGGGAATGCAGGTCAATTTTTTAAAAAAAACTTCCTCCATGCGGATTCAAACCCATGACTACCGGCTAGTAAGGTAAGCTTCTAACCACTATACTACAGCAGCTCTCTATTACAACAAAAACATATATTTACCTGATTATTAACTAATGGCTGCATACACTGAGGAATTCGACCGTTGGCCTCAGACCAGTATTTTGCCAAAGAAACACACTCCTGATGTGTCAATGCAAAGGGAACAAACTTCATTTCAGAGGATTCACCAAACATAATCAGTGACAGTCCTTCATCATACTCTTCTCTGTCCAGTTCCAATGTCTTCATATCTGCATCAGTTCCTGTGACAGCCAACCATAAACACACCAAGTTAATACCAAATTACTACTTTTTTAAGGTTATGGACATGTGATACTTTCTGTACTGAAGTACCACATGTTTAATCAACTAAAGATATATGATACTGATGAATTGACTGTGAAACTGGTAAAATGATAACTAAACATCTGTTGTAAGAGTGTCCAACACATGCAAAACAGAGAAAATCTTCTGGCCTACACATACTCTAGTTGGCATGGCCTTTGGCAGACTGTACAAGAATGTATGGGACAGAAATGGAATAAGCCTGCAAACAAAGCTGAAAGTCTATAAAGCAGTTGTATTATCCACACTGCTACATGCTTGTGAAAAATTGACTGTTTATCAGCGACATGCTAGGACAGTGGTTCTCAACCTTTTTTGGCCCATTCCCCCCTTCACCATATTTTCAGAACGCCATTCCCCCCCTTCCTGTCAAAAATTTGGCCCGTTCCCCCCCTTCACCGTATTTTCAGAACGTCATTCCCTCCTTTCATATTTCCTATCAAAAAATCCCCCCACCCCTACACAGTATACGTAAAAATGGAAGGTAAATGTAATAACATATACTAAAACAAGTCTAGACATCCACATAAAACATGATTTGTGGGTCTACTTACTTTATAAAATGAGGTTTAGAAAGACGAGACATACATAACTGTAAAGTATGAAGGGAAAAACTATGTCAAGTAATCGGTTCTTGTATTAACACGATCTTGAAATGGTCTTCATTCCCCCCCCCCCCCCCTGGAAACCCTGAAATTCCCCCCTTGGGGGGAATTCCCCACCGGTTGAGAACCACTGTGCTAGGAAATTAAACCACTTCCACGCAGTCTGCTTTTGGAAGCTACTGAAGATTAAATGGCAAGACAAGATCTCTGACACTGAAGTTCTAGAAAGAGCGTCCATGGCCAGTATCCACACTCTACTAATGAAGAATCAGATTTGCTGGGCAGGTCACTTAACTCGTATGCCAGATCACAGGCTCCCTAAATGAATTTTTTACGGCCAGCTGCGTTGTGGTAAATGCTCCCAAGGCGGCCAGAGGAAACGCTTTAAAGACACTCTGAAAATCTCACTGAAAGCTTTTGGAATTTATCTTGACACCTGGGAGACTGCTGCTAAAGACCGTAATTCATGGCGTGCATCATTAAATAAGGGTGCAGTAACTTGTGAAGCAACCAGGACAGCAAGAGCTGTGAAGAAAAAGCTGGACAGAAAAACCATTGCAGGAGATCCTCTTCCTGGAACATCAAGCATTCTTTGCCCACATTGTCAAAGAATATTTCGAGCCAAAATAGATCTTATCAGCCATCTTAGAACTCACGGCTCCATACCTTCAACCCCACTGGATGAAATGAATGGTCATCATCATTCTTGATGGACAAACAACACACACAACACTCTATTTCAGGACAAACTTTATGGAAATAAAAACAATGTTTTCCTGTAGTGAATTTGAATAAAGAAGACACAAACAATAGATTGCATGATTTATTGTCTGGCATATTTCGCTGCATTTCGTCAGGTACATGCTGCAGAAATCACATAACATAACATAAAGTAATTGAAGCTGAAATATACACGTTCGCACAGTAATTTTAATTGCCTACAACAGTAATTTTAAACTAACTATCATGTCTTTCTGTTAGAACAAAACTGGCCTATGCAGATTAATCGTGATGGCTTTTGCGACCTTTAACTTTATTTTATGTTGTGCGATTTCTGCAGTATGTACCTGACGAGATGCAGCGAAACATGCCAGGCAATAAAACGTGCAATCTATTGTTTGTGTCTTCGTTATTCAAACGTTATGGAGTTTTCAACAAGCTTCAGTTGACTGCTGCTGTTAGGATTAACTCTACTGATGTCTCAAAGTGAATGAACATAAAGACATTTTGTGTACAGTTTTGTTTTTCTATAAAAGGGGTATTATATATTGTTGGAAAGAAGGAATGCATTCTCCCACAAAATTATGTAGGCCTCAATGAGAAAATGAAGAGAGCTGGTATTAAACCCTTGTCCGTCCACACTCATGCCATTGTCAGCATACCTTCACAATCATTACATCACAGCACCATAATATTTGGGTGACTAAATGTAATTACTTTAGTGTTGTTTCTGTTATTTTGTGCTGTTCTGATTTGTTTGTTTGTTGTCATTTGCTGATGAAGGCTTGGCACTGCAACGCCCTGTTGTTTTTTTCGTGATTGTGTTTTTGTAAAGTTTACATTCTACACTTCCTGTTTTTCAAAAAGTTAGTGATGAATATTAAGGAGTACAAAATGTCAGGATAAACATATTTACCCACAATTCCATCAGTAAGAACTACATGGAACATACAATCTTTTGGCAGGTATGGACCAAGAAGTTCAGCCGCACTTATTTCTGTCCTCTTTTTTTTCTTTCCTTGTGGTTTCTTCTCTGTCAGCAAAGCCCATAGAGAGTGTGAACAAAATATGAGCAAGCATTTGGGCTCTATGGGACTTTCCTAAAGAAAAATTAATAAAATGAATATTTAAACAAAAAATTATTCTAAAATGCTTAGTGATATTTTAGTTACTATAATATTTAAACAAAAAATTATTCTAAAATGCTTAGTGATATTTTAGTTACTATAATATTTAAACAAAAAATTATTCTAAAATGCTTAGTGATATTTTAGTTACTATATTTAAACAAAAAATTATTCTAAAATGCTTAGTGATATTTTAGTTACTATCCTAATCTGTTCATGCAGAAGGTATTTAATTAATATTTTAAATTATTTTTGTAATGTGTTACTTTATTTTTGATATTTTCGTCATGACAAATACATATTTAAATATGGAAAAAAAAACTGCTTAATACCAGAAGAAAAGAAGTAATATTCTCCCACCAAGCTGTGTCAACACCTTCAATTGCAGACGTATTGTCATGTAAAAAGAAATTCCATCTCAAATACTGGCGTCGTTCTTTTTCTCGTTTGGCCTGATCTCGCCATACTTTACAAATCCTAAGGGATGAAAAGAATGACAAAAACAAAAAGATGTAATTTCCAGAGAAGGTAATAATGAATAATCCATTTTAAAAAACATGTATATTCTAATGCAATGCAAAAAGTTGGGCAGGACACCTAGCTCACATGTCAGACCATCAACTTCCAAAAAATGATATTTTATGATATGGAAAAAAGTCGTCAGGCGGCCAGAGAAAACGCTTCAAGGACACCCTTAAGACTGCTCTTACATCTGACCTCTGACATCAACACAGACAAATGGAAGGCTGCTGTCAAAGACTCATCCAGGTGGAGAATACTTATTCATCAAGATGCAGCAACTTATGTGGCAGTGGAGATCGCTCTAGCAAATTGACAGAGACAAGCCAGAAAGTTCAATGTGACACATCCCACCACTAGTGTGACTACCATCTACTGTTAAAAAACATGCCAAGTTACTATCAGCCTTATCAGTCACCTTCATACTCATAAATCAACGTCACATATGACGAGAGGGCTTAATCATTTATGATAAATGAACAACATAATGGCATTTTTACATATGCATACTGTGTAATGTTCATATACATATTTTATAGTAGTTACTTTCTTTACTTGAACTGCTTGTAAAAAATGTTCACGGTGTGAAGTGTTTAATTTTTTGGGATGCCATGTGAGCAGTAATGGTATAAGAACAAGGGTGCAGTGTGATGTTATTTTAACATGGGTATGCTAAGCTGAGGTGTACACCATGGATGAACATACCAAAGGATCAGAAACTTTTTGTGGGTGCTTCAGATGCAATGTTTATTAATTTAACGAAGTGTCTATTCGCAACCAAGTTGCGAATAAACGAAGTCTCTATTCGCAACCAAAGGCTAGTCACGAGACATACTTGACGTCATCAGGACATGTGTTTGACTATATTATACATTTGTGTTAAGCTTTCATCATTGCCCCAATAGCTTAGTGGTGAGTATCTCCGCTTGTAACCGTGGTTCGATTCCCCGCCAGCGGAATTTTTTTTTTTCATTTTTCAGAAATTAGTTAAGTAAAAGCGACAAGATAACAATGTAAAAGACAGTTATTCGGCATTTTGACAAAATTAGCTAACTTACTAGTAACTGATAGTAATTATTTATCCAGTAAACTGGTAGGAAACTGGAGGAAAGCCTTTCCGAAAGGCATTAGTCACAGGCACTGAAGCTTCAATTAACCTTCTCCATGACGCTTAACGGCATAAGTGGAAGGCAACAACAACAACAAGTTCTGGAATAAATGCCGTGGTTGATTTTGATGTCCTGTAAAAGACATCCAACTAACTGTACCTTCTGAAACAAACATGAATAGTCGCTGGGTCTGTAGTGAAGTGGTTATGAAAGCATTTCGTAATCCTGCATACCGCGTATGAAACCTAGCTGCGGCGATTTGGAAGCAGACCGCCTTGCGTTGGTTTTCATACAGAGGTATGAGTGCCGGTAGTTAGAAAGAAATGGCAAACTACTAAACCGGAAATTTTAAAAAAAAAAACACATTCTGTTGATTTACTTAACCAAGCCATACATCACAGTGTCAGGATTAATTCACGGAAATATCAAATATATCAAGAGAGGGTTATTGGATATCTGAATTTGTTGTTGTTATTTGTTCGTTCGCTTTGAATGCAAGCGTAGCCAATATATGTGCTACTACTAATAGCTGCCACTACTGGAGAGTGCACTGGACTGATATTTGCGTGTGGATTATTGTTCCTATTACCATTGTCCCTCACCTTCAGGTAAACCCACTCAAACTTCAGACAGGGGCAGATTTGGGCATTCCCCGCACATGGCTGCTTAATTGTATAAGCTTCTACATTGGTTTGTTAGATGTGTACTCACTCCATACTGTTTAAGGATTTCTCACAGTTGTTTGTATCTACTCTTGGTTGCGAAGACAGACTTCATTTATTCGCAACTTGGTTGCGAATAGAGACTTTGTTTATTTGCAACTTGGTTGCGAATAGAGACTTCATTTATTCGCAACCAAGTTGCGAATAAACTCTCCCTTCATTTAAATAATAAGTTACAATAATTTGTCTCCACACCATTATTTCTCACATACATGTAGTTACCCAAAGAAAACTGCCATTTTAAACATCTATATATTCAATGCCCCACAAATGTACATACATCAGTATATTTTGCAACAACACTGTCAATAACTGACAGTTAAACTGTAACGGTATATAAGACAATTTCAAGGGAGAGAAAACAAGCAGAATAAATCATGCATAAACCCTTACTCTTAGAGCCTGAAGAGGTTATGGTTAACACTACAACTGCCAACTGGTCACAATGTGGGTGGTAATAATATGGAAACAGTGACTTTCTTTACCTTATCATTACTAATTACATCTTAACAAATTCTTGAGTCCTAGACTCCTGATCCTGTGTTAATTTAAAGGTTAGTTTCCTGTCTGTTTAGATTATTAACTAAACTTATGTTCAGTTATTAGTTGTTTATATACTAATCTAACTACTAACTATGTATTTCAAGTTTTTGTATTAATGTATTAAAATATTATTCACTGAATAGTAGCAATGTCAGAGATACCGAACTTCCGGTCTAAGGCGTGGTTGGGTTTTCTTAATTTCACTAACTTTTTGTCGCGTCGTCGAACGATCACTTCCAGTTGGACCATGTACATCTATATGTCAATTAAACGAAAGCAGCGTGGTACGATGAAAGGGGAAGTTATTCTGATAATTTAAGTATTGGTCCTTCTGCTGAGTGCCAATGTTTTGATGCCCAGAAACTATTTTCTATTGCAGTTTTGGGATTATATTCACGAATAGTAAGGTAATTTGACTTACAACTCCTTGTAGAGTAAAGAAATCTTAACTTTTTATTGCATTTTTGAGTTCCCCGTTCAATTTTACATAAATGTGCAGAGTTGCAACATCCCCCTATTCGTCCTTCGTTAGGAAAAATTTTTTTTTAGTATAGCAGCATAGCCAGTCATATTGAGAATGAATAGACTCTGAATAGCGCATCCACTTCACAAAATTCAATCTATGGTGACACCCACGCTATAGTATAGTAATACTATTATACTATTATAGGCGATCCTTTGTTTATTTTATAATTTGAACCAGCAGTTTAATTACTAAAATTAAACAGAATAGATTAGAATTACTTTTGGGATTATATTCACGAATAGTCAGGTAATTTGACTTATAACTCCTTGTAGATTAAAGAAGTAGATTTGTAGATTGTTAAATCCTTGTAGATTTAAATACAGTACTGTAAAATAAGTTATATGTTTTAAATAAGTTAGTATTTAATTATTAATTGCTCACTATTAGATACAGAACAGTGTAATCAATAATTATAGAGCAGAAGTAGAAATCAATTTTAGTGAATATTTAATTATCTAATATCTTAATAATTAATTAACTGCTGTTTAATTTATGCAGCAGTTACAAACTTACTTACTTACATTAATGCATGATATTTAATCAACAAAAGAAAGCTGTCGCAATGCAGTTAGGACATTAAGACAATACAATATGATAGTAGATGGTCGTGCTGTACCTGATGTGCTGAGAGAAGTGAGGAGTCTCGTTCATGCCAACGAACCAGGCAAGCTAATACAGGAAAGTACTCTTACTAATAATTTACATATATTAAAAAAATTAGTTGTGAAACATAAAAAGCAATTAACCAAAGAATGGCCATCACTTGTGACACTCTTTCTTGAACCATTTCTTGTGACATTCAAGATTCTGCCTGTCACACCTACTTTGCCACAGCGTGTGTCAATTTGATAAAACAATTCAGGTGCACACCTTCCTGTGGTGAGTTTCTATATATTTGAATAACAAAGACACAAACAATAGATTGCACGATTTATTGCCTGGCATATTTCGCTGCATCTCGTCAGGTACATACTGCAGAAATCACACAACTTACGTGAATTAACTAGATAAATCCTTCAAACTGAAATATACACATGTTCGCACAGTAATGTCGATTGTCTACCACGGTAATTTTAAACTGCCTAACATATCTTTCTGCTTGCACAAGGACGGCTTACGAAGGTTGATTGTTATAGCTTCAGCAAACTTTAACAATCGACTACTTTGTATGTTGAACAACACACGGTAGGCACTGTCTCTTTCAACCACATGACCGCTCTCGAGCAGAAGTCGCGACCGATGAAGCAGGACTGTTCCGGTGTGTTGGCCTGCCTAGGCTACCATCTTCTGTGTGTAGTATCTTGTCCACCCAATTCGGAATGTGTAGCTTTTAAAATTATGTACCGCCGACATTCAATTCAACTTTCTAAACAAGTCATATCGCCAAATTGACTGAGTGGCCATGGGGAGCCCACTTGGACCTATTCATCTCCTCGGAAGGTTAGCTGGATGAAATATTTCACTTGCCTCTTTTTTTTCTTTTTGTACTGCGACAAAGATGAAAATATCAAAAATATAAAATTACACAGAGTAATGAAGCTTACAGAAAAGAATAACGAAAAACACAGGACGTTTTGACTAGCTTCATCAGCGAACAAATACCTACACAAAATACAATAAATAATCGCGGAGAAGACCCTCCAGTGACTACATTTTTAATTAGGTCAAGGCACATCATATCGAAAAATAAATAATACGTCAAGTTAGGCCTTGCCACCCCGGACGCAATGATATATGGCACAATGTTGTCCGTTTAAAATTAAACAAGCCACGGTAATAGAAGGCAAATAATAAACAATTGGCGGCCATTTTAAATTGTTAATTAGGTCACGGCACATCCTATCGAAAAATAGAAAATACGTCAAGTTAAACCTCGCCGCCTCTGACGCAATGATATATGGCACAACGTTGTCTGTTTAAAAATAAACAAGCCATGGTAATAGAAGGCAGAATTTCTCAGCTTCCAATTTTAGAGAAAATCTTACTTATCTCTTAGGTTATCATTGCACTTCCTGGTAGTAAATTACGTCACCAAAAAATTCATAACTCCGCTTAGAATTAACGCACACTCTTCGTCTTGTCAATGATTTCATAAGTAAAAACCCAATTTTTAAATATTGACCAGAATTGCTACTGAATAGTAGTAGTACTAGTAAG